>CM048825.1:4649756-5007014 GCA_026586065.1 Dioscorea zingiberensis | reverse complement strand
GAAGGCTTCTTCTACTATTGGTGTCCACTTGAAGCTATCCTTTTAAGAAGATCTCATAGGGTCGTGCAATATTACCGTAGTGTTTGATAAATTTATGGTAGTACCTGGGTCCTAAGAAGCCACGCAGGATTTAAGACTTTGTGGTTGTTACCAATCCAACATTGCTTGAATTTTCTCTTGGTCCACCTCAATTTCTTCTTTGTGATGACATGGCCAAGATAGAGAACCTATGATTGGCCAAAGGTAGTGAACTTCTCCTTCTTGACGAACAATTTATGCATCCGTAAGATGGTAAAACTAAACTAAATGACTGGATATGGTCCTTTATAGTATGGTTGCAGAACAAAATATCATCGAAGAAAGCAATACAAATCTTCATAGATAAGGAATAAACACCTCATTTATCAATGATTGAAAGATGGAGGGTGCATTAGTTAAGCCGAATGACATAACTAAAAGCTCGTAATACCCTTAGTGAGTTTGAAAAGCCGCCTCTCCGGGCATCTTCGGATGAACTCGGATTTGGTGATATCCTCGATCAGATCGAAGCTTGGTAAAATAATGAGAACCGTGGAGCTCATCTAGTAGTTCATCAATCACCTAAATTGGTAATTTGTCCTCGATCGTGGATCTTGTTCAATGCACGGTAGTCAATGCACATCCGCCAAGATCCATCGCGGCTTTTTACTAAGATGGTTGGTGATTAATAAGGATCAGCCGCTTGGATGGATAATACGAGACGCCAAAGATTTCTTTAACTAATTTTTCAATTTCTCTCTTTTGAAAGTGTGGGTAGCCGTAGGGTAATACACAACTGGTACACTCCTTGGTATCAAAGGTATGGTATGATCATGGATCCTGGAAGGTGGAAGCTCTGGGTGTTTCTCAAAAAATCTAAGAAGATCTCCAAGAGAAAGATGATACCTGGGGGAACATCTGAGTGCCTGCTAGTTGGGATTGACCCTTCTAAGTCATGTAACTAGACGACCAATCCCCTGTTGCGTCGCCTAGACTCTTATTGGAAATATGTCACTAACAAATTTGTGAATAGGTTTAGATAACCCATACAAATTTACTTTTTTATCACCTTGGTGGAACTGCATTTGGAGCTTAGAGAAACCCCAAAGGATGGGGCCCAACGTTTGCAACCATTGAGCACCTAACATCTCACTTCATATCCTTGCTGGTGCAACAGAAAGAAGTCTACCATGAATGAAACTCCTTAGAGAGAGATAGGTACAGATCTACATATTCTTGCACGAGTTAGCTTCTCTCCACTTGCAACTTGGACTTCCAAACTTCCGCCTTCATTGGGTAATAGATTGAGTTTCACCGCTAATTCGCCCTTGAGGAAGTTATGCGTGCTTCCCGAATCCAAGAGAAAAGTGGCTGAGTGAGAGATGATCTTATCCATCACCCTCATAGTTTGAGGGGCATGGACGCCCAACATGGCGTGGAAAGAGATGGCGGCCAATGGATCCTCTTAGTGCTCGGCATTATCCTGTTGCTCGATGTCGTACTCCTCTGGTTGTTGTCAACGTCATCTGACCAATATACCTCCATAATAAATAGTTTCTTGCAAATATGGTAAGGCCCGTACTTATCATTGCAATGGAAACACAACCCTTTCTGTCGCAGCTCCTTAATCTCAGTAGGTGAGAATATACAGGGTGGTGGAACTGCTGGCATGGAGTTGTTGTTGCGCTCTTGGTTAGTTGTGGTAACTGGGCATGGTGGAGCAAAGGTCGTTGGTCGTCTGGTTGCTGCCATAACTCGTGCTTCGTATACCCTAGCAAGGCCAAGAGCAAGTATGAGGATAGAGGGTCGGGAAGCTTGTACCTCCATACGAATGGATTCCTTGAGACCACTTGTAAAGTAACCAATTTGTTGCTTTGGAGTGAGGGGGACTGCACGGGTTAGTAGTCGCTCAAATTGAGTTTGATATTCACTTACACTCCCTCTTTGTTATAGCTTGGTAAGGTCGCCAAAGAAGTCTTCAAACTGTGTGGGGCCAAAGCGAGCGTGAAGCCCTGCTTGGAGCATCGCCCATGTACTATTCACCCTTCTTCCTTTGCAATTTGGTACCAGAGTTGAGCATCTTCATCGAGATGATAAGTTGTGAAGGCTTCTTGCTCATCCGGGTCGATTTGTTGGAATTCGAAGAACTACTCCGAGTGGCAAATCCAGCTTGTGGGATCATTACTACCATTGTATCTTGGAAAGTCTAGCTTGGTGAGTCATGGCAGCACTAAACAATTTCCTTGTGATGTGTGATGGCCAACGGAGTGGCCATCTGACGTTTCCCCATGGTAGGTTTGATGTGGAAGTTGAAGTTGGTCGATGCGCGCGGTTAAGGCAGCGAACATCTCTTAGATCTCGAGTCGTACTCTCTCCTGGCCGTTGGAGATATTATCTAATTCCACCTCAAGATGCTCTATTTGATCGTCAGACATGCTTGGCGTTTGTACCAAGATGTTACGGTCGTGTTTGTCGAAGATCGACGACTTAGAACTATTGTGACTTTTCAACTCGTTTTAAACTGGTAGAGAAGGAAGATAAAGAAAAGAAAAAGAAGAAGAAGAATAGTAGCCTCATTTGAGAGAAGTCGGACCTCCGTGGATAACTAAAACAATCATTTTTTGATAAAGATGATGCAATATGCTATTACAAGTATTAGGACCCTTATATAACAAAACAAACAGAAGACTGGATACTAAAACATGTTCCCACGATAAAACTTCGTGGGATGCTCCTATGTGCTACAATGCATGCATACAGTTAACAAAACAAACATTGACCAAGTCAAAAGCAATTCCTGGGTGATGGTGGAGGGATAGTGGAGTGATCGGAGTGATGGGCACGTGTTGTATGGATAGTGGAGTGATGGGAGTGGTTGCCTTGCATGGATACGTGCTTAGTTCTCATGCACGCATCATTCAAGTTATATGTAATTTCACTTACATTGTAATCTAAAATTCTGGAAATCAAATAAATTTTTAATGTGGATTAAATAGAAAATAACATCTATTTTCTAAAAAAAAATTAAAATTATAAAATCATAATAAAAGGTTTTAAAGAAATATATTTTTTGATTTAAAAATATTATAAAAATCTGGAAAAAAATATCCAAACAATAGGTTGGGTTGTTGCTGCAGTGCAGCAATGGATTTACGAGCTGTGCCAACCCATTTTTAGTTAGGCACAACCCATTTTTAAACATGTTTAAGAAAAAAAAAAAAAGGTAAAACAATAGCACACGAAGAAAATCCTATTTTGGCACTTAACATCGCCAACCTAGTTTTACCAAATGAAAAAACCACCCACTTTTATATATATAAGCCGCCACTTGATTAGCATGTTGTTTTTGAATTATAATAATTTTGCTTTAATATTTAACCAATATGAAAATTTTTATTAAAGCAAAATTAAGATTCCATAAGTAGATATTTTTAATAATTATTTTCCTCGGACATTTTTATTTATTTATTTATTTTTTTACCTAGTTGTATAGTTAAGGATGATATTTTTTTCTTTATAAATATATAATTTATGTTTTAAAATAAAAATTTTCAATTTTGGACAATTGAATTGTATCAACTATACACTGAGATCACTTGCCATCTCTATTTCTATAGCTCACATAATTTTAAAAATAATTCATAAAAAATATTAGCTTATTTAAGCATTAATTTAATTTAAGTTATATATAAATCTAATTATAATTAAAATAAAAAGGTTACAATCTGAAATTTTATTAAATAGATCAAAAAAAAACAAAATTATTAACATAATTTTCACAATATTTATTATTTATTTATTTAAGAAATCTCTATTTCACCGCCTACGCCAGTTCTGAAAAGCAGGAGGGAAGCCTTCGCCATAGACGAAGGAGATGGGGATTCCTTGGGAGATGCGGAACTCCTTGACCAGCACTAGGGGCTTATCCTTGAGCGCTGCTTCACCTGATGAGCAGAGGGTTTTTGCTTCCAAGAACTCGATTCAAGGTCAGCTCGGGAAGAAGATTTGTTTCTTTTCTTTTCTTTAATTAATTTTTTTTTACGAAATCCCATGTTCATTGCGAGAATCAATTGCATTTTCTGGATTGTTGCAAGAATTCGTGCTGCGTTTAGATCTAAATGCGCAATTCTTGATTCGAAGAGCTTTATGTTGATTGTTAGGGTTTCCTTATAATTTAGAAACTTGTTCTCATGGTTTTGGAAACTTCCAATCTTACGTTTGAACCACAAATCCGACCTTCGAGTGCGATAGAGAAAAAAAAAGCTTTTTTTTTTGGGAGCTTATAATTTCTATTATATCTTTTTAATTGGAATGTATATGAGATCTTATCCTCTTGCCTTTATCCCCGCATTGAAGTGGAAAAATAAAAAACACGAATTTACGAATCAGTAGGAGAGCCAAAAATGGGAACTTTAGAGAATTCATGAGACTTAGTAGTACTGGGATCAGAAGGTGTTAAACATATGCTGTATTGTTATTGTTCTAAGAGAAATTAAGTACTGGTACCTAAGCAAGTGTGGTTTTGGAAAAGAATGCCATTCTTGTCACAATTAGTTTTCCAAGATGATTTTTTTCTGAAAAAATAATCATCATAGTGGTGTTCCTTTGAACATATTCAACCATTTTTAATTGGAGGAGATTTTGTGATTTTGTATTCTCTTTCAGTATTCAAAATGAAAGTGGACCTTCAAAGTTGAAATTGGAACTCATATCAACTTTGGTTTTTGAAAATTCTACCTTCCTTCGTTAGACTGAAGTAAATGCTTATTTAATTTTCCTGGGAAGAAATTAGAGTCATACTGACCATTTTCTAAGACAGTCTATTCCAAATTATTGATTTTCAGTTGCTTTTCTTATATAAAAATAATGTTAACCACCAGTGTAAGAATGCTGTTTATGTTTTACTAGAGATGATTAAGAAGTGCTCTACCCATATTCTGTCTTGTTTTGGCTTAATTTTTCTAACACAATCAAGCTTATTTTTCATGTCAAGGCCTAGGCACTAGATTATGATTATATTTACTTGTAAGATTCCAGGATAATGCTGCTTTTAAAGCATTTGAACTTCAGATAGGGATAGACATGCTTGTGACAGAATAGCATAAGAATGCACCTTGTAGATGAGGTGAACTCTAGTAATGTTTATATTCAATTTAACATTGAAAAACACTATGTTTGAAATTGGAATACTGACTGGAGTGCTTTATTATCTATGTATCAATAAGCATCGATCTAAAAAGCTTAAATGGAAATGACCAAATATCTTGACAATCAAACCAAAATAATCAACACGCTGGTAATCCAATGAACCTCTTGGAACCCCCTGCCTACGCATAAATGTAGCCCTATAAGGACTTAAACCCTCTCCATACCCATACAAGAGGCATCCTCTAGATTCAGTTTTCTGCTAAAGCACCAATTTTTGACCTACTGGAGGCCTGATTATACAGTGCCTGTTTCTATTTTAAGATTTTTTTTTGGAAAGGTTGCACATTTCTTGATAAGAAGGCCCTTGTCCTGCTTCTTGACTCCCTTTGTGCTACTGCATTTTGTTTTCTGCTTTCATGGTCATTGTTAAAAGTTGTGTAATTCAAATTTTGAAAATATTATCATTTTATTGGATTTATTTTCTTCTTTTCTTTGATTAGTTGCTTCTTTCATTTTTCAAGTTTCATTTTCTTCTGTGTTACCCCTCATCTCTTTGACATATCCCCCATCACTATTCTGACTAGAAAAATGAGGTTTTCCTTTTGCTTCTATTCCTAAACATGAGTTGATTTATATTTATTGGTAACCCTGCTCATTTCAGTTGTCAAGCCTTAATCATGCATATGTGGTATCTTCTATTAGCTCATTCATTTGCCTCATCTCAGAATCATAATTTTATGATTCTAAGATGAGGTACATGAGCTTAATCATGTATGTATGGTTTCATTAGGCTTACTCTAGATACTGTATTTGCTGTCGTTGTATCTAGCTGAAGTTTCAACTTAATAATAATAATAATAAAAAATCATAACTATCTAGCTGAAGTTTCAACTTAATGATATGTTCTTTGTATCTTCTGTGGATTCTTGCTTTGCAGAGGCAGTTAAGGAAGGTTTCAAGAATGCTTCTATTGCTGGTGCTGCTGCTGCAGTTCCAACGGTGTGTTTTGGTTATCCTTTTTTCACCTTCAACATGGTTATGATAATTTTATTTTCTACGTCTTTGATGATGCTACTACTATTTATTAAAATTCAATTGGGGGTTGCGCATATCTAGAGATTCATGCCCAAGCTATGGTGCATCCTTTCCCTTGACATTTCCACATTACCATACAGTTCTCGGCTGGAAGAAAAGTCTGATGATATAACTGAAGCTACTTATCTCATAATGTTTTTTTATTTCTTTCTCCTGATCCAATCCCTTATATTCAGTTGATAGGCTGCCGTGTTAGTCCTTAAGCTTAAAGCTAACCTGAATCACACTGCTCAAGCACTCATCATATCAGCCGTAATGTTGCCACTTGAGACCCTGCTAATTCTTTTCCTACAGCATTTACTCTCCCTCTCGTCCTGACTTATCAGGATTAAGAGTACTCTTGCTGTGCAAACTGTTCAATAATTTTGTGCACATTATTGATGTGGTTTCTTCACTTGTATGTTGAGCAGCCGCTTATAGCCGCATTCTTCGTGACAGCCGACAAAACTATTCTAGGGAGAGCTAGGGAGAGAACTCCATGGGCAAGAAATGATAAAACAGCTTGATGAAGAACCTGGTTTTCCCTGTTCCCAACCCAGGAACCCAAAAAAGAAACCAACTGCTGGTCACTCATGCCTTTGAATCATTGTACCAATGTAACTCTTTTATCTATTCCCCGTTTTTTCTATAATATGTAAATTACTTTCACTCTGTTCATATTTCCGCTTTTTTGATTTTCATTGCTACAAACAAGAACTCCCTCTGTTTGCTTTGATGATCTAATGTGGATCTTCAATCATAATAAGAATTTTCTTATTCCAAATTGATTGTTGTTTTTTGACATATATATACACCCCTATAAATATATATACATATACCCAATTAAGTTTTAACTTTAAGTTAAGCATAGAATTTTTATATGCTACAACACAATTTTTATAAAATGTTCATGGAACAGCTCAATTTGGACCTGTCTCATTTAAGATGTGGATGTAAATCAAAACTCAGACTTTTAACGTAATGAGATTACGGGTCAAGTTGGGGCACGTTCCACAACGCAAAGAGAACCGTAATTTCTGTAACTTGAGTGAGATTTATTTCTTTTACTTGAGTGGCACTTATATATTTACAAGTTAGTCGACCTCAACAATTTATATGTTCTAATGAATGAGTGTGGTTTTAACCATTTATATAAAATAATAATAATAATAATGACAGTTAGATCAACGGTCCACATTGTTGGCTTGTTATAGATGCAATATTTTCAATAATATTAGCGTTGTTATTAAGTCCAAGTAGGTGGAACAAATAAACATGAAGTGGGAAAAGCTTAGCTGATGCAAATGAGAAAGATATGGAGGCTTCCAGACAACCCATAAAATTAAGCACTTCCTATGGAAAATGTTTAATGACAAACTACTTACAAGAGAAAACCTATATCTAATAAACATAAGATCTCATGACCTCTGTCCACTGTCACTTAAAGAATGAAAATATTCTTATTGAGACACCGTATATCCCGATTACATTTTTGTGCAAAGAAAGTTCACCTAAAACTAGACCTCTCATAGAAACAATTCATCAAACACATTGGGGAATATAAAAACATGAAAAACCCCTCAAAGCAAAGGGAAAAAAACACGGAACACAATGTCCTACAATCTTTCATTATAACAACAACAATGGAATTACAAACTTCTCTAACACGCTAGAGGATCATATACATCATTAAAGAATATACTCTTATTTCATACAATGTATATCTATCACACTTTGATAGAATACAAAAGAGAATAGAAGGCATAGGTTACCAAAGAAACAATTCAATTGAAGCTAAACCTAGTCACACCTTCTCTTGAACAAGAGGATTGAAAGCACCCTCAAAAGCTTCACCCTTTTCCTTCTCTTCTTTTCCTTTTCTTTTCTCTCTAAAGCCCTTTGAACCAATTTATTCATCTTACTTTTTATGCGAAGGCGGTAAGTTAAGCCGCTTGCTCACCCATGTGACCCAAGTTGGGTTGGTACAACCCCAACAAATCTCCCTCTACCAACACATTTGGCTTTCTCTTGCACTAGAGAAATAGTTAGCTCCCTTCCATTCCTTTAACTCCTATAATACTCATGCTTGTCTTTCAGCACAAGTTTAGTCAACATGTCCGAGATGTTCTTCTCTGTATGGGCCTTTGCTTGCTCCAAGAGTGTCTTTCAAGACATCTCTTATTCAATAATACCTCACATCAATGTGCTTGCTTTTTGAATGAAAACTTGAATTCTTGCTCAAATGGATGGCGCTTTGACCATGACAATAAATGACATACCTCTCTTGTTTGAGCCCTAATTCATTCAAGAACCTTTTCACCCATAACATCTCCTTACATGCTTCGGTAATGTCGATGTACTCCGCTTCGGTTGTAGACAATGCAACACACTTTTGCAATTTTGATTGCCAAGATACTGCTCCCCAGCAAAAGTGAACAAGAAGTGCCTCTTCCAAACATAAGCATGTCCTTCTAATACGGGCTTACCCTTTCCAAACATAAGCATGTCATAGAAGTGCCTCTCAAATAACGTAAAGAGATCCACTCTTTATCGCTTGCCAATGCTCCTTGCTTGGATAAGCAGGTGTCTACAAACCACTCCAATAGTATATGCTATATTTGGTCTTATGCAAATCATAGCATACATCAATCTCCCTACCGCCGATGCATATGGGATATTCTTCATTTCTTTCTTCTCATTCTCACTTAAGTTGCTTTGCTTTAATTTGAAATGACTTCCAAGTGGAGTATTCACCAGCTTTGCACTCTTCATGTTGAAACGATCAAGTACCTTCTCAATGTACTTCTATTGTTATAGCCATAGTTTCTTAGCTCCCCTATCATACCTTGTGGACATACCCAAGAGTTGCTTTGCCGATCCTAAGTCCTTCATAGCAAAAGAGTTACTCGAAGCATTCTTCAATTTAGCAACCTTGTTAGTATCATGTCCAACAATCAACATATCATTCACGTAGAGTAATAGAATAATAAAGTTACCATCATCATACCTCTTGATGAACACACAATGGTCCGATGATGTTTGCTTGTACCCATAACTCTCTATGAATGAGTCGAATTTCTTGTACCATTGCCTTGGGGCTTGTTTGAGGCCATATAAACTCTTCCTTAACTTGCAAACCATGTGCTCTTTTCCCTTGACTTTAAACCCTTCCGGTTGCTCCATGTAGATTATTTCTTCTAAATCACCATGTAGAAAGGTGGTCTTCACATCAAGTTGCTCAACCTCCAAGTCCATGCTTACGACCAATCCCAACACAACTCGGATTGAAGACATCTTCACCACTGAAGAGAAGATTTCATCAAAATCTATACTTTTCTTTTGCCCAAAGCCTTTCACAACCAACCTTGCCTTGTACCTTGGTTGAGAGGAGTGTTCTTCATGCTTTATCCGGATCAATGCTTTCTACCCTTTAGGAAGTTCCACCAACTCATAAGTGTGATTCTCATGCAAGGATTTTCATTTCTTCTTGCATAGATTTCATCTACTTCTCCTTCTGCATATGATTTTGTGCTTCTCTAAAGCTCTCCTGTTCTCCATTCTCGGTGATGGTAATATACTCCGATAATAGATACCTTGTAGATGGTTTCTTAGGCCGATCCGATCTCAAGGTTGTTGGCTCCACCTCATGTGAAGCCTCCCCATCTTGAGCATCATTATATTCAATGACTTCATCATCAAGTTCATCACCATTGTCATGCTTCATATCCACATGAGCATTTTCATTTCCATCTTCATCAACATGTGAATGAATCTCATTATTGTCTTGGCCTTCGTGAGCTAGCCGCTCTTGCCGCAACTAATTATCTTGGATTGCCTCATTACCATGAGCCGAAGGTGATACACCTTGAGTTTCTTCAAAGTCTTCATAGGTTGCTTGCTTGGGAGCTTCATCCTTCCCAAAATCCTCCAAAGTTTAATCCTCTCAAAAGACAACATCTATACACCTTATGAGCTTTCGGTTCTTAGGATCCCAAAAATTGCATTCAAACTCATCATCATCATAACCCAAGAAAATGCACTCAATGGATTTTATCTCAGTCTTAGACCTTTGTTCCTTGGGCACATGTACAAAGGCCTTGCAACCAAATACTCTCAAGTATGAGTAGGAAGCATCTTTACCATTTCACACCTTCTTCGGTGTTTCATAATCCAATGCATGAACAAGAGATTGATTAATCAAGTAATAAAAAGCGATTACTCATATCCTCACCCCAATAACATTTGGGTAGCTTTGCTGAAGACAACATACTTCTAATCCTCTTGATATAGTACAGTTCATCCCTCTACCACTCCATTATGTTAAAGAGTGTAAGGCGGTCTTCTCTCATGTCTTATCCCATACTTGTTACAATAATCCTTGAACTCCCAAGAGCAATACTCTCCACCATTGTTACTTCTAAGGCACTTGAGAAGCTTGTCGACCATAGCATGAAACCTTTTAAAGATCTCAAACACATCAATTTTATTCTTCATGTCATAAGCCCAAACCTTCTTAGAAGCATCATCAATGAAAGTGACAAAGTACGAGGAGCCTCGGAGCCTCCAAGTGACTTCACCTCCATTGGCCCACAAACATCCGAATGAACTAGCTCAAGAATATTAGTTCTTTGGGTACTAGTTCTCCAAATGCCGATGTTGCTTGCCCATCAAACAATGATCACAAGGACTAAGTGATGAACCTTTGATCTTGGAAAGCAAATTTTTCTTCTTCAAGACTTCTAACCCCTTCTCACTCATGTGACCAAGAAGCCGGTGCCATAAATTGATAGTGGAATCTTAAATAACAGCATTCACTTCACCTTTAACTAGGAAAGATCCCTTGGTAAGCTTCCGTACACCTTGAGAAAATTGTGATTCAAACCCTTCATTATCAAGCATATTGATATCAAATTCAACCTTAAATCTAGGAATGTGTCTCACATCTTTAAGAACCAACTTGTGACACACACTAGTCACAATGCATACATCTCCTTTGCCAACAATCTTGGATGTACCATTATTGCCCATCTTTACCACCCTCAAGTCCTTTGACTCATGTAATAAAGAAATTTTCTACAAGGAGTTGCATGGAATGAAGCTCCGGAATCAATCACCCAACTTGCATCACAAGTAGTGCTAAATTAAGCATGCAATTTCATTGGAAAAACAATCACCAAATCATCATCTTTGTCGACCATATTATCATCTCGTGCTTCTTGGCCCCTTTGCTCTTTGTTCTTTTGTTCATTCTTCAACTTTCTACACTCTCTCTTCATGTGACCAACCATGTTGCAATAGAAGCACTTCAAAGCCATTCCTAGACTTGCGTCTCCTTCCACTATTTTCAATTTTGTTGAAGCCTCTACTCTAAAACTTCCTCCTCCTCAGAACCCAAAGCTTGGGATGGTGTTGAGACCTCCGATGATGACTTTCTTCTAAGCTCTTTATTGAACAATCTACCTGTGACTTGGCTCATTGTTAACTTCATATCACTAAGAGAGACAATAAGAGTTTCTCAACTCTCTAGTTAAGAACTTAGCAACAACAAGGCTTGCTACTTATCATCCAAGACCATCTTTACTGATGCTAGTTGATTCATAATACTTTGCGTTTCATTCAAATGCTCCCCGATTGTGCCACTCTCTCTATACTTCAAGTTCACAAGCTTCTTTATGAGAAATGCTTTGTTCCCCGCCGTCTACCTCTCATACAAGTCATGTAGTTTCTTCCACAAGCTCTCCGTACTAGTCTCATTAGACACATGATGGAAAACCCGATCATCAAGCCTTTGTCTAATGCAAACCCACTGACTTTCTAGTTCTCTTTCTTCCCATTATCAATGGATATGTCTTCGAGCTTCTTTCCTTTAATTGTGCCATAAAAGTCCTTGGAGTACTATAAGAGGTCCTCCATCTTTTGCCTTCCATATTTGCCAATTGTTCCCATTCAAGCTAATCATCCCCATTGCTATTTTCTAACTTGCTTTACACAAAAGGAGAGAACACCACCAACCGCAACTTTGATACCACTTCTTGTCAAGACACCATATACCCTAATTACTTCTTTTGTGCAAGCAAAGTTCCCTTAAAAAAAGTGAGATATCTAATAGATGAATTCATAAATCATATGGGGGGCATATAAATACATGGAAAACCCCTCAAAACGAAGAGAAAACCACATGACACAATATCCTACAATCTTCCACTATAAGAATAACATTGGGGCCTACACAAACTTCTAATACACGAGAAGATCACATACATCATTAAGAGCAACATACTCTTGGTTCATATAATGCATCATCACACTTGATGGAGTACAAAAGAGAATAAAGAAGAGGTTACCAAAGGAACATCAATGGAAGCTAAACCTAGGTCACACATTCTCTTGAACAAGAGGATTGAAAGACCACCAAAAGCTTCACTCTTTTCCTTCTCTTCTTTTCCCCTTTATTTACTCTCTAGAGCCCTTGAACCAATTTATTCATCTTACTTTTATATGAAGGGTTAAGTAAGTTAAGTCACCCACTCACCCATGTGACCCGCACATGAGGAGGGACCTAAGTTGGGTTGGTCCAACCCCAACAAATATTAACTATTTGTTCATTGAGTGTAAGTGAGCATCAAAAGTTTGAGAAGAGATACAGATAGCAGGCTACCTTCCACAATGGAGGAGATGACAAGGAGACAAAACAAAAGGGCAATGGCTAAGCCTTGGCAAGATTGGGGGACATAGATTAAAAAGATCATAGGTGGCTCTGTTGGCATGCACCTTTCAAGTGATTTAGAAATCAAGATGTAACCAAATATTCAAAGGCCAAGAATTCGATCGAAGGAGGGTGGCAAGAACAAGCATAGTGATGAACCATGAGTATATACAACAACAATTGTCTATTAAGAAAATAAGAGATGAAGTTGAGAATGTAGAGCAAATTGGAAATATTTGTTATTTACAGTTGGCCCGTAGAAAAAAGGAGTTGCCACAACTGGAATAGCCTATTTAATCTTAGGTAGTGGAGTTTTGGAATGAAGACATGCAGAGTTCAAACAACTTTTGAAGCAGAAATGGAAGCTGTGAAGATAGGAGTTGAAAAGCTGAGGCAAATAGGCTCAACAAAAGCAAATATACAAACGGACAACCAATACATACCACGAATCCTTGAGCAAAGGGGAACTGATTACAACTAGAGGACGTGGGACATCATAGCGAAATGTCGAACAATGTTGGAAGAATTTGGATCTCGGCAACTCAGGCTCATCTCCAGAGAAGACAATATTATTGCAGACAGCTTGGCCAAATAAGCTAGGAGAACAGGAAAATGCAAAACATATAAGGATATTGATTAGTTGCCAAATGAAGCCAGAAACTTTATTCAGTCTTATAGAAATCTGAGAAGCTATGTATTGAATAGAAATCTTAGTAGCTATGTATTGAACAACTACTTATTTTTTACTCTATTACAAAAAAGAATAAAAATAATAATATTAGGATGTTAGTCAAAATTTTACATTTCCAACTTATGTTGTTCTCTGGTTGCCAATTGGATTCACCCATAAATTTGATTCAATAGAAAACCATATAATTTAAAGCCTTTGCTTGCCGTCTTGCTATATTATACACTGTTGGTTCTTCTTGCGTGTAGATAGATAAGGATGCTTCCTCTCCTCTTGCTCTTTCTGGTCCTAATTAATACAACAACTAATTCCAAGGATTGAACCCTTATCTTCTTCTTTTCAATAGTTATTCTCCATCTTCTCCTCTGGACCCACATTGGCCTTAAATATTTCTTGGTCGGCATCTAATTCTTGATGTTTTCTTTGCTTTCTTTGATTGGTTATAAATCCATTTATTTATTAAGTGACCGACAATATATATGTATATATATATATATATATATATATATATATATATATACACCAACGTGATATAGTGAGAGTACTTGGATCGAACTAAATCCAGTCGTTTTTCATTTCAAGATTGGAGAGTGTTTGGCGATTTTACCATACTGGATGGAAGATCATCGAAAAATAAAGTTTAGCGTGTTTATTTTAAATACAGATTTGGTGGCCAGATTTGGTCATACTTAATGATTGATTATTTGTTAAGATTTCTATAAAATAAGTTAACCGCAAGTCTATACACCAAATGTCAAATACCAAATTATATAAAAATGTATATACTAAATTATTTTTTGATATATTTCATCCAAGTATGGTTGAAAATCCTCAAACACTCTCCAAGTCATTCAAATGGGAGTAATGACCGGATCTACACAAATGATCCTACTTCATACATCGCTTCATTTAAGGCCGCCTCATTTTGGAGGCACTTGTAGAGTATTTTTTTTCTAAATTCAATCGTATTTATGGAAAGAGCATCGAATAAATTTCTATGTTAATTTTCATATAATTTGGGAGCTTCAGACGATCTTCATCTTAGCGGTATGAAAACTTATAGAAATCTTACCGGCTCAAATTTTCACCTTTTACACGTAAGCACTCTACAAGTTCCCAAATTGTATTTAAAATCGACACGCTACCTTATTTTCTAAAACATCGCAAGTAAATGGCTTAAAATAAGATTTATCACACTTGGTAACATCATTACCAATGCACATTGCATAGTAACACATATATATATATATATATATATATATATATATACACGAAATGTGAAAATGAATATTCATGATATTATTGAAAGATTTATATGAAAAAAGCTGAAATATTTAATAAGTAAAATTATTCTTCTAAGAAACGTTTATTCTATGAAGAGGTGGATTGTTAGAAATTGGATATATATATATATATATATATATATATATATATATATATATACACACACGAAATGTGAAAATGAATATTCATGATATTATCGAAAGATTTATATGAAAAAAGCTGAAATATTTAATAAGTAAAATTATTCTTCTAAGAAACATTTATTCTATGAAGAGGTGGATTGTTAGAAATTGGAGGAAAAAAAAACACAACTTTGCATCAATGATCAAATGTCCACATTTAAGAATTTTCTTGGCTGCAAGATAAGGGAAGAAATCAAAACTTTGAAACCCCCCCCAAAAAAAAAAGAATAAGAAAAAAAAAAAAGCTCAAGTTAAATAGGTGGTTCATCCCACTTTGAAATGGACTTGTCTAGAAAGAGTCCCCTCCAATCCAAATCCTTGTGGCTTTCCTCTATTGACCATATAAATGGTGGGGTACCAAAATCTATTGGACCAACATCACAATATTTCATCATGTCTATCTTAATTATTCTTAAATTCTCCATATAATTGATTTATTACAACTAACGTGAAAAATTATCTATTTTAAATGTCTAACAAAAAAAAATTGTTATTTTTTAGAGCTTTTTTTGTCAAAAGTCTTATCCTTATTTTTTTTTTCTAGATAAGAGAATCCACTTAGATAATCCTAAAATAAACTATAATTTAATCAACTATTTAAAAAATATATACAAACATTTTAAGTTTAATAATTTTGATTAAATAAAGGATAATCCATCCACAAGTTGGAAAAAAAATCTTGTGATGAATGAATCTAATACCACCTAGCATGACTTTGCTTGGTTGTGATGGTGCCATCTAAGAATTATGCTTTTGGTCACAAGGGGGGACAGGCCACCATCCTTGTCTCCCTCCACACTTGCCCATGAGACATCTTAGGACTTCAACTTTAAAGTTTAATAAACCATGAAAAGCAAATGGATATGGATGAAGACCATTCCCAAAACCTTATCCTTTTGCCCACCCACTCCTCCATACCTAGAAGATAACATGGAATCTATATATACTTCCTTTCATTTACTAGTTCTTATTGTATTCCAAGTTAACAATCCAACACAAGAAGACCTTTCAATCCCTTCATCTCTGAGTTGAAGAAGTATGGGAGAAGATATCATCAACACAGTCTCCTTCTCTAGTGACTCTGATGATTCAATCTTCTCATCTTCATCAGATCTCACAGAAGAGGAAGGAGACACAGCTGCATCCATAGGACCTCTCTATGAACTATCTTCTCTCATGGACCAACTACCAATCAAGTGAGTTTCTCTTCTTTCCTTCTTAATTATTTCTCTAAAATTGGGATCAAGAACTCAAATTTTCAAGTGTTTGTATTGTAGGAGAGGGCTCTCAAAGTACTATCAAGGGAAATCACAATCTTTCACATCTTTGTCCTATGTGAGCTGCTTGGAGGACCTCCCTAAGAAGGAGATACCTTATAAGAAGAAGATGAAGCCAAGCAAGAGCTATGGAGGAGGGCTTGATCTTAGCCATAAGTCATTAAGTTATTCATTGGGGCCTTGTAGCAAGGCTTATATAAACAAGAAGAGTCTTAGGAGAAGTAGTGGTAATCTTCTCTCTTGCAGCAAACCTCCTCATGTACCTGTTCATAATAAAAATTTGTGAGAGATTTGTAAATTCAGTTTGGAGATTGATTTCTTTTTAAGTGTTTGATCCTTGGAATTTAGAATTCTTTAGGGTTTGGATTGAGGATAAATGAATGAGAAATGATCATGAAAGGAAAGGAGAAGCATTTTATTTGTTGGATCTTTTTAGGGATTTTGGAAGACCTAAAATAAAAAATTAACATGGCAAATATATTTCCTTTGATGATTATAAAAGTCCCAGGGATAAAACTATAATATAATCAACTCATGATCAAAGATAACAACACTGAAATGAATCATGTTACCATAATTAGGTATAAAGCCAAATATTTCCTGAATTAGAGACAAGGTTGGTGAGGCTTTGACAGGAGAGATGACTCTTATTAATTGTTGTTATTCATCAACTCAAACAAGGTTTCAAATGTATGAAATTTAACAGAAAGAACTTCTGTATTTCATGATATAGAGGTAATCAAACTTCGATTAAACAAAGTGAATTGAGCCAATGCAATTTGTGTTTGTTTTGCATCTGGCACAAACATACAAAATTACTAGCAAAATGTGAGAGCATTTACACTACACAAGCGAAAAATAAGCTCATGATAGACATGGGTTCTTGACAGCTGAATTCCAACTGCAAGTGCAGCTATAGATTTGCAACACATTGATTCCAAAAAATACATCTCTTTAGTAAAACAAAAGCTTTTTTCTTTTTTTAAATGTGGACAAGCCACCAGAAGACGCCATAGGCGAGGTTCCCTCAAAGAATGGACTAGTCAATTTTCCTTGTGAAAAGTTGGTCCTAAAGCAAAAAGCTTTAGGAACTTGCAAAACTTCTTATAATACTACTCTTCACACCGAGAAGTTTCAAAAGAATACCTGACGTGACGGGCGGGGAGACGGTCCTTTCTTCGTCGTGGCAAATACTTGCCCAAGGAACAACATTCTTCTATTCATATACATCTTCATCTGATCACCAAAAAATGCCAATTAAAGACTAACAAGGGCATATACTTTTTACTGTGAATAGGTGAGTTAAAAACTCATTATCACTTGATCTTTGAAGTAATGAGCTATGAGCCATTTATTTATATAGAAAAATATAACAAGGTCTAGGGGAGTCCTTTCTCTGTTGTTCATAATGATAGGTAAATCAGGTTGATATATTTATTTACCTTATGTTAAAGGGTCAAAGGAATACTGTATAAAATAACCCAGCAATCTTCTTATGAGTTATTCAATTCATCTTCGTCATCGTCAAAGTCTATGTTCTGCAAGAAAAATTGGTCGCCCATCATTATGTCCAAGTACTAATGCCGTGTAACGTTGAACCTTCTGAAATAAAGGTAGCTAACTATCCACTACATTGGACAATATCATCTAATTTGGTGGCTATATACCCAGTTAAAATTCAGAGAGAACAATACTGCAACAAGGAAATGTTCAAATTTGCTATTCAAGAATGCAGTGGAATTTGGATTGGAGGTAACACTAATCAGCCAACTATTAAAATCTGTAAGACAGATGCACTTAGTATGACAAAAATTAAATAACATTTTTTTTTTTTTGACATAAGCCATAAAGAGTTAAAGACCTCCCTAGAGGGCATGTCAAGGGGTGTGGCCTTAGGTGACGAGTATCTTTGACCTCTCACCGTGCGCGTACAGAGATGGGAACTCAAACTTGGGAGTTTTGTTGCTCACCAAGTGAATTACCCAACGAATTAATTCTGAATACCACTGTAGGCCAAATTGGCCCTTTGATAAATTAAATAACCTTTTATTTAGAAGAAAATGAGTGCATGAGTCATGACAGAGCAAATATAGTTGAGAACTAAATAACACAGTTTACCAAATCACAACCAACTTCAGAATCACTAAAGGCCAGCAATGATTTTGGACAGATGATGAATGAGCCACTCAGCCTTTTACTTCACTAATGAAATTTAGAAAAAAATTAATCAGAGAATCAAACAACCACAGGTTTATTGCTACCTGATTATAATCATCATCATCACTGCTTTCTTCTTCAGTCTCTCCTTCTGCCCCTTCCTTATTCCTCACTTTCACCCTTTCTTTCCTAGCCATCTCTTTCATTAAGCCCCTGTAATTCATCAAGTAATTAAATCAAATTCAACATAGGAAGGAAAAGGGGTCAATTTAAAAAAAACAAAAGCAATACACCTAATTTCACAATGTCAGGTGAGGTTAAAGTAATGGTGACAAATAACTATCAATCTTTTAGTATAAATAAAAAAAAACTGAAGTTTGCTAGATAGTACTGGGACATGTCACTCTCTTTATGTATATGCATTATATACACATCCAAAGCAACATCATGGACCAGATGTAGAAGATGTAGGAAATTTATATACAATACCTTATTCCTACCTTGCTTCTTTCTTCAAGCTTTTCAAAAATTTCCAATTTGTTCTCATCTTGAGGGAGTCCAAGGAGTAAGTTAGAACATTCCTTTGCAGTTGGTAGCATAAACAATTTGATATTGTAATAAACACAAAGTGAGAAAAGAAAATAAAAGAAAAGTAATAAGAAAGAACATGATGTAAAAAATTAAGGTAAAACGCTGTCGAAAATCACATCACTTAATAACACTGGCTCCACATAGAGACAGGACTCATTGGCAAGTTTCCACAATAATAAAGATGGACAATAGTTACAAATGAAATGATGAAATAATATCACTAGCATCTGAAGGAGTAAAGACTGTTCTAAATCCAAATGAAAACAATAGAGACCACTAGAATTCAATGAGGGTAAGTTAAACCATCAAAAACTAGAATACAATAAACAACAAAAGGAAACAGAAGAAGGGGACAGTAGAGCCAAGAACTTCTCATGAAACTCACATCATAACAAGATTTGACAGAGTTAACAAACCTGCATAAATGGTTGCTGGCAAATAGACACTCAAAATAATTCCAGGTGTACTAGTACCAAAAATGCTTCACGTCTAATAGGTCATACTCAGTGCAAAAAGCTGAAGTCAGTCCCTGAGTATCATCTTCATGAAACCCAAGTTTAGAAATATGCTAATCCTTAAGATAATCAGATTTACTCAGCAATATGCATAAACATAAGTAAAAGATACATCTTATGAAACCTGACCACATCAAAGGTTGGTAGAAAACTTAGGTGATAAACAATAAAAAAAAAAATTTCAAAGATGGAAACAAGGTTATCAGATTCCCTCAAACCACTGGCATCATTCTCATTAGAAATCTTCTAGTTGAGATCATCGTATTCTAAAATAAGAAAATATCCTTTCAGCCATGTCCTGAAAGGAGATCCTTTCTAGAGAAGAAAATACTAGCCGAAGGAACTGTACAACAACAAAAAACTAGGAGTCATCTACCCAATGTAATATTAACATCACTATCACAATCTTCACTCTTGACGGAAAATAACGCTACATTAAAAAACAAAAAAAACAAAAAAACACAATCCAGAAAAGCAAAATAAGACCTCAATATACTAATGAAATAAATAAAGGATGGGAATTAGTTAAGGTACATTAGTAGAAATTATGGGATACGTTTTCATCTAACCTGAACCTCAACACTAATTTCTTCTGGTTTGGCTCCACCCATTTTGACCCTGCAAGTTAGAAGAAAAATTGGCAAATCTCCAAAACAGTACGTCATTACTTGGCGCAATTATACATTGCAAATATTTCAAGAAAAATTGGATCAAGAAACTCAGCTACCGGCACCACATACCATGAATCAGTTTGATGAAGTGAGCTTCAAATAAGATGAAAGAGCTTCATGTTTTACTTGTGCCTTTTTCTTAGGATTATCAGCATCTTGACTTTCTGAACTGAAAAGCCCAAAAACAGAAACATATAATAAGATTGGAAAGGAGCAGAAATCCTGACCAAGGAAGCGAAAAATGTGCAACACATAAAGAAAATAGGTATTTCCAAATTCTTAGGCATAGATATAACCCTAATAGAGGTTCTCATGGCATCAAGCATGCTTGATCAGGTTTCTACTTTCTGTTCATCAATATTGTGATCCCCAAATTGAAATGACAAGTTCATAGATCAACACCAATATCAATCATGATGCAAATCTGCACAAGTAGAAGTAAGTGACCAGGATTTCATGGCTTCTTTAACATTTTCTTACATTCAGTTATGATTCTATGAAATGGAGTAAAGGCATTTGATACTCACTTAAAAGATGTAACAAACTTTGAAACATAGTAAGATTCCAGTATCCAAAACTCTATAAGAAAGTTAAGCAATTTACTGCCTGAAAAAAGGCCACCAAATTCATCTCACCGTCCTTCTTGATTCCAGCAAACAACCATCCCATGGTACGTTCTCCTTCCACACCAGTCAATTATTTCCAGATGTAATTCAGCATGTAAACTTTTCCAAATCCCAGTTCCTCTTTGTTTTACATGCACAAAATCTTTCAGCATGGATAATCCAGATTATTTCAATAAGACAAAAAAAGGCAATCATGAAAGTTAAATTCACTTGATTGTATATGTTATCAAAAGCATAACTTGCAAACAAAGTGATATGAAAATAACACAGCTTAATGTGAGGAAACATTCATCTAATGGTTATAGATGCAAATGTATTCAATATTTGAGATTTTGGTAAGCTCAAATATATTATTTCAGAAAGAGGTAACACATAACATGTTGAAATTGTCAGTCACAACTTTATCTATTTACATTTCTTTTTCTAATAATAAAGCAAGTTTGGAATCTAAAATAATATCTCAATAAACAAATTAAAAAAAAAAGTTGTATATGATGGTGAAATCGTGCACTTTATCCAAACTTACTTGATTCAGGGCTCCCTCTTCCAAATAATAGCAAGAAGCTTTCCAAAAGTACTCCAACTTGATTTTTCCTGCAATTAAAACTTTTTCTTCATTTGGCAAAGGTTCAACATTTGACAGATCTGGCAATGATACATTCTCCTGCATAAACCTATGAAATATAAATCATCCTCAATGTTGAAGATATCTTGGAGAACCTATCAAGAAAAGTTTTCCAAAAGCAACAGAAAAGTGAAAACAGTGGATTGAACAGAAGCCTCAAGATAAATACTAGTCTACAAACAGGCAAAAGGATGAGGAATGTGGGAGCAATGATTTGATGGACTCCAGAACTTATGCTGTTTGGTTAACTACAAGAAAATTACATAGAAATTCAAATTTTTATTTAACAGAGTTTAGATTATTTTCACTCTGGTACATTCGAAAAGGTCAACATAAATTAGTTCATACATCAAAATTAAGATAACAAATCAAAGTTGATACTTGGAGAAAATAATAATTTCTACCTATACACTGCTTAAGAGTTTCTTCTGTAGTACCTTTATAAAGTAGCATGTGTTTTACTCAGTACTAACAGCACAATACAGAATGAAAGCAATAAGAAAATTTGATCATTGGTTAATCAGATAAACAGTTCTTTGTGTATGGTAACATTAGCAACAACTCAAGAGGCACAAAGCTATAAAAGAAAGTTTAAATAAATCTTACTTTTTAGCTATTCAGCAAATATTATAATATAGATAACTTCATTGGTATGATAATTGATAATATATATACTTCTCACACATGAAGTGAACCTGCACACCTTCAATACCTAGTACCTATATAACTGTACTTACGAACCAAAGCAATTCAGGCTTTTACATTCGCATTGATGAGAAATTTTTCAATTGCTTTAAGAAAATAGGAGACTACTCCGCAGTTCTAAGTTTTTAAAAATGTATTTCCAATAATACAATCTACAACAATTTTTTATAACCTTGAAAAAACTAAAAGCTGACCAACACAGACAGGTCTGGCCAACTAAGTATCAAAAACCCACCTCGTCCACGACCTCGGACGCAGCCTCTAAACGCCATCAATTTCAAACTGAAAAGAAAAGATAATACGGAAATGAAGGATTAAATTCAACCAAACCATAAAAGTCAGACCTAATGATAAATACATATTTAACAGATCTCATCCTTTTACCCAGCTGGCTTAGAATCATATTTACCCATTCTTCAACCATCACCAGAACATGAAAGGTATGCTATGGCCAAGGACTAATAAGAATTCACAGCACATTATCCTGGATATTCTGGTCCCTGAGGTAAACTACCAATTATAGTAGGATTTGGGTATAAGTAACAATTGTTTCTTTCTCAAAATCATATAAGAGGCTTGGGTAAGCCTAAATGCCACACCAAGTATCAAACAACCAAAAGTTCCAAAAATATCTCCACTTCAAAACTTCCTTCATCTATATCTACTCAATGATGATACTTCTACTGCTTATACCAAAAAACTAACAAAAAATTTGACCTTTTGGCTGCTTTTCTCTTTAAATTCCTTCAAATATTGTGTGACAGTGCACCCAAAAAACAATCAATCAATTTCAATGTCATATTCATAGTTCTCTAACAGCACATAATAAAGAACACATTCAATTATCTTGAATTTACACTCTCTGATCAAGCTTTTTTCATACTGCAGTAAATATTTTCAGATGTAATATGCCCGAAAATTAGCCTCATGTTATTCAGAAAAACTTGATCAAATATCACTCACACACAGACACACATATTTTCTCAACATAAAGAGTAATTCAGTAACTAAAGAACACAAATAACACGGCTGATAAGTATAGTTCCTAATTTTTCGATTAGAACTTCAAATCAAGTTAATCTTGGAATGTTATACTTCACTGGGATGCAAGATGATATTTTGTACCTAGGTGAACTCTCTTTGGCAGTAAATGGTTATTGGCAGTAGATGAACTCAACTTAATTTCTACTCATGATCTCAAGCTACTCATCAGCTAGTAAAAAATATCCTATTCTTTCGATTCTCTACTGCTGTCGAAATAAAGCACTCTAGTGCTGTATTTGTATAGGAAAATACTTACATTTTCTAGTAATTATTCAATTATTGCTCAGGAACATGTTGTATAGCTGTTGTTCTATTTATTCCAAAGTGTATATGATAGCTATGGTTCTAGTAATTATTTAATTATTGCTCAAGAAAAGTCATCAGATTGATCAGATAACTGTTCAATGTACAGACAAGTGAGTGAACCAAACAAAACAAATCAATCATCTACTATTGAATGACAGGATTCAAAGGTACCTCTCCGGAAAGGATTCAAAGGTAAGAAAGGATTCAAAGGTACCCCTCTTGACTCCTCCAAGCTAGATGGTTTGGGATTGCTCCAGAACCTGTAACAGAAAAAATGAAAGAAAAGGAATATGAGTTCATCAAGAAAAGTGTTTGGCTTTAAGTAATCCAAACACAAACACTATCACCCGACGTGGTTCTGAATCCATCAAAATTTTAAAACAAATTATAAAAAGGTAAAAGTGCCTGGTGAATCTGTCACAGCTTCTTACTGTGCTAAACTGAGACAATTTTTCAAGGGAAAAGTGAGATTATAGAATGAGAAACAAAAACAGTTATGTTCAAAGCTTTATGTTTCTTTTTCAGAGAATTAATAAAATACTGATCATTCTAGAGAGCCTTGGACTCCCTTATGTAAGTCCATAACAAACTTACTCTACTCCAATATCGAGTAAAAATCTTGAGAGGTCACCAAATTATACTCATATTTCACTTTGGGTATCAAAATTTAATTTGTATCTTTTTGGTTACTCTACTTCTATTGATTTCCTCAAGAGGGTACCCGAGGGAAATTGTCGATAATTATCAGACGTGACCGCCAGATTAGCCATATGGAGGAGGGTATTGAAATCCTAATTTATAAAAATTCTAACTAATGGAACAACATTTGAACCTTGATTTCGAATATTAATCGTTTTAACATTGTCAAAATCAAGATTCAAATGTTGTTTCCAAATGTTATTCAATTAGTTAGGATTTCTGTAAATTAGGATTTCAATACCCTCTACGTGGCTAATTCGGCAGCCACATTAGATAATTATCACCGGTTTCCCTCGAGTACCCTCTCGCTGTAATCAAATAGAAGTAGAGTGACCAAAAAGATACAAATTAAAGATTGATACCCAAAGTGAAATATGAGCATAGTTTGGTGACCTCTCAAGATTTTTACCCCTCCAATATCTGTCATCAAACTTTTTTTTTTACTGCTGTTTCTGATGATACTCCAGCTGAGAGCCTTGGAGTACCTTATCTAAGTTCATATCTAGTAGAAATGGTGCCAACTTTACCACCTTTCTCTCCATCATTCCTCAAAACATCTCTCTCTCTCTCTCTCTCTCTCTCTCTCTCTCTCTCTCTCTCTCTCTAGCTCTCTCAAGGTGGCTACAGTCCATTCTCTATCGACATCCAAGCCATGCAATTCTCAAAGTCCATTCTCTACAAAAAAGGCAAGTTCTCCAAACTAACTTTCATTCCAATCAGTAATCACCATTGAGTCAATTCGACATACAGGAGTTCTCAAGAGCTTTATGCGAATGAAGAATTATGTCTCAAGAGCTTTATACATTCTAGACATTGGTCAAAATGATCTCACTACACTCTTCTACAGAAACAAGTCTGCAGAACAATACATCCCTGATGCATTGAAGGCCTTCTCCAATTCCATAAAGGTACCAATACACTCACTAGCATTAAATCTCCAAATGCTAGCAGTAATGAAGTTGGTAATATAAATATCACAGAGCTTATATGAGGAAGGAGGAAGATATTTCTGGATCCATAAGACTGGTCCTTTAGACTGTCTACCTTCTATTCTTTGGCAAGACCCCGAAGAACGACGGCCACCGATCGAATTAGGCTCTCTAGGCCGTGCTATAGTTATTGTTGAGCTGTGTGGAGCCTGATCATACTGAACACCCAGCCATAGTTTTGACGGGTCGAGCATCATTGTGAGCTTATGGGGGGTTGTAGAGGGCAATGCCCCCTTGCCCACAAGGTGGGGTTCGGGCCGGAATTTTTCACAAGAGGGTATTTCCATTGTATTAGGGTTATATTTCTCTTTGTATTGCTCTATTCTTATAAGCTTCGACCATTATGAGAATATAGTGAAACAGTATGGGTGGTCGTGGATGTAACCCTATTCTGGGTGAACCACGTAAAATCTATGTCTAATTTCTTGTTTGATTCTTTCTATTGTTCTTTATGTTCCTCACGATCTCTAGGAATCACGTCGGATTCCTATCAGATTTTTTTTTTTTTTTTTTGAACTAGTTAAAAAGTTCAACAGAATCAAAACCATTGTAGATAATCACACAATGTTTTCTCACAAATTAGATCCAAAAAACCACCTATGAACTAGCTAAAAACTTCAACAGAATCAAACCATTGTAGATAATCACACAATGTTTTCTTAAATTCGATCCAACAAACAACAGATGAACTAGCTAAGAAATTCAACAGAATCAAACCATTATAGATAATCACACAATGTTTTCTCACAAATTATATCCAAAAAAATATTGATCAAGAAATGAAGTGAGTGTCACTTTTACCTGCTCAAAAACACGTTTGATCTCCGAAATGACCGAAATTTCAAATGAAGAGGCCGAGCGAGAGGGTTGGAGCTGTGGAGAGGCTCGTAGTTGTAGATAATCACACAATGCCTTAACTAGTCCAGGTCTCTAGTTGGCCCAGTTAAGCAAGCGACCCGGATTGAACCGGCCTGACCCGGATTGAACCTGTCAAACCCGGTGACCCGGCTGGGTTTCTGTGACCCGACCAGTCAATGTTTTTTTCCAGAAATGATTGATTTTTTTTTATTTTTTTAATATGTTAGTGGGTAAATTATGTAATTTCATTATTATAAAAAAATTAAAAAACTAAATCCCTAGATAAATATTCAATGTGGATTGTGATTTGCTTTGTCATCCGACATATTGTTCAGTATATGCATTCCAGAGACCTTTTTTTATGTTAGGGATGTTAAGCATAGCATGATTTAGATGAGAATTGATAACACATTTGTTTTTTTCTTTCTATAATTAATGAATATTATATATTATTACATATTAAAAAATAATTTATAATTTTAAAAATAATATTTAAAAATATTTATATGAAGTTATTAACCCAGTATTGACCCGAATGACTCGATGGTTGAACCAGTTGACCCGTGACCCGGAGCCTCGGCCGGGTAGATAGCCGGGCCTGGTCTGATAACTATGGTTCCATCCCTTGCGAAGCTCCTTTTCCATTAGTCTGGATGTCGCTGCTTCACTCATAGATCTTATATCTTACTGGGGGAGCGTGCGTCCTAAGGGCTTGCCATAGTGTGTCCAGATTTTGGTCGTGTATAGGCAACAGGTGAAAAGGTTAACTAATATTGATATAGAACTTTAAAAAAAATTAGGAAACTTTAGAAATAAAATACACTCGGTATATTAAAAATGGAATGGATGTATTTTTTAAAAATATAGGACCCAATTTTCATTATTTAAGTTGTAGGATTAGTTATAAAGTAAATATGTACTTTCAGTTTTTAAATTTTAAAAAATTTGATACCAAATTTTAATATTATAATATAATATTTAATTTTTTTATGTTTAAAATTTAAAGATAAAATATGTTGATGCTCAAGTCGGTCACAACCAGTGATGCCGGTTCCCTGCAGAAGTTCAACTTAGAGAGAAGGTGTTGTGGGAGTTGGAGATGATAAAGGACAAGAGCTTTGTGGACCGATGGTTGCACGATGGCCTGGAGGCGTAAGGGGCCCTCGCCGTTCTACCTGCCTTCACCTGCAAAACAAAGAAGTCCAGCGAATCTATTCCCTAGACCCTCCGACACTCAAGTTAGTCTAGGCAGAGAGTTTTCTTGTGGAGAAGAAGATAAATTGTTTAGGATTTGAGACCTTCCCCTTTTATGCCTAAGAGGCCACCCCTCTGGCCAATGGCCTGGGGTGCCTTTTCTGTCATGCTAGATAGCTTTTCCTGGGGAGGCTCATTGACTCGCTTTGTCGGGCGGCTGTGGTCGTACGAACGAGCGCCCTGGAAAGGGAATGTCTCCCTCCCACCCTCTCTTTGTAGTATGTGTGTTGCTTTTGTCAGGCGATCGAGGATGATCCCCTTTATACCTTTTAATGGGCGTTAGGGAGATTTCAATTGTTCTTGCATCCCACCCTTGCTCTGGTGGTAACACTTGTAAAGTGGGGTTTCCCCCCCCAACATTTGCCCCCTAGCTCCTCAGGCTCGCAAGTACTCCCTCTTGCGGGTCCTGGGGAGTTTTGGCCTTTGGCGAGATTGTGATCACGGGTCCCTTTTATAGGGTAACGGTCGCACTTCCCACACCCCCATATGCTTTAATGCTTTACCATGCGGGGCTCCTATCTCCTTCTCCCCCTCCCCTCGTGTTACCGGTAAAAGGGGTTCTCGGGGGGGCGTGCAGGTGTCTAGTCCTGGCTCGATTCTCCAGGCCTGGAGCCTTCGTTTTCGGTCGGAGGCAACTAGGGGAGTAATGTGCGTCTTTTCCCCATGTGGGATGTCCTCGCATCCCGAGAATTACATGTTGGCCATCGGACAGGTACCTGGTGGAAGCCCGTTGAGATCCGCTGGATTTTTCCTAGGGTTGCGACGTCTGTACGCTTAGTTTTCACCTTTTTGTTCCTCCCTTTTTCGCTATTTGGAGGCTGCCTCCTTTTCCTTGCCACTGGAACCTCGCCCATTCACGAAGCCTCTCGAGATGGAAGAAGGTTTTCCCCCCTCGGGAGAGAGGACTTCGGTGGCTGAATCCTTCCCCAGCCAGGTTAGGGACCTCGATTTCTTTCGCCGAGAGGGGCATTTCGACACTCCTCCTCCCTTTCGATACCGAGTCCCTTCCATTTCTGACAGGGCTAATTGTCCTCCTCCGGGGATGCTTGCGGTGTATCTCGAGTTCGTTAGGGCAGGTCTCCACTTTCCCTTGCATCCTTTCTTCCTTGAGGTACTTAACTTTCATAAGGTGTGTTTCTCCCAGCTACACACCTATAGTTGGAGGATTCTTTGATGGTTCGTGATTGTTCTCCATCATCGCCATATTTCCCCTTCCGTTCGCCTGTTCAGCCTCCTCTTCTTCCTGAAGAGAATTCCGTCCCTTGGGGAGTGGTTCTGCTTCGCCCCCCGAAGGGGTTAGGCTTGGTCTTCACGTTCCCCCAACTTCCAGAGTGGCGGTCCCACTTTGTGTTAGTCCTGTGCGGGGGCGATTGGGACGCCCACATATTGTGGAGCACCCTGTACTCAGGATGGGACTATGGGCCCGTGATGTCTGAGAACGAGAAACAATGGACTGCCCTGCTTCGAGAATTGGGAACGCGGGACCTGTCCCCTCACCTTCTGGAATCGGTTCTGTGCGCAGCTAGGCTCTCTTCCACAAGTAGTCTCTTTTCCCCCGATGTCTTAAGTTGTGGATTTCACCTTACGCGAATGTCTGTCTTTGGCCAGGGATCCCCGTGGGGCAAGACCGCCTTTTGACCGTGGTGTGGGGAGGCAAGAACCCTACCCATCGAGCGTGCGTGACTTCTCTAGAGGGAGGAGAACCGACTTTGGTGGTGCCATCGTTGAAGCTAGAGGAGACAACCTCTGCTCCGGGGGAGGAGGGGTGGCCACCGGCTCTGACGGAGACCACGGATTTGCCAGCTGTTCCTGCTGTCTCGAGAAAGGAGAGGTGCTTTAAAAGGCTAGCTACCAAACGAATGCTCCGGGCCACTTCTTGATCTTCTGAGGAGGAGACACTGCGGGGTAGGGGGGCGCTCGTGGGCGCTTCGCCTCCTCCCGTGACGAGGGCGCCCCTGTGGGGTACCGCGTCACTGAGTGATCTCCTTTGGTATTTTACTGACGCTGACCGAACCACTGTTGCGGGCCTCAATCCTGGAGATCTTGCTTCTTATCTGGCTTCAACAGGATTTGAGGTGAGTTCTGTTTTGTGGAGACATAGTGTGATCTGCTTTGTTTCTAACTTTCTTAGCTGCCTTGTTATCTAGCTAGCGGTTTTGCTGTCTTGCTTGGAAATGAGTTGTCATGAGGGAGCGGCGCGGCGCCCCCAAGCACTCCTTCTATGCAGCGAACGGAGGCAAAGTAGCGCGGGCGGTGCGTGGTGCAATGGTAGAGGAGCTGGAGGTCCGTAACACAGAACTGGAGGCCTGTAATACCGAGTTAGCTTCGTCTCTCAACTGCCAACGGAGTCTTGTCATCGGCTATAAGGGCATGTGTTCCCAGTTGCGGAAGGAACATGCGGTCGAGATAGTGGCCGTAAAGGAAGAGTACAAGTCTCTTTTGGACTCCGTAACTCGGGCCCACCACGCAGAGCGTCGGCAGCTTAGCAAGAGGCAGAGTTCCGGTTAAGGGAGCAAGAGAGGAAATGGGAGTCCGATTTCTCCTGGAAGAAGACCGATTGGGAGTCCCGCGTGCAACGGCTTGAGCAGGCATATCGGAGGTCGGTGGCTGCATTAATGGAGAAACACGAAGTGGCTCTTTGGAGAGCTAGGGATACCGTGGTTGCCGAGTACCATAGCTCCTGGGAATTGATCCGCTTGAAGGAGGCCAATTCCGATAAGAGTGTTTCGGACTTCCGAAACTCTCGTGAGTTCTACGATCTTCTCAATTACCGTGGGTCCGAGGTGGTCTCCCGGTTCATCGGCTCTCCGTCTTTCCGATCCCTTCTAGACGAGGAGGCTTTAGCGGGTGTGTTGAGGAGTTTTCATGCTTCTAGCTTCTGCACAGCCGTCGGCCCTGGTAGAGCGCGGCTTCCCTGAGCTTTAAGGAAGTCTTGAGATTGTTTCCCAACTTGGGGCGACGAGATCTAGCTGGAGGTGTTGGGTTCGAAGAGGTGTTCCGAGAGGCGAGTACGAGTTCCGCCAGCCATGGGTCTCTGCGAGCCCCTTCTTCCAGTACCGGGCCTGATTAGCGTTCGTGTGACACTTCACCCTTGTAGATATTTTGTCGTCATGTCTTAACTTTTGTAATGGAAAGTAGGGCTTTTCCTTTTGTTCCTAATTGCTTGCTTTTTTCTTTTTTTGTGGGTCTCTCCCTGGGGCGTAATTCTCCGAGTCTACTCCCAGGCAGGGCTTTTGCCTTCCCGCTTTTACCGCACGTACCCTTGGCGGGGGTTGCTTCTCGGGGGATGGACCTTTGCTTCTGTCTTAGAGAGTGGGTGGTGCGGCCTCCAAGGATGTTTTCCGCTAGTCACCCGAAATGATGACTCCTGCGATAACTATTTTCGAGGCATTTGTCCCGAGGGCTTGTGCCTGTTTGGCTCACCCTTGGTCCCGCTATAAAGACGGGCATTGGGGGTGTCTACAGGCGCATTCCTCATCTTTTCCTGGCATGGATGCCCCGCGATAAAGAGAGATGGCCAAGAAGCGTCGCGCTGAGGAAATGCTTCCCAATGTTGCGGCTGTTTCTTTTATCTAGGTCTCCCTAGAGCGTAATTCTCCGAGTCTGCTCCCAGGCAGGGCTTTTGCCTTCCTGCTTTCATCGTACGTACCCTAGGCGGGGGTCGTTTCTCGGGGGTTGGACCTTTGCTTCTGTTTTTAAGAGTGGGCGGTGTGGCCCTCGAGGGGGTTTTCTGCCAACCGCCTCTAATGATAACTCCTTTAACAACCGTTTTTGAGGCGTCTGTCCCAAGGGTTTGTGCCTATTTGGCTCCCTCTTGCTTCCGCTATAACGACGGGCATTAGGGGCGTCTATAGGCGCATTCCTTATCTTCCCTGGAATAGACGCCCCACGACCAAGAGAGATGGCCAAGAAACGTCGCGCTGAGGAAATGGTTCCCAATGCTGTGGTTGTTTCTTCCACCCCATCTGAGTCTCCTTCCTCTACCCCCCACGGGCCCCTCTCCCCTATCGTAAGCGAAGTGGGGACTTTGGATGGCAGGACAGACCCACTTAGTGATCCCTCCCGTGCTACCGAAGAACTGCTCCGCTTGGCGCGGGGCCTCGTACTTGGGTCGATAGGCCGCTTGAGCGAAGAGGACCAGGCGTCGCGGTTGAGTCTTTCGGGGTTAAGGTATGTGCACCTCTTTCTTCCCTTTTCTTGCCTCTCCCTCCCTTCCCTGACTCTACTTTCGGCGTTGGGCATACGATGCTGCCTCTATTGGCGTTGCGGCGGCGCACCTTCGCAAGATGTCTCCCGAGGCTTGCGAGGTGCTAGTCGCGGCTGCCCATAGCCAAGCGGAAGAAGGTTTCCAGGCGTGTTTGGATGTTATGTGCGAGCACCTCGAGGTGGATCCCTTTTTGTTGGACCTGAGAGCCACCCTGCGTTTGCTGGCTTCTCCGCCTCCTTAACTTCGTAGCCCTTTTCATGTATTGCTATCGCTAAGGGTTTCTCTTTTCTTAATAAATGAGTTTTGGTCTTAAGTACTTACCTATGCTGTTGTACGTGCTTTTTACTGTTTTTCTTTTGTTCCACCTTGGTTTTTCCCTTTGTGGGCCACGTGCCTATGGACTTTCTGGGGTTTCCTATTTCCACGTCCGGGGATCGCGGGCCTAAAGGAGAGAAGTTTGACGGTGACTTCTGCCTAGGAGGTTCGACCATGAAAAGGGCGCAACCCTATAACACTAGTGGTGTCCAGCCCTGAGAAGGAACCGTTGGAGGGTCTGACCCTGATGAGGATGCGACCTTGTGGCACTTACCGTGCCCGGCCCTAAGGAGGGACCTTTGGAGGCCCCGGCCTTAAGAAGGGCGCGACCTTGTGGTACTTACCGCGCCCGACCCTGAGGAGGGACCTTTGGAGAGCCCGGGCCTGAGAAGGGCACAATCTTGTGGCACTTACCATGCCCGGCCCTAAGGAGCCCGCGACCTTGTGGCACTTACCGTGCCTGGCCCTGAGGAAGGATTGTTAGAGGGGCCGGCCCTGAGAAAGGACTTTAGCGAGCATGCGGTGCTCGGTCACCCAAGGAGTAAAGTGAGTCATAGGCAAAAAGTGTTTCCTTTTTATTTTGAAGGAAAATCTAACTACAAGGGACACTCTACTTTAGGGGAAATTAAGATAAAGGGGATACTCCCCAAGGTTGACCTGGTTACTGCTCAGGCTGCGTTCGTTTGGGTTGGACCTCAGGCTCTTCTAGTGGTTCCCTGTAGTGTACCCGAGTCCCCAGCAGGCAGTGGGTCCAGGTTCTTGGGCTTGAGGGAGGCTACGTAACACTGCCTGGCCAACCGCTGGTTCCCCCGTAGTTCGCCGCACCCTTGTTCGGTGGGAAACTTCATGAAGAGATAATAGGTGCAGACTATAACTTGTAGCGCGTTGAGGGACGGCCTGCCGAGGATCACATTGTAGCTTGTGGGGCACTTTACCACCAGGAACTTCATGATAGCCTTCGATTGGCGGGGGCGAGTTCCCACTTTTAACCGAAGGCTGATGATTCTCTCTAGGCGCATTGAACCCTATTAAGGGTGATTTGGCTGGCTATAGGAGCTATGGGCCCAGTCCTAGTTTCACGAAAGTGTCCCATAAGAGGACGTTCACTGAGCTTCTACTATCCACCAGGACCCGGTAAACCTCATAATTGGCGATATTGACGGTAACCACCAAAGCATTGTTGTGAGGGTGATGGACCCCCTTTAGGTCCTGCTCTGAGAAGGTGATAGGGATCTCAGTCTTCGCCTTCTTCCCCAAAGGACTGGGCTAGGCTCCTATCCTGGCTTAGTTCTTGCGAGCGGAACCATTTCTCCACTGCCCACGGGCCCCCCAGCTATGGTGTTGAGGACGCCAAACGCCCTCTCCTCAGCGGGAGAGCTAGGGTGGGTCTTCCGTCTTCTCTTATCTTAAGTATTAAGGGAGACGGCCCCGACGAATTAGTTTCTCTATTTCATCCTTCAGGTGGATGTAATCTTGGGTGTCATGGTCATGGTCTCGGTGAAAGCAGTAGAACTTTTGGCTGTCCCTCTGCTTGCCGTGGCTCTTCATCTTTGGAGGCTACTTCAGCTCCTTGCAGTCTTCAATGCTGAGTAGGATTTGCGCCCGGCTAGCGTTGAGCGGTGTATAGTTATGACCTCGCCCTGAGTTTGGCTAACGCGTGTCGCCCTTGGCCTAGGGCTTCTTCTTCTTGACTGGCTTCTGCAGCTCATGCGCCTGGGGCCGGTCCCTCCTAGCTTTGTCCGCGTGAGCAGGCTCCAGGTTCTGGGGCACGTCCTCCTCGGCGCTCATGTACTTTTGGGCCCGAGAAATGAGTTCGACCGTGCTAGCGGCCGGGTGCATGCACAAGGAGAAGCGAAAGGGGGACAACACCCTGAAGCCTCTCATGAAGGCCGCGGCTACAAGTCTTCGGTCTGCCATCGGGACCTTTAGGACAAAGAGATTAAACCTTTGCAGGTAGTCTCGGAGGCTCTCCCTCTCTTGCTGGGCAAGATCCATCAACGACGTATCGGTGTGCCGGGGTCTCATACTGGCGGCAAAGTATCCGAAGAAGATGTCGGACAACTCGTCAAAGAAGCCGACGGACTTCAGTGGGAGATTGTCAAACCACGTTTGGGCGGCTCCCTTCAGCGTCATTTTGAAGGCCCGACACATGAGCTCATCGCGGGCCCTGTGGAGTTGCATTCAAGACCTGAAGGAGGAGAAGTGCTCCATAGGGTCGGAGGCCCCATTGTACGCTTCCATGGTAGGGACATGGTACTTCTCCGGAATATGAAACTCCGTGATATGGGTTTTGAAAGGGGAGATGTATCTTGCTTTTGTCCTAGTGAGCAGGGGGCTTCCCCTAGAGCGTCGGGGAGACCCCGCCATCTGGTGTTGCGTGCGGGATGACTTCGTGTCGCTAGTGGCCGGGACAGTCTCCTCTTTCTCCCCCTAAGTCGGGTCAAGTGCTCAGTGGTGGGGCATCGACCTTTTCCCGGGGGTTGCTGTGGTGCTTTTGTCAGGCGATCGCGGTTGATCCATTTTACACCTTTTCGAAGGCATCAGGGAGATTACAGCGGTCCCTACATCCCACCCTTGCTCGGGTGGTGACACGTGTAAAATGGGGTTTTTCCCCAACAAAATATTTATTAAAAATTTAGATATTAATAATTTTTTAATCTTTTCTTGTCCATTAATAGGCAGGTGGACAAAAGAGAGGAAATTCTAAATGCCGGTTTTGACCAAAATAGTGCCACTTTTGTGACTAGTATTGGTTTAGGGTTTTTCATAAATTTTATCTTTTTAGGGTTTTTATAAAAAATTGCCATATAAATTGATAGATATTATCAAAGTTTACAGCTTAAAAAATATTATCCAATTATATACACAAAATTTAATTTATATAATATTATCAAATTTTAAAAAATATGTTGTTAATAAGAGGGTAAGGTAAATCAACCAATGAAACCTATTGCCCTAATCCTAGTTTATTATATGATATTGCAGTTTAAAATAAAATTAATGGTGCACTTAATCCTATTTTACATTATGTACAAAACATTATTAAATTTTGAAAATATTAAAATTTAATTATTGTGGTAATTACTAAATACAAAATATGTAGGTTTTTATAGTTAAATGAAAATTAAATTTTAAATCTTGAAAAAAAGTGTATGAGGAATGTGAAAGCGAGTGTGAGAGAAGACAAAATGGGAGGAAATGATTGGTTCAGTGGCAGCTACCAACTTTCACGAAAAATTGTTTTCCATTTTTTCTCACAAATAGAGGTTATGGGTTCGAATTATATATGTGACTTATCCACATTTATATATAAAAAAACTGGTTTAGTGAGGCAGCTGTATGAAGCTCTCTGCATTCCCCATCTTCTCTTTTTTCTTCTTTTTGTGTACTTTCGCATTCACACTCGGTCTTTCATGAACTGATCTAAGCAGTTGTCAAGTGAAGGATTAGTTGGGATGCATCAAACATGTTATTTATTGTGAGATTAATGATTTGCTTTGACCTTTTCATTAACTCACTAAGCATTATCACTTGATGCTCCAACATTGCTTAAAATCCGAAAGAAAAAATTTTCTTGTTTGGTTCTAAAAGAAAGTTTATTTATTACTGTAAAATCAAGCAGTTAGAAATCTACAATGAATGCTTCTGGCTGGCCGTTGGCGAACCCAAACAATGACAATCATATTGAAAAAATTAGATGAGAGCAAGTTTGGGTGAGTAAAGGATTCTGTACATGTTTGTTTGGTAGGAAAATTGAAGACAAATTAATCACGTATCATCATTTGAATTAACAGATTTTTTTTTTTTTTACTAAGGCGACAAGCGCCTTTCTTGATACCACAGAGGCCTCGCCACCAGAACTACCAGAGCCAGAGCCACCACTTGAGCCGTCACTGGAGGCCAGCACCACCAGCAAGAAAGAAGAACAAGACGAATCAGCAAAGGAGGGGACCAAGGGCATGTGTCGCGTGCGCAGAAGGCCAAGGTGGTTAGAGGATTATGTGTGGTGATGAGACCACGTGAAGGCGAGGTGATCCCACGACCCTCGTGCCGTGACTGTTAGTTGTTAGTTTTATCGTATCTACCATTAATGCGTTTGTTAGTCGTGGATAACTTAGGGGTAGTGGAGCGTACTATGAGGTGGTTATATATGTGTGTTATTCTAAGGTTTGTAAGTCTGCAGACTGAAATATATCAAGCTTCATCTTAAAACTATTCTCCTTTCTTATCTTCTATCACATTTCTGGAGATTATGCTCGCTCGAAAGGAGCACGCCAATACGCGCTAGCCCGGGCACGTATCAACGGGTGCTTTCATTGAGAGAGATGGCTCCCGTGCTCAACGCCGACACTCTCGAAGCCCTCAAGACCTTGCCAGAGGCGTTCAAAGCCCTCCAGCTACAACTTGATGGTCAAAGAATAGCTTCCCAACAATCCATCCGGCAGTACATGGCGAGTATGGATGCGAGGTTTGATGATCTGCGTACCTAGTTACTGAGCTCACTAGGGATCTCTGGTCTACTGCCTCGACCTCCACTGCCTCCGCGCAGCCCCAAGTAACACACCGGAGACATGGAAAGGAGACCCTTCTTATGATCCATGAAGTTGGAGATTGCAAGGTTCGACGTCACCGACTCGCATGGTTGGGCTTTCCGTATAGACGAATATTTCGACTTCCACGACACACCACCCGAGCTACGGCTGCGCATCGCCTCATTCCACCTGGAGGGGCGAGCATCATCATCGTACCAATGGATGATGGAAAGTAACCTACTCACCACATGGGATGTGTTCTTACTCCAAATTAAGCAGCGCTTTGGCACTTCACTCTTCGAATATCATCAAGGAGCACTCTACAAGCTCACTCAGACGTCCACCGTAACGGACTTCCAAGCGGCCTTCGAAGACCTGATGAGCAAGGTTGTAGGCGTCTCGGAACCTTTGCTCATTTCTTTTTTCATCACAGGCCTGCGCCCAGACATCCGACGCGAGCTGCTTATGAACTGACCGGCAACGTTGGTGGAAACGTTCGCTATCACGTGGGCATATGAAGCGTGCGCCGACGAGCTTAAGCAAGACGTTCGTGCTTGGTCTAAGTGGAGCCCGAGAAACCCTGTTCAACCAACACAAATGAAGCCCATGCCAGGACCACCAATCACAATGACTCTATCACCACAACCACTAAGTATGCTTCCACCTGGCCCACCATCAAGAAACAACACCTCAACTCCACTCTTGCCCCCACCACACCTCCCTGTCTGATGTCTATCTCTGGCGGAACTATAGGACAACTGAGCACAGGGTCTTTGCTACAACTGCGACCAACAATGGAGCAGCAGATACCGCTGTCGCAGACGCTTCCTATTGTTGCTCGGAACAGATGACGAGGAAACTGGGGAACCACCGGAAGACTGTGGCACTAGTGAACCAGAGCCCGAAGAAGTTACCGGTGATATTTCTAGTTTGTATGCCCTCGCCGGTAAGGAAACCCGTGATCCCTTCGCTTGGTGGGAGATCTCGCCGGCCACCAGATTCAAGTGCTCATTGACAGCGGAAGTACACACAATTTTATCAAACCAACCCTCACTGAAGTTCTGGGATTGCCGGTACAAAACACCCCATCTTACAGGGTGTATATAGGCAATGGCGACTACTTTGTTTGCTCTGTTTATTGTCCGCAGATCACACTGAACTTGTAAGGACACTCATTCCCCCTTGATTTGTTCGTGCTACCTATAGAAGGCCCTGATGTTGTGTTAGGCATCTAGTGGTTACAAACACTCGGGCGGGTAACGCGTGACTATGCCCAGCTATCTATAGAGTTCGAATGGAAGGGATCAACCATTACTCTCCAAGGAGATGCAACACCCACCTCCAAATAGATCACTTTCAATCAATTACAAGTGCTCATCCAACAGAAGGACTACGAGGGTATCTTCGAGCTGCATCACTTTCCTGGGGAGAACGAGTTCCGGTTTAGACACCGGAGGTAATGAGTTCAACCTTCCTTTTAACCTACCACACCCAAGTCACTCAACTACTACAGCAATATAAAAGTATATTTGGTGCACCAAAGGGTCTACCACCACACCGAACAGTGGATCATCGCATCCATCTTTTTCCCAACACGCAGCCAGTCAACATGAGGCTATACAGATATCCGTATTTCCAAAAAAATGAGATGGAAAAGTTGGTGCATTACATACTGGAACAAGGGATTGTGCAGCCCAGCCACAGCTCGTTCTCATTGCCGGTGCTACTTGTCAAAAAGAAGGACGGAACCTTCCGTTTTTGCATCGACTACCGGGCATTGAACGCCGTCACGGTCAAAGATAAATTTCTAATTCCGACCATAGACGAGCTGCTGGACGAACTCGGAGGAGCGACGGTCTTCAGCAAATTGGACCTATGCGCTGGCTACCACCAAATACGGATGCATCCGCGCGACAAGACGGCATTCTGCACCCACGATGGTCACTTCGAGTTCCTAGTCATGCCATTCGGGTTGTCAACCGCGGCATCTACCTTTCAGGTGATCATGTACCGCCTGTTCAGGCCATTCCTTCGACGGTTCGTCATGGTGTTCTTTGATAATATACTCATATATAGCACCACCCTTGAAGGCCATCTCCACCATCTGCATCAGGTTTTATCATACCTGAAGGCTCACTAATTCTTTATCAAGCTTTCGAAATGTTTTTTTTTGTCAGGTGTCCGTGGAATACCTCGAACATTTGGTCTCGTCATTAGGAGTCCATGCTGATCCCTGCAAGATCGAAGAGATGACGAACTGGCTAGCTCCACGCTCCCAAAAGCAGCTTCGAGAATTCCTTGGGTTCACCGGCTACTACTGCAGGTTCATCCGCAGCTACGCAACCATTGCAGCCCCGCTAACCAACTTGTTACGCAAGGATGGTTTTGAATGGTCACCACAAGCTTCAGCAACCTTCCAGACTCTTAAGCAAGCAATGGTGAGAGCCCCGGTCTTACGGCTACCAGACTTTGATGCATAATTTGTTGTGGAGATGGACGCCTCCAATATCGGCATCGGTGCAGTGCTCATGCAAGAAGGACGGCCACTCACCTTCTTCAGCGGAAAATTGGGTCCGAGAATGCAGATAGCTTCAACCTACATTAAGGAGTTATATGCCATCGCGGAAGAAGTTCACAAGTGGCATCAATATTTTCTCGGAAGGTTCTTTGTAGTGCGCACTGACCATAAGAGTATTAAAGAGCTATTTTAATAGGTCGTCCACACTCCCGACCACCTGGTTTACATTCAAAAACTATTGGGATTCTATTTTTGGATCGATTACTCCACGAACCGCACTGTCGATGCTCTCTCCAGAGTGTACGAAGACAAACCAGACGTTGCGACCCAACAGATCGCCACATGCTTAGCTCTGGCCAGTCAACCTATTGCCACATTCCTTACCACACTCAGACATGAGAACTCAACACTTGAGGACTTGGTTGCACTACATAATCAAATAGCTGTTGGAACTCTCTCAGAAGAATACTCAGTGACAGAAGGCATACTTTTGTATAATAAGAGGTATTATATTGGTCGCTAATCCTCCTTGAAGACCATATTGATGCATGGGTTCCACGCCATACCCATGGTTAGCTACACCGGCGTCAACTGTACCCTTCTCCATCTATCAACGACGTTCTATTGGCCTAATATGTGTCGCGAGGTGATGGACTTTGTCAATGCCTGTGTAATATGTCAACAAACTAAATACTCAACACAACCGCCGGCCGGACTATTGTAGCCACTACCTATTCCATCCGCGGTTTGGGAAGATGTCACTATAGACTTTATTATGGGACTACCATCGTCGCCAGGTTACACTGTTATTATGGTGGTTATAAACAAGCTCACCAAATCTGCTCAATTTGGAGAGCTTCCCACCACGTTCACGATGCCACGGGTAGCGGAGCTCTTCGCTGATCGGATCGTCAAGCTTCATAGGTTTCCTCGCACAATCATTTCCGATCTGACCCAATTTTCATGAGTCATTTCTGGAGGAGGCTATTTGCGCTCAATGGAACCACCTTGCACCATAGTACGGCTTACCACCCACATACTGACGGCTAATCGGAGGTGGTTAACCAAGGACTCAAACAGTATTTGCGCACCTTTACTCAGGGTAAGCCAGCGACCTGTGTATCCTTCTTATCATGGGAGTAGTTTTGTTACAACACCAGCCACCATAGAAGTATTAACATGACTCCATTCCAAGCCCTCTATGGTCGCTGCAGCCCACCCAATCGCTCCTACGGCCACACTGTGGGTCCACGAAAGGTCTAACCACTCAATGAGCTACTAAAGGAGCGAGATGCTTTACATTGAAGGCGGCGCTCTAAACTGCACGGCATCGTATGGCCCAAAAGGCCAATATGCATTGGCGTGAGGTGGAATTTCAAATTGGTGACCAGGTTCTAGTGCGCCTGCACCTATTTCGGCAAACCACTCTAGCTTCCTGCCAGTCACCCAAGCTAGCTCCCAGATATTATGGACCCTTCGTCGTCGAAGAGAAAATCGAACGTGTGGCATATCACCTCGGGTTGCCTCCTGAGCGTAAAATACACCCAGTGTTCCACGTCTCGGCTCTCAAGCCCTTCCGAGGCAGCGCGGACGTGGCGGTTAGTCCTCTACCAGCAACCACGATGAGTTCCGAACTGATCTCATTACTGGCGGCTATTTGCGCCACCCGTATGGTACTACGCCAAGGGAAGATGCAGCGACAAGTCCTCGTCCACTGGCATGATAGCTCCCCGAAAAATGCAACCTGGAAAAATGTCAAAGACTTTTGCAAATTATATCCTGGACTCTACCTTAAGGACAAGGTAGCTTTTCAAGGCGAGGGCATTGATACCATAGAGGCCTCGCCACTAGAACTACCAGAGCCAGAGCCACCACTTGAGCCGTCACTGGAGGCCAGCACCACCAGCAAGAAAGAAGAACAAGACGAATCAGCAAAGGAGGGGACCAAGGGCATGTGTCGCCTGCGCAGAAGGCCAAGGTGGTTAGAGGATTATGTGGGATGATGGGACCACGTGAAGGCGATGTGATCCCACTACCCTCATGTCGTGATTGTTAGTTGTTAGTTTTATCGTATCTACCATTAATGTGTTTGTTAGTCATGGATAACCTAGGGGTAGTGGAGCGTACTATGAGGTGGCTATATACGTGTGTTATTCTAGGGTTTGTAAGTCTGCAATCTGAAATATATCAAGCTTCATCTTAAACCTATTCTCCTTCCTTCTCTTCTATCACATTTCTGGAGATTGCGCTCGCTCGAAAGGAGCACGACAATACGCACCAGCCCGGGCAAGTATCATTTCCTCTCTCTCTCTCTTTTAAGGATGTTAAATTGATCGAGTTTTCCTATCTCTGTCGAGCAATAAGTTAGCAATAAAGCAATAAAGAAGGTTTGTTGTCTCTCCACTAATTAAAACTCCATGAGATCAAGTCAATGAAGAAGATGCTTTCATGAAAAACACCTTATTTTTAAGAAACTAATCCATTGATTTCCTTATACTTTTCTAGTTTGATGCGTTGCGGAAAGACCAAAACTGCTAACGGTGGAATTAATAGCAAAACAAAGTCTGAAGTTCATAAAGGAGAAATACCATCTACGACGTCCACCGGAGGCAGACTTCGAGGATGATGAGACCCCACCCTAAGCATGCCCACCTGGAGAGGTTGGCCAACAAAGGTAATCTGCGCAAGCCAGTCCATGAAATATAAAGACTCATAAAAAACCTTGTAACATTACCAAAAACCAAAGTGGTCTATTGGTATCTCGGTCCCCGCAAGAATTCCAATGACCAAGAGGTCTCGGGTATGATTCATGGGTGAGGGAACATTTCTGGGTGTGTGAGCAGTGGTTGTGGCGAGTGGTCCCATCTCCCAAATGTGTGTGGGCCCCACCATTATGTCTGCTTTGCCAAGACTTGTGCACACCCTTGATTTCTTAGCTGACTTCGCTTCATATTACCCAAAAAAAAGAACCATGTAACATTGCAATGACTTTGCATATGTTATGTATCCCTCATGTTTTTAATAATGAATGTGGTTTTTCTACTTTATAAAAAAAAATGATGAAGAAGAGAGAGCTCTTGTTATTCATGTAGCTCTATTTATGGCTTACGCTTTTAATAATATGACTATTGTTGTTGTTTATTTTTACAACAAAGAAAGGTTTCATTCTACCAACTCCAAAGATTTTTTGTCTCACCATTCTAGTAAAGAGTGATGATCCCATGGTTTTAGTTTCATGGCCCATGGAACCGACTCATGGGATCATCACAGCCACAAAGGACACATATCTCGAGGTGTCTTTTGTGATTGTGATGATCCCATGGCTTGGTTCCATGGATGATCTCATGGAACTGATACCATGAGATCATTTCTCTCTTGTAAATAAACCAATGAGGATTAGTTGAGATCTATTTCTGCTTTTATCTTTGTAATATTTGATTTGTGTATGTGTGAGCGCACATGAGTGCATATATATTTGATTACTCATTTTTAATTAATTCCACAGAATCATTGACAGCAAACACGCCAAACTTGATGTTATGCTAATGGTTCCGAGAGAGGATGCTCACCTAACTCTAGGAAACAAATATACAGAGTGATCTAATATGAAATACTAGTCTAATATAATACATATATAAACAATAACAACAATGCAGCAAATGTAAACATTAAGCATTAAAAAAAGATAGAGTTCTTATTGTGATACACACACAACATTAGAAAAGCAAAATACACCATGGAATTAATTACTTGTATTCAAACATTACTGGAGATGGTTAAGATCAGACCATAGTGATCACTAGGGAAAACAGGAAGCACCATCTTCTGGTTTTTGCGATATGACAAATCTGGAATGGCCTCATTTCCAATCATCTCTACATTCATCATCCTGAAATCTTCCAATTTGCAGATAAATCTATCCAATCTTTTCTGCAAAGGCCTGTTTCCTTTCAACATTGTGTTTGATTTTGTATCATAAGTCCATCCAGGTTCTCCTTTCAATTTTGCCTGTGCATCACCCAATCTCCTCCCAAAGGAAAAATCGTCATCTGTGTACTCATCCCAGTTCATGTCCCCTCCAAATATCACATTCGGAAACTGCTCAAGGAATCGGAGAGCTTCCTTGGCCTGAAATACCCGTTTTTCACTGTTAGGTGGTAGGCTCTCAAGATGGCTTGTCGCAACAACGAGTGTTTTGTTCGAACCGACATCGATTTCTGCTGCACATATCTCTCTTCCCATTGATGATTTCAAGAAAGGTTTGGACATGAAATTTTCCACTCTCAGTTTGCTCAACTACAAATCATGAATGAATGAAGTAGAAAAAAAATCAATAAATGAAATAAAAAAGATTGCAGTCCTAATAGTCCCACATATATATATATATATTACCAGCATACAAAAGTATATTCTTGTTTTAGCATGGTCGATGAAGCCAGAAGGTTAGGTACAATTTAACCGCTGACTTGAACTCTCAAAAGTTCATAGATATTTGGAGTGACCTCACGCATCAAAAAATCAACCAAAAGTTCATATATCATAACATACAATTTTACTAAATATTGTTGTGATCGTTAATCCAATTAACCTGAAAGAAGATGATATCAGGTGAGTACTGATTTACAAGATTGCCAATGGCTTCCATCCTCTCCTCCATTTTCACATCACCGAACCAAACATTATAGCTCATGATTTTGATCTCTCTCTCATAACTATGTTCATTTCTTTTTACTTCAATCAGAAAAAAGAATTGAATTGGATTAGAAATAACAAAGATGAGGAGATAATTAATAGAAACGGTTCGTTGTTGGAGGTTTAATCTTTCGAGATAGTATGAAAACATAAAATCTAAAACATCTTTCTTTAAATCTTTAAAATAATTACTAATAAAAATAATAATAATAAGATATAAAAACAATCATCGATACATTTTCATTTTCCTCAAGAATTAACAATATTGTCTTCATAAATTTACAATATTCAAGTACTATTACTCCTCCCATAAAACTAGATTCTTCAAAACTGGTTACAATGGTCTTGACGGCTGATGAAACTTTTTAGCTATGATACCAATGTTCAAAGTAATTAAAACCTTCATTTGTTGAACTTTAACTTCATCACATTCAATATGAACTATACTACTTTCCAATTTAACAACATTTATCTTATTTATTTATATTTTTCAATAAATATGGTTTGTTACCAACGGTTGGTACCGGGTTCCTTGCGTAAGGTGTGTTATCTAGGGACAAATCCTGGATCGAACCTCCACTCTTGCAAAATGCGGGCTCAAGTGTGTTGAGTGGGCTCCATGCCCGTGCCTATCCCTGGCTTCTCTTGTGAAGGCGTTTGTCACCTTTATATATATATATATATAGGAGAAAGAGTAAAAGCCTTATGGGAAAATTATAAACGAGAACAACATTTAGAGTTTCAATATATGATGAGTTTAGGACCAAATCCCTATAACTTTGTCAATAAAATTCATACTCTAATCACAGGACAAGATCCAAACACTGGAAATATGAAACTTCAGAAAAATGCGATCAGACATTTAGAACAGCTTAGCCTAGCAAATTGGAAAGAAATTAAACCATTCCTCTTAGAATATTTTAATTTCTGTTGTATCTTAGGAAATGCATTTAGTCAAGAATTAGGTAGTAAGTTAATGAGAAAATTACCTGGTGCATTAGGATTAGAAATTTCAGATAAATGGACTACTATGGAACAAGTTTTTCAACCCAATGTCCCCCAATGGACTATTGGACAGAGAGTTCAGTTTATCTTAGATGTACTCAAAGAAAAATGTACAAACATACAAATCCAACGGAAGCTTAAGAAAGGTGAATACTCATTCTGTAGTCAGATCTATACTAGTCAAGCTTATGGTCTAAAAGAGAAGAATCCTTATAAAAAGAAATCTAAACGGCCATTCAAGAAAACTTATTTTGTGCGAAAATCAAATAAAAGAAAACCCTACTTGGTTCAAGATAAACATGTACGAAAATTTAGGCCCAATAGAAATTATCAAAATAAATTATCTTGCTTTGCACGCGGTAGCGAAGATCATTTAAGCAACACTTGTACTAAAAAGAAAAATAGTAGAGATCGTAACTCTATTTTAATCGAAACCACTCAAGAAGATTTGATTGCTATTGATGCTTTTATGTCAGACACTGAATCTATTTACAGCATTGTATCTGCTATTCAATCTGGACAAGAAATTTATGAATATGATATTGATGATAGTGATAAACATTCATTTGTCGATGAAATGGTTGAAAAAGACAATATGTTTAATTTTGATTTAAACTTTATGGAAATAGTTGAAATTCCTGAATTACCCCAAGTAGATCCAAATTTGTTTGAAGAATTGAATATTGAAAAGCTTCAGAATGATTGTCTACAATTGTTTCACAACACCTCTGATTTATGGCACATTGGAATTGATTTTTATTACTTAGAATATATCTTTAAGCAGTATATAAAAAATATATGCATGCAAATTCCAAATGTCCCACAAATTCTTATAGCACATATAGACAACATTCCTGTAATTTCAGAATTAGAACTTTATTATTACTTTGATAATAAAACATTGGTCTTAGAACCTAGCTTATTCCAATCATCTCTTTACTCTTATCTCAATGATCCCTGGAATTTAAATTCAGATTACTTTCTAAATTATGATGCTGATAATGAATTAATGGATGTACAAATCTGTGATCATGATTGGAAGATTAAAACAGGTCTTGATAATATACCTTGTTTTATTTGCAATTTTTTTCCTAGTAAGTTTAATCGAGCAAAATGTGCTTTATGCTATATAGAAGGGTGTATTAAGTGTATTCAAACAAGATTTGATGTCACTCTAGTTCCTTCTAATACTGAACATCGGATCGATAAAAGCCGTTTTCGGATTTTAGAAAGTTGAATTGATATCGTAGAAGAAGAATTAAAGATAGTTAAACAGAATTTAGCCCGAAATACCCCTTCTTCTTCTTCTTCTTCAACACCGATTATCCCTAACAACCAATTGTGTAGCGAATATTCACTCGTTGACAGTGAACAAGTGTGTAATGATCCAAAAATGTCCTATATCTCAGTTAAAGTAAAATTAATCCTAGAAGATGGGTTAGAAATTTATTTAGAAGCTTTAATTGATACTGGTAGTACACGTTGCATTATAAATGAAAAGCACATTCTATCACAATACTTAAAGGAAGCTAGAAAAGTTCCTTATGGACAACAAATGGATGGTAGTTACAACAGTTATTTGACTTATATCGAAAACATGAAAATTAGTTTTTATACAAATTGTAACTCATTTTCAGATTAAATTGGCCATGTCGTGTGAAATATCATTAGAAAAAAAAAATCCCCAAAATTGGATTCAAGAGGGTGTATGCTCTACTCGGTACTCACTCAATTATCTTGCAGGACATGGCCAATTTTGGGGATTTAAACTTACTAGGGAAAAAATTGCAAATAAAATAAAGTATATTATCAAGACCTGTTTTAATCTTCCAATCATGATCACAGATTTGTACATCCATTAATTCATTATCAGCATCATAATTTAGAAAGTAATCTGAATTTAAATTCCAGAGATCATTGAGATAAGAGTAAAGAGATGATTGGAATAAGCTAGGTTCTAAGACCAATGTTTTATTATCAAAGTAATAATAAAGTTCTAATTCTGAAATTACAGGAATGTTGTCTATATGTGCTATAAGAATTTGTGGGATATTTGGAATTTGCATGCATATATTTTTTATATACTGCTTAAAGATATATTCTAAGTAATAAAAATCAATTCCAATGTGCCATAAATCAGAGGTGTTGTGAAACAATTGTAGACAATCATTTTGAAGCTTTTCAATATTCAGTTCTTCAAACAAATTTGGATCTACTTGGGGTAATTCAGGAATTTCAACTATTTCCATAAAGTTTAAATCAAAATTAAACATATTGTCTTTTTCAACCATTTCATCGACAAATGAATGTTTATCACTATCATCACTATCAGATTCATAAATTTCTTGTCCAGATTGAATAGCAGAAACAATGTTGTAAATAGATTCAGTATCTGACATAAAAGCATCAATAGCAATCAAATCTTCCTGAGTGGTTTCGATTAAAATAGAGTTACGATCTCTACTATTTTTCTTCTTGAAAGGTTTCTTCTCTTTTAGGCCATAAGCTTGACTAGTATAGATCTGACTACAAAATGAGTATTCACCTTTCTTAAGCTGCCGTTGGATTTGTATGTTTGTACATTTTTCTTTGAGTACATCTAAGATAAACTGAACTCTCTGTCCAATAGTCTATTGGGGGACATTGGGTTGAAAAACTTGTTCTATAGTAATTCATTTATCTGAAATTTCTAATCCTAACGCACCAGGTAATTTTCTCATTAACTTACTATCTAATTCTTGACTAAATGCATTTCCTGAGATACAACAGAAATGAAAATATTCTAAGAGCAATGGTTTAATTTCTTTCCAATTTGCTAGGCTAAGCTGTTCTAAATGTATGACTGCATTTTTCTGAAGTTCCATATTTCCAGTGTTTGGATCTCGTCCTGTGATTAGAGTATGAATTTTATTGACAAAGTTATAGGGATTTGGTCCTAAACTCATCATATATTGAAACTCTAAATGTTGTTCTCGTTTATAATTTTTCCATAAGGCTTTTACGCTTTCTCCTAGGAATGTTTCTAAGTATCTGAACATTTCTTCAGTATCTGGGTCCTTAAAATTTCATATATAATCAGAGACAACCTGACCTTTCCATACGTCAATAATATTTGACCATATTTGTGGATCATCTGCTGTGATATTTAAAATATGACCTCTATTTTCGCCTTGAAATTTTATAGGTTGTTCTAAGGGCATTCTCTTGCCTCTTGGTTTAATATTGTCTAGAACTTGGATTCTATCAGTGTAAGGCATTCGGGACACTTGACTATAATTATAGACTGTAGGAAAATGTGGTGCTTGACCTTGGTGAACTGTACTACCTTTGCCTTCCATGAATTCCTTTAAGCTTGCGGTGTCTTTGTTGGAGATATTATCGTCTAAAACGTCTAGAAATAATACATTTCTAATGTTGCCTATGTTATCATAGTATAAAGACTCTAACTCATTTAATTGTCCATTTGTAATTAAATGTTCTTCAAGTTCTAATAACTCATTAGGAGACAATAACATTTCCAGTTCGCGAGGGTAAAGGATTAGATCTTCTGGTATTTCATATGACTCAATGTTGACCATGCTACAGTCGGCTGCGAGATCTTCAGATAATCTTTGAAGCTCTGATTCTTGCTTGATCATGGTTCTCTTTCTTATATTGACTAAAACGTAATGATGTTTCTCCTTTACTATTTGTATACATAAAGGAATCTTCGGGAACTAAGATTTCATCTCTTTTGGAAAAGAGATCTAAATTCCATTCTTCCCCTGCTAATGTTTCCGATGAAAATTTTGCTGGTTTAAGTAATCTAATGCCTTTATTTCCTATTAAGTTAACGACATCATCTCTTTTGGGTACTACTAGTATTAGTTACCTTCCCTAAGAAACCAATACAGATGAGTAAGTTTTTTCCTTTAAAGCGCTCATATTCGTTGGTTTGCATGCCTACTACACCCCCTACCCCCAGCCCACCACCATATATTTGGTATCAGATACATTGTTCCTTTGGGATTATTTTTGCTTTTACTTTTTCAAAATAGAGTCCCCAGCTAAAACTTTAGTTATCTTAGTGGAGAAATTAGATAAAGTACACAATACAGTTAACCAATTAAGTGATATCCTATTAAAATTAGATTATATAAAAGAGACAAATAATATTTTAATCTCTAAACTAGATAAGTTATAAATCTTGCTTAGAAAAGTTAACTTAGACGAATTTCCTACTTCTGAAATCAAATATTTATCAGACGATCTTAAAAATCTACAAAAATCAAAAGAAAGTGATTTCACAGACTTAATTAATAAATTTGATAGTTTAAAAGTCGAAGGCTGAAAAGAAACTAAAAGCAAACCATGGCTCCTTTTCCAAGTTCCTCCATAACCCTTTAAAGAAATAGATAAGCCTTAATCAAGTTTTAGTGACAACAGATCAAAAAAACTTCTTTGGATTTATTTTTTTTTTTTAAAAAAAGAAGTTCAGTTAGATGAGTTAATCGATATTGATAAAGATATACAATTATTTAGTACCCATCGACTTCATCTTTTAAATCCAAAAGTATTGTATTAAACAAAGTTCTTCGAAGTTAATAATGGTTTATTTGAACACTATCGCGAAGTACAGGTTAGTTACACTAGTGCAGATATGGTAAAATATTCAAATTTAATTCTGAAAAGAAATTCTGGCAATCTTCAATACTTCTCTTAGATAAACCGAAGTTGGTCCGGGATCATCTGAGAGAAGTATTGAAGATTGCCAGAATCTCTTTTTAGAACTAAATTTGAATATTTTATCAGGTACCGCATCTAAAGGTAACTAACCTCATACTTTTATGTTTAAATAAACCATTCTTAACTTCGAAAAACTTTGTTTTATACAATACTTTTGGATTTAAAAGATAGAGTTGATGGGTACTAAATAATTGTATATCTTTATCAATATCGATTAACTCATGTAACTGAATTTCTTCTTCTTTTTGTTTGTTTAAAATAAATCCAATGAAATTTTTTGATCTGTTGTCACTAAAAGTTGATTAAGGCTTATCTATTTCTTTAAGGGGGCGTTTGGTTCAAGATATGAGATATGACCACGGTAATATGATATGCCTAAGAATGGAAATCTTTATACGCTTAGGAATATTTGTGGTAATGTGATATGGTATGTTTGGTTAAGTATTTTGGTTGGTGAGGTGATTAACTTAGTAATGTTCCAAATTTTCCAAAATACCCTTCTATATTAAATTTTGCGTAAATTTAAATTTAAATTAAAATAAAATTTTAATTAAAATTAATGAAATTTTAATATGAAAAATTAATTATGACACATTTTTTTGAAATAAACTTGCACCTAAAATTTTGATCAAATATCAAATAATAATAATAATAATAATAATAATAATAATAATAATAATAATTAATAATAATAATAATTATTATTATTATTATTATTATGGTAAAAGGATGGAGGGCAAAATGGGGATCCATATTACCGCAACTTGGTAATGTGGATGAACCTTTATTTTAGTGGTAATCCAAATATCACCACTAATGTGGTAATGTGGAGTAAGTTGGTAATGTGGATTACCAGAAACATTAACCTCTTCTGCTATCTTTTCTTGGCGTGGTAATGTTGTACATTCTTGATGCAATTCACAGGAATGTGAAAGCATTACTGCAACCAAAAGCATGCCTGGGGTTATGAAGGAACTTGGAAAAATAGCCATGGTTTACATTTAGTTTTTTTTTCGGCCTTCGACTTTTAATCTATCAAATTTATTAATTAATATATATATTGTTTATTCATAAAAAAAATTATGAACTAATTAAAATCATGGCGATAAAAAAAAATAAAAAATATTAAATACCATGAGCCTGGAATTCAACAGAGGGTGAAGAAGATGACGCTAAACTCAAAGCACCTAGAGCTAAGAGACCGCCGGCCACAGCCGCACCAACTTTAAGAACCGATGAAATCTGAGTTGAACTTTCTCCTTCATCGGTCTCTTTTTTTGCCTGTTGACGAAGCAGGGACCGTCGTCGTCGGATACTTTCTTCATCATCATCATCATATTTACGCCTTGGAGTCTCCGATGAACTCTCAGCATTTCCCATCTCTTCTCTTGCCCTTTATTCTTTCTTACACTGAAGCAGTGAAGCTCATCCAGTCATGGAGCATTATATAATTAAGATCGGAGCTGTTGTTTTCACAAGTTAGAAAAATGAGTAGCTTTAATCAGCTGTGCCATGCTTAACAACATGTTATTTGAGAACCTGCGATATAATGACCACGTGGTAGAACGTTGAATTTTGATGGGCTCTTTAACTGTTTCTGTGTTTGAGAGAGCACAGTTGATATGTGATTTTGCTTTCCTCTTTGTTGGTTGTTTTGAACTTTCAAACATCCTGATGATGTTTAGAAACAAACATGTTATTTATCACAAACTAATAATATTGTAACACGTGGCATATAACTCAAATTTTATTGGTCACTCTGTATAGTTTTTATGACAAGACCATTCATTTGATCTATCCCACATATCTCACGAAGAAAAAAGAAATTCCTTAACCGACAAGTAACACAAACAGTGATTAGTACTATTAAATCATCATTAGCATCTCTAATCAAGAGTTTAGGAAGGAACAAACACCAAAAAAAAAACATAAGTTCTTGAGATCAATAATGTACATAAAGTTCGGCTTGAGCCAATAATAAGTGGCTCATTACATAAGGATGAATCGAGGCAATATATTTTTAGTTTAATAATTAGGCCTAATACCTAATTTAATCTCTATTATATCATTTTGAGACTTTAGGTCTCTTTATTATTATTTGAGCATTTTTCAAATCTGTACTTTAATGATTGATAATTTTTAGACCCCTTCATTTAATGACCATAAGATACTGTACACGGACAAAAAATGCTCCAATTATAATAGAGAGATTTAAAGTCTCAAAACAATATAATATAGAGATTAAATTAGGTATTACACCTAATAATTATAATTAAATACTCCAATTAATTCCTCACGAGATAACAATGCATTTTTTCCTTTTTGACTCGGCCATAAAGACCTCCCTATAGGGTGTGTCAAAAAACGTGATCTTAAATGACGAACACCTTTAACCTTCACCGCGATGGTTCAAATATGAGAGTTTTGTGTTCATTAAAAGTGAATTATCTAAACTGTTCCTCCAATTTATGAGAATGGGGACTCAAACTATGATCAATCAAGTGAATTATCCAATATATGGGATCAAAGATACCACTAGACCAATGGTCCTTTGATGATAATAATGCATATTCAAACAAAATGCTCTTAGAATGCAGCGAACAGGGCTAATTACTTAATTTCATATCAACTAATGAATTGCAATGGTAAAGATGTAATTTCCTTCTCATTGTTTGCCACGTCTTCATTCTTATCCACTTTGCACACACTCTGCCGCTCCACAGGTATAGGTTATTTAACCAGGTCCCATATCCTCCGCCCACTCGTACAAAAACAAGAACCAATCATGTGGCATCTTCCCATAGGAAGAAAAGAATCATTGGTCTAGTTTATCTATTCCTAAGGAACACTAGAAACTCAGCGATCTATTCTCCGGTTTGTTGTATACTTGTATATAGAGAGAGAGAGAGAGAGAGAGAGAGAACTAAATAGAGGATTATCATTAGCTTAGCTTATAATTATGGAGAAAAAGAAGAGTAAAGGGAGTGTGAAGGTGAAGAATCAGGATGGACGGAGGGATCGCCGGTCGGCGACGGGGATGAACGGCGAGCCGAAGAAGGGCGGGCATGGAGGTAAGTTCACCTGGTCCGGTGGCCAGACCTACTCTGAGTAGTTGTTGTTCATAGGAGCTGTGGAGGCTAAGGACCCCAACTTTGAAGATCCGCCTGAAATTCTTCTTCAAGAAAGGTCATCAGCATGAGGAGGAATTAGTCTGGTTTTCATTTCGTTTTTTTTTTATTGAATAAATTCATGAGGTTTGTACATATTGTTGTCCGTCCATGAAGAAGTCGATCTATGAATAACATTAGATCCTCCTGGTTGAATTTATGGCTTATTTTGAAGAGAATTGAACAAATACAGAGAGTATCTGAAGTGGAACAATTGGAATGGAATAATTATATATAATTATACATCATGGAATGTGGTAGAGTGGGTTGGGGAGCTTGAAGGATCTTGTGGCCATTGGAGAGCCAAGTAGGTCACTCCACTGATCACCAGAAGAACCATGGATTCTGTAGCCCTGGGCTTCCAGTTCTGCTCGCCTCTCTGATTTGTACACTACTGCAGTCTTCCCAATATCAGACGCTTCCCTGTTAATTTTACACAACATTAAATAAATCATACAAATGAAAGAACAAAAACAAAAAGTCTGGATAGTCAAGATAATAATATGTTATATCTAAATCAGTTTGTTTGTAGTGTGAATAGATTTAGATTTGAATAAGTCTAGATCTCTTCAATAGAATCCAGATAAAATTTAATCACCAAATATAACCATAAAGAAAAATTATAAAAAAGATTACCCAAATCATTGGTGAATAAATAAATAAATGCAGTTTATCTTTTTTTTTTAAAAAAAAAAAATACATGATTGTTTCCAAGCTTCTGGGATTGAACATAATATACAATTTCACACTAGATTTGGATATACAAGTCATGAAAAAGAAAAAGAAATGAAGTCCAAACAACTAAAGTTAGTTGATGCCGTTGAAAAGAATATAATTTAGCATTTTGATGATTAGTCTTAAAATTTAAGAGGAGAGGAGTTCCAGTTTATATTTTTTGATACATGTGAACAAGTCATGAGAAATACGTTGGAAACGTGGTTCACACCCTCAACCTCTTTTTTTTGAAAGAGAATAAGTTACCAACATTCTTTATTTATGAAGGTTGATTTTCAAGTTTATATTCCAGGATAGAACTTGGAAAGAAACAAGCTTGTACCTTAAAATGAGCCTTTTCCACGAATGATACCCAGAAAATAATAAGTTCTCCTCTGTGGCATTCCTTTGAGCTTCAGCTCTGCCTGTCAAGAGTATCATCTGAAATCCAAGCCCTTGGAGCTCCTCGTAGAGCTGCAAGCTTGCTGACAAAGCGGGAGCTCTCGCCTTGAGAACCCATTCATCAAAGGAAGTGTCATTGAATACCTCTGATCTACCAAATTTCAAGGAAAAATCAGCAGACACTATCAACAAGTTAGAATGCTTTACCTGACTCAACTCACAGTTCACAACAGGTAAAAATCTATGTCAAACATCCAATTTCTATTTATAGCAATGTCTCCGATTGTGAAAGCTAGATAAAAACAGAAGTGCAAAATAACAGTTGGAGATAACATCAATAATATAAGTTATCAAGATGACTAGGTTTTCTCCAAAGGGGTTTATCTGGGGTCATCTGCTCCAATGCTAAACAGTTCAATGAACTGTCTAAATTCATATTCAGTAATTTAACTTAAAAACAATTTAGCAATTTTAGTGAAAAAGCATAAGAATTCTTTTAAAACATGGGATTAAAAATAATAAGAGACGTACACAACTAACCACACAATGCCACTAATCCGGAGAGCAATTTGATATGATGATCTGGATAATCATAGAAAAACAATATAACAGTTTGAAGTAATTGATGGAAAACAAGTAGTGTAACAATTTGAAGTAATTGATGGAAACAAGTAGTGTAACTTAAACTTCATGAGGAATCACACAAAACTTGTAATAATGTTTGCAATCATCATATGCCATTGTTAAAAAAGACAAATGAATAGACACAATTTTGCAAACAAACATGCCCATCTCTAGGATGCAACCATACACTAATTAAGGGATGTTCTAAAAAGATGCTCCTTTTTTCTATTTCCTAGTGTCTTTCCCTTCTTAAATTCCTACTATGAAAATGATCGCTAGAGAAAATTTCAATCTTTTTTTTTTTTGCCACCCTGATCAGCGTACCAAATGGTGTCTTATTATTTTATATCTTCTTAACAAGCAAGTACTTGAGTAGCTGGTTCTTTAACAACATCAGCTGCAAAATTATTTTTCCTTTTTTGTTTTAAAACCATGCAAGACTCAAAATCTCACTTAACAGCGTCCATTGTGGAAGAATCACCCACAATATAACAATAAGCTTTCATTTAGTTACATACTTACACGAATTGCTTGAATAATGCCTTCCCTTCATTATTATTGAGTTATGGTGCCCTCTTCCATGACTTCCATTATTAGTTTTGTGATCATAAAAACCTTGCTTATTGCTGCATAATTCTTTCGGACTCGTACCATTTCTCATTCAACTTCAACTTTGACTAGAAAACTTGTTATATTGATTCTTCTTCATTACCATTTCTCATTCAACTTTAACTTCGACTAGAAAACTTGTTATATTGATTCTTCTTCATTCTTTTCTTTTATGCATTTGTTCATGTACTTTAGATGACCCTAATTATTATTTGATTGATAGAAATATGATATTATTGGGTTCTTCTATTGAAACCACAACATGATCAACTCCATGAGACAATGAGAGTAAAATCTTTTCAACAACCAGAATGTTTTCAAGTTGTTCATATTTTTCTACAAGTGGTTTGTAAGTGAAGGGTAAAAGTCTTCTCAAATTAGTTGGAGTCAACATAGGATTATGTTTGATTCAAAAGTGGGTAATAACTCCTATTCAAACTAGGTTCAAATCGAGATAAGGTTGGTTGTAGATATAGGGTTCAAAACCTACTCCATGTTTAAAACCTAAACATATCATGATAGGAGTTAGAGGGCTATAAATAGGGCTAGTCTAGTCAATTGTAATATACAAGATGAGAAACACTTAAAGAGGGCTATTAACTACTGAAGGAGGGAGAAGCTAGAGATCTGCTTGGAAGCTCCATGAACCAGGTTTGATCTTTCAAATAAGTGTAGTGGATTTCCTGTTCCCTTACCCCATGGAGACGTAGGCATCCTTGCTAAACTCCATGTAAATCTCTTGTGTCATGGTTTGTGAGTTCTCTCTTTTCTTGCCCTAGTTTGTGCACGTGCATAGAGATTGTTTGACTGGTTGCTTGGACAAGATAATGTGTGATTCCACGGAAGCACAATCTCGCACACAATCTTGTCCAAGCAACTTGTCAAACAATCTCCATGCACATGCACAAACTAGTGCAAGAAAAGAGAGAACTAACAAACCATGACACGAGATTTAAATGGAGTTCGGCAAGGATGCCTACGTCTCTATGGGAGTGAGGAACAGGAAATCCACTAATATAAGCAACTCCAACGGCTTGAACAAGCCTCAAGTTCATCTCCAAGGAAAAAACCTCTTACAACGAGTATAACAATAAATAAAAAAAAAAACAAAAAAAACACTCACTCCTTACTACACTCATTTGAAAGATCAAACTTGGTTAGTGAAACTTCCAAGCAGATTTCTAGCCTTTCTCCTTCAGTAGTTAATAGCCATTTTCTCATCTTGTATATTACAATTAATTAGAGTAGGCCCTATTTATAGCCCTCTTAACTCCTAAGTAGGTTTTAAACATGGAGTAGGATTCCTATGTTGACTCCCATCTACTTTGAGATGACTTTTACCAAAATAGGCCCTCACTTACATGGTTTATGATAACAATAACATGTGAATATTTTTTAATTCTCTTAGGAGCATTGGTAACCAAAATTGTTTCATTCATTATCTCTGAAAATACTAAGTACCTTCTTTTCTGCAATGGATTCATAATATGCATTACTAACTACCTCAAATATTTCTTAGGAACAAGCAAGGCCTTCATTTGATGAGTACAATTCTCATAGATCTCTTTTTTCAACTTGGGACTTCGAAAGATACTACTATTAAAAGCATTCTTGAAATTGAACCTTTACTTACAACCTAGCTTAGATACCAAATGATGTAAGACAAGTAGTGTAACTTGAATTTATAATGAAACATACTAAATTTTGAATCAATTTTACAATCACGTACATTATTTATTATTGTTTCAAGAGGCAAAAACAAATAGAGACAACTTTACAAATGACTAGAGACAACACATCTTTAGGATACAATCATACGCTAACCAATTTATGCTTTAAACACATCTTTTGATTCCAATGTTTCTTACTAAATTAAAGTCTCATGATATTTCAAGTAAAGAAATTCCACTTCTTATAATATGAATAAGAACTCTTTTAAAACATAGCAAAAAGAATAAGAAAAAATAAATCCAAACAAAGCAATACCAAACTTTGACATTTTTAAATATTAAGCCTTTTTTCGTTATATTGTATCTAATACTAATTACTGTATATTTAGCAATATATTTAGACTATATTAACAAAGAGTGGCTTGGTAAAATTGGTAAAACTATATTTATTAAAAACTAATACAAAATGGAGGATCGTCCAGCTGAGGGGTCCTGATGCGAGCCAGATGATGGGAAACTAGGAATCAAGAGAAATAAGAGGAGATTGAGGCAGAGGAGAGGAAGTTAGAGGGGATTGAGAGGAAGAAGAAGAGGGATTGAAGAGATTCAGAGGAAGAAGACGAGGCTTGGAGAAGGGGAAAGAGGGGAAATGGAGAAAGAGAGGATTTGGAAACCATAATCTATTTCTTGCATTCATTCATTGTGACCATATATAGACAAACAAACCCTGACCCTTCTAGCAACTTCTAGCAGCTTCTCACAGGCAAAACGCCAAACACCTCATAGACTAACACAAGATGCTGTCCTATAGCTAGCATCCTTAATTACAACTCAATCAACCCACTAATTAACCCATAACAAACACTAATTAGTTGCAAGAGATCAGGCCTGCAACAGATCCAAACAGACTTGCTGTAACTAGAAAACATAGAATCACGCTTCTGTTTTGGATGTACTCTGCTTTATGCCTGATGCCATTCTTCCCATTTCAGGCTTTTTTTTATTTCTATTTGAATAATATTCACTAAAATTATAAAAAATAATGAAAAAGAGACATTTCAATCGGTTCTTTCGATCAAATTGAATCTAGTCGTATTTGATTTATTCTAAGGTTTTCTTATCGGTAAAAACAACATAGCTTTTTGCAGAAGATAATATTTATAAAATAAAGATATTGAAATTTTCCTAAAAATTATCCAGTAAAGAAAACAGACTTACCCGTAGCCGTTGACGGCGTAATAGGGGACGTTGGAGAGCAGAGTCTCATCGATGTCAAACACCCAAACATCCCTCCCATCGCCGGCGATCCGAGCCGTCCTAGCGAAAGCCAGAGAATCACCAGCAACAACAGCGGAGTCCGACGCGTAGCGATCCCCGTTCACGTACTCCTCCACGAACGCGACGCACTCCGCCGGGATCGTCATCCACGGCCCGGCGTTGTTCGTCTCCACCGATAATCGCCAGCTATCGCAGAATAGGTCTCCATCACCGGTTCTTTGTGGGCGATGGGGGAGCATCTGGATTAGGGTTTGAGCTGAAACTGACGAGAGGATGAGAATGAGGATGAGAGGAAAGTGGGCGGGAGTTCCCATTGGGGATTGAATGGAGATGAAGATGGGAACCCTAACCCTAATCCGATGATCGGATTAGGGCCCCCTTCTGTTCTCCCTTGAGGGATCGAAGAAGAAGAAGAAGAAGAAGAAGAACGAAGTACGAAGGAGAGACTCGATCCGTGGATCGCCCGATAAATGCTACAGTATCTCTAATTATTCAATACGCTCTTTAAACAAGTCCGATCCATATCGGACTGAATCCGACCCGTTAAAATTGAGTAGCTTGTCCGAAAATTTTTCCCTAAACTATTTATTTATTTAGAGAAATATTATCTATTTTTAAATAAATGTTAGTCATTTAAATATGATATATATTTCACAATGTTTATTATTATTATTATTATTATTAAACTCCAAATTATATGTGAGATTCTTTCACAATTACTTATGTGTAAATAAATTTGGGTTTTTTTGGAGTGTACTACTGAATAATTCTATATTTATCCTTGAATAACACGTAATTGTCTACTTATTCTGAATAATAAGTATAATTATATATATTCCTGGGTTCAAAATCAAAAGGTCAACCGTTACTTAACAAACTGTAGATATGCAAAATGACAATACCCTTTGCATCTTTGCATATATACCCTTCAAAGTTTATTTCATCATAAATTTATAAATATCTCTTTTAAAAATCTAAAATGTAAATTAGTTAAAATATTGTTTTCATTTACAATTATACTATAAGAGAATAATTACCATTTGTGCTTCCAAATATACCCCAAAATTTTTGTTTTTATAGAACTTATAAAAACAAAGACTAATGGAATAACCTAAACAAATTTTAATTTTCATAAAAACTTAAATGATAGATGCATCATTGAATAAATTGGATCAACATGTATACATTCATAATTATAAATTAGACTCTATTACATGTATACAGAACCTGGAGTCTATTATAAAACTGGAGTCTATTATGACACTTGTTTCCACATCAACTTTAACCAGAATCACCAAATGCTTACAAAGCATCAAACTGGAGTCTACAAAACATGTTTACACTGTTAGAATATTTTCGATTATGAGGTCTTAATTAGACATTTTGGATAAAGTGTCTCAATGTATTTGGTTTTATATAAAGTTGGACTCACAAATAAAGGTTGAACCCAATCTAATAAAGTAGTCTAGTACAAAACATGTTTTATACAAAACTGTTTACACAAGATCTCCCCATGCTCTAGACATCACCTCTGGCAGGCGAACCCTTGATTTGATCCAAGGTCTATCATTTTCCTCAAAGACAGTCAATTGCTTCACTATTTCAGATTCTTTTCCAAATAAAGAAAAATGAAACTTTAGAATCAATACTTGAATTTGTCTCAAAAAAAAAAGATAAATTAAGAATCAAAACGGAACCTTGATTCTCGGGGTTGGGTGCTCGGGGGGCGGATTGGGGTAGTCAAGGCTGAGGATCAACAAAAAGCGAACGGTGGTTCAGAGGAGTTAGGGTTGGACTTCGAGTGGATTAGGGTTAGGGCTTCCAAGATGCTCGGGGTTGGGTGCTCGGGAGTCAGCGCTGTAATGCTCGAGGCTGACTCGGGTGCTTGGAGCTAGGAATCTACAGAGAGAAGGCGACGAGAGTCTTAGTCAGGGTTCAAATGTTTAGAGGAGTTAGGGCATTTAGGGTTTGTTTAGGGTGGGAATATTTTGGGTATTTCCCAAACCTAAACCCAAGATGTGACCATGGTTAACCAAATCTAGTTAACTCCTGTTAATGGATCCTAACAGCAAGGACATATCTATAATTATTCTTATTCAGGGGTATGTAGACAATTATATTTTTCTCAAAGGTAAATATGCAATTATGGAACTTTTGAGGGGTAAAGCAAAATTTCCCCATTAAATTTTATTATTAATGCTGATTTATACATAGACATATATAAACTTTCTATGGATGCTTATTTAAAATATAAGTTTTTTGTTTTAATAAAAGTGGATAAACCCCACTCATTAATATAAATTTTTTTTTTTAATATATAGAAATAATATGTCCATTAAAAGACTAAAAGTAATAAATTTTAGTATCAAAACATTGACTAACTAATCCTTGAAAAAAAAATAATTAAACATTAAAAATATTGTATTTTTTTATCGCACATATATGTGGTTTATTTTTATTTTTTATTTTTAATTATTGACCGTGTACGGTTTTGTAGTCTTGACCAAATTAACAAATTTTTAAAATTTTCAAAAATATTTATTTTTATAAAAGTTATCAAATTTATTTATTTATTTATTTATTTAGAGTAGATAAACCATATATGGTACAAAGATAGATCCTCTAACGGATCAAATACAAAGGGGTACGCTAACCCTTGATACACGCTCTTCCTTTATTCCTGAGTGTTGTCAAAATCTACCCCCGAGGATGCAGTAGTGGGTCTTCTCATGTAAACGCCACGTTCCTATTAATGATAGATTCCACTACGATCAACTTCGGCCTTTTGGACGCATGAGCTACAACAAACCAATAAAGAGTTAGGAAGTCGATATCTCAAATAGTTTTCGTGAAAACACGTTGTTTGTTATGAAAACACCTTCTATATATTGTGCTCCAACCACACATTCCAAGCTATGGCTATGGTGAGAAGGTTTCACTCCTTGCGGACTTCCCTAGGCAGTTGAATAGTAATGGTGTTACCCTCCACCAGATCTTGTATGCTATCAGGGGTGATATCCAGTTGGAAGAGTTGGGTGAAATAATGTCATACATTTGTCGTATAGTTGCAGTGGATGAGGAAGTGTTCAACTATTCTCTCCATTTCTTCATAGAGGAAGCAAAGTGTGTGTGTTCCACTCCATATGCATTTTCACAAGTTGTCGATTGTCAGGATCTTTTTGTCTAGTGCAAGCCAGACGAATGGTTTAACTTTGGTAGTGTGGGATCGAAAATACCCGCCTGGCATCGTGTCTGTGAAGAGACACCAGGTGATATAACGAATCACAAATATCATTTTTTTTAATTTTGCGGGTTCTTCCATTTCTAATAGAGGCAAACCTCTATTATTAATTACCCCAGACAGAGTCTTGGGAACCTCCGATTAAGGGCAAAGTTACAAGTAAAGGTAATGAAAAATAATTTATTTATTATAGAATATAATAATTTATTACATGTAGATATCATACTTTATTTATTTATTTATTTATATAAATGACGCCGCCTTGTAAGCTTCGCCGCTTTGCATTTCACTGGCCGCTGTGACATGCGTGTTTCGTCGCGGCCTTGAAATTTGCATCACCTTAGAGTTTGTATTTCGGCCATGTAACGACCCGATCTTTTCTCTGTAAATACTATAAAATATTAGATAAATGCCAGCGGTCAATGAGAAGATAACAATGGAATTTAAAAGGGCTTTGATGAGTGAATAGTAAATTATTGAAAGTTGGAAGCCCTTAATTAAATGTGACAAATGATAAGTTATTACTTTAAAGGAAATTTGGAAATATTAATCTAAGCATGTGACAAAATTATTGAGTTTCTTGGGCTCTTTTAAATGAGATTTGATGCTTTAATATTTGGGCCAAGTCAAAGGGAGGTGTAGGTGTTTAAAAGAAATAGAAGGGGGAAAAAGGGGAGAGAAATTTGAAGGCATTTGGTTTAGAAGAAGGAGGAGGTGGCATTCTTGGGTCAGTGAAGGTGGTGGTGTCCTTGGCGCATGCCGTTACGGAGGGAAGCCGCCACGAGGAGCTTCGTGATGTCGGCCTGAGGTATGAGGGAGAGCAGGGAGGCCTTGGGAGCTACGGGTGCTTCGGAGAAGGGAAAATTCCTCACTGCCCCTCTGTGCTGGACTCCGGTGAGGTTGAGTGCAACCATTCTCAGTCCTTGTTCCCTGTCCCTCGTTCGGTGATCGCGCGGTGCTCAGTCCAGGTCACACAACTAGGTGTCTTACGGTTCGGCTCCGGCCCGGTGGCGTGTAGCTCCGGTGATCGGTCGACTCCGCCCGTCACGGCTCTTGGTTGAAGTCTTTGCGTCCGGCCGGCTCACCCCGGCGGTACTGATGGCGACAAGCGAGCCATTCTCTGTCGTCTTTCCGGCCGTCCTCTGAGCGATCCTCTGCAGGGTCTCCAGCCATCTCAGCCTCCTCTTCGTGGCAGGTTGGTGGGAGAAGACGCCTATCTTAATGTTTGGTAGATGCTTGTTGTTGTTGTTGTGGTTGTTGTTGTTGTTTGTGTTGCATTGGTGATGCTGTTCTTGTATTTAGGGATGTTCTGGTTGCTGTAATGGAGTTATAGCTGTTGTTAGCATTGTTGGCTTTGATGTTTAAATGTAGACGATTGTAAGGGAATTAAAGTGCAGGCTTCTTAGAATGAATGCATGATTGTAAGCCCAGAGATTTTTAATCACAAGCCTCTTGTTTCAGGAGAACAGCTTAGCTTGACTGTCACCTGTTCGACAGTTTGCCTCAATGAACTTGATATTGAAAGCATGCCATGAAAATGCTGTTGATGTTTGTATTGTGATTCTGGTGGCTTGTGTTGACTGTTATAGGGTTTGTTGCCATCACTCTTGCTATTGTTATGAGTTGTAGTTTTCTAGTCATTTGGGAGTCAAGGGGGAATGATCTCGAGCAGAGTTGCTCTTTTGAAGTCTGTATGTCCGGTGTGTATTTGTTAAGTTATCAGAGAAGAGATTTGGTTGTAACAATAGAATTGGATAGAATATGGTCTCCTTGAGCTAATATGCACTTGTTTAGTATAGTTCCCTGTGTGTACATCTATACAAAGAAATAAAGAAATGCTAGATGAGAAGATAAGTGTTGCATTGCTAAGGGGCAGTAGCTGGGAATGAGTGTTGTAAAAATGCTTAACTGGGAAATAAAAGAAGAGTGAGTAGTTTCCTCCATAGTCTTTAGTGTTTGAAATGTGTATTTTGGAAGATTAATGATGTGGTGAGATTCTATTTAAAGGATGTTCAGAAGGTATTAAGGTAGCTGTTGATGCTACTATTCTGATGGTTGTTGTTGTACTGTTTTGCTTGGATTCAAAAGTTCAAAGTGGGGGGAATGGTTTAAAAATTCGGTTGTAATAATTCAGATTCAAGGGCCATCAAGCATTTGATGAGAGATCTATGATAAGAGTCTACATGGTATCTCCTGTTTGGGTTGAAGCTATTATACTTTAATTGAACTAAAAACCATAGTTGAGTGAGGATGTGGCGGATAAAGCCGCTGATTGATGTAGGCTGCTGTTGGTGTTGTGTTGTTGATGTTATTGTAGTGTTTCTTTGAGATTCAAGGGGGTCACGATTGGAGGGAAAAATTCGGTTGAATATAAAGGCTGACTTCGAGGTTTCATAAAAGGAGAATAGTGGTATTTGATGAAATGTGCCCTTGAGCCTTTGAGTAGTCATTAAAGCTTGCATTGTGTTGATTGTCTATTAGGAAGCATTCATGTGCTTTCTGTTTTCCGGAAAGGTCAAGTCTTTTAGCGGTTTGCTAATGCTTGCTTAGTCCCATTGGCCACTTAATATTAAGTGGTAGCCAAAGTGGTATTGGCCTTAGTTGGTCATGTTAAAACTAGCTATCAATCGCTGACTCACGGAATGTAAAAATCGAGAATTAGAGGAAGACATTTTGTATCGATTCTGATCCTTGATAGTAAAGAAAGAAGTTGTTGGGTTACTTCCCTCTTATAGTTTGCAGGTGGTCAGTTGAGACTTGAGCATCTCCGTTTCTATTAACAAATGTGGGGAAATACTTGGAATGAGATTATTTCAAGGGTGTTATAACATGCTAAGTGAGAAGGGGGTTTGTGATTTGTCTCATAGTTGTCTTATAATTTGACATAAGTTATGGAAGAATTAAACTTTGAAAAGATATTAAAGCTCTCAGGGTATTTGTTTGAATTTAAATAAGTGATAGTATAAGATGGCAACTAACCAAATTAGACTTGGTTGGTTACAGGCATCATGCCTTGATGTGAGATGATGAGTTGGGCCATAATCTAGGGCCCCTGGTTGATTTAAATATATTGAAGTGATGTATTGTGAACTGGCGCTTATTTTAGATTTGATTGCGTTTACTAGGAAAAGAAGTGGGCGAGTTGGGAACCTCGAAAGGTTCGAGTCAGATTCGACTTGATTTGCTTAGGACTACAGGTGAGTGGACCTACTGGACATTCTCGTGTTTTGATCGAGATTTATCGTGTTTTCAGTTCATGTTCTTCGGATATGGTTTTATTTCGGGTTTGAGAATGATTCTGATCGGCTATGATTTATTCTCGGTTTTGAGAATGCTTTCGATTATTTACAGCTATTGTAGATTGATGTTTTCTGCATATGACTAGCTGTAGATCATTGAGATAGACATGAGATAGATTCAGGACGTGAGCATCGATCTTTGCTTCCTGTTAGACGGTCCTTGCTATGCGGAATCGCGGCTCCATTGAGCTAAGACCAACGTGATACCGAGTAGGGGAAAGGTTTTCTTGTTTTCAAAATGAATTTCTAGCATCAAAACCTTGTTTTGAAAATGAATTTATCTTAAAACCCTTTTCCGACTCTCTGGAGTGCTCGGTACCACTAGTGAAGACCTAGATCGGGGGAAATCTCGCGGCTTCACAGCCTAGATCGGGGGATACCTCGCGGCTATTTATCTGATATCTTAGCAAGTTGATCCTACAGAGTTGCATTCTTGTCGATAGACGCTCACATATCTAGACATCTCATAAGACATAGACAGGCATGTTAGTGATTGATGACTTCTCGGGTTTTCTCGGACATTGCATTAGATGATCTTCCTAACTGCGAAGATAATGCATAGACTGTCCTGATTTACTGTATTTTCCGCATGTATATGAGTAGAGATTACTTTCCATATACAAGATTATATTTTCAGATGCACGGGTCTTAGTTGACCTGACAGTAGGGGTCACATATCATCGAAGCTCACATGCTTTCGGTCCCTCTTTCTTACTCACCTTGTGCAGGTAGCAGGCAGAAGTTCGGGTACAATCTAGGCACGGTGAGATGTGAGGACTTAGGTGGCTCTGACGTCCCACAGTCATTTCCTTTCCGTTGTGTACTCTGTAGATTACATGTCTATTTTATATTTGACTTTTGGAGACTAGACCCAGACGTGTAGTGCAGGGAGATCTAATATCGATTGTCTCTATTATTGGGACGAGCTCCAGATTTACTATGATTTATCTTTACTGTCTCCAGATTATTCATGATTTTTTAGATCAGTATGACCTTGGGCTCAGGGAACTCACCTGTGCTGGCTGGTGTGACACGTGTCCCTATTTGGGATAGGGCGTTACATTTAGTGGTATCAGAGCAATTAAATCCTAGACTTAAGAGTCTTAGGACCACTAAATGCCATGGGATGACATTTAGTGGTATCAGAGCATTATTGCTCTCAGATCTAGAGTTTAGGGGAGTCAGAGCCTTAGGGTGGGAGTGTGTGTCCTTAGAACTATTTGCTATGCTAAATAGATTTTCTGGTAACACTATAACTATTTTCTACACGTGCCAGAACAACGAATATGTCAGACGCGGAAAGCTCGGAGTGGATAGAAGTAGACTTGGAGGCCATAGAAAACATGGAGGACTCTGAAGAAGAACAGGAACAGGAGTTGGAGTAAGTTGGGGAAGATGTTGAGGATGAGCGGAGTATTGGTTCGATTGGAACCCAAACCCCGGACCCGGGGAAGAGAGTTACGAGGAGCGGTGTTAGCCGCTCGGGACCCGATTCCCCTAGTTGAAAACATAGCTTCGAGAGGCACAGTGCGGGCGGTCATGCGAAATTCTCGCGGCGAATAATCCGCGTAATGCGGGGCTCCTACCGACTCTTACCATTCCTTTTTGAGCGAATGCTGGGCTTGACTCGGATGGTGAGGTGGAGCACACGGATGATAGCCAGGAATGATGCTTTGTGTGACAGAATTTTAAAAGAAGAAGGACGACCACTACGGAATTCTCATCCCTGGAGGTTTGTTAACACCCGTGGTCCTTACTACGTTTCCCCGTTTAAAGGACCCTTACCTGCGGGAAGAGAATGGACCAGATGCGACCGTTGCGGAGGAGCCCGCCAAGACCCAATGATGACACAGTCAGTGCGAGAATGGTGTATGCGTCCGCTTGATGGCAGAGAGGCGGCCGGGTTGTAGATAAGAAAATTTCCCCTCCCTGGTGTAACAAGTGTAATAGCCGAGAGCATCACACTGGTGGATGTCTTAAAGATCAAAGAGAGAAACTCAGGCGAGACGCTAAGGCACGGCAATATCGCCAGAGCCTCCGCGATAGCTGCGAATGAGTGGTGGGAAGTTGAAACGAAACCGACGGACATACGGAACTAAACCACTATCTTGAAGCTTTTGAGAACTAGTAGTTAAAAGTTTTGCTAAGTACTTGGGGTCAGTGGACTCCCAGAGTGGATGTAAAAACTAAAAACGTTCTAGCTTGCTTGTAAATACTAATGACTTCTATGTAAATTAGTGTGAAATATATGTCAAGGGTTGACTATGTTATCTGCCTAATGAATTTGATACCTTGTTCTTATTTCACAGCTAATAATGTCGCGGTCGACGAAGGGGAATTCTATTAACTTGGGAGTAGCCCAGGGAAACTCCTTCAAGCTTATCACTTTTATTTCGAACCGCGCCCTAGGACTAACTCGGGGGATGAGACAACTTAGGCATCAATTAATACGAAACAATGCGGTTTGGAAGCGGCTAATGAATGATTATGATGGGAGAGTGCCAGGATCAATGATCCGAGCCCAGAAATACCGCGGACGCTTCGCTCCTACTTATCTTTCACAAATAAGTAAATCAGGGTCACAAGGAAAAGTTGGAACCGGTTGCCGCTACTGTGGAACCGGTTGCCGCTACTGTGGAGGTTGCCATCTGGTACCACTTTGTTGGACGGTATGGTGTCGTCGCTGCGGAGACTTTGGACACCGTAGGGCGTCGGGCAGCGGCAGTGACTTACCTTGCGAGTGCCCCAGCTGTGAAGGCGGACATTACCACATCGGGGGCAATCCGGAGAATACTTCTAAGTCAGGAGTAGGCGGGAGACCTTCTGGCTCGGGAGGAACCCTACTCCCTGAGAATGACGCAGATCATGAAGACGGAAATAGTGCACCATAAATCATGTAGAGTTAGTTCGAGACAAGGGTTGTCTTTTCTCGACTAAGTCTAGTTGAAGAAATTTACTTTCTCTTCCTGGGAATGTAAGAGTATGTACCCGTTGGTACAAGTTCTGTGTAAATACTGACATCTCTGTGTTTTTAGTTGGAAGTACCACCTTTGTAGATATATATATCATCGTGGCTTTGCTAGAAGTCCTTCAACAACCTGAGCTCCTGTACTTGGGTCGTGTTATAGAAAGATGTTCTTTTAAAGATGATGTTATCCTGTTGTATATTATCTCCCTTTTTGGAGTGTTGTATACTGAGTTTCAGTTACTCCAGGATTGCTATCATACAGGCCGATGACCAGAACAATGGACTGGGGTAGTGATGATCCATACTGAGGTTCAGGTTGTATCATAATGCACAAGATAGAGTATCACGCGTGCAGCCAGAGAACTCCGAATTTCGGGTAGTGAATAGAACAGTTCAAGATTTGGAGTTAGTGGCAGAGGTAAAGGTTATGAAGATCTGGCGTCACTATCGTTATGGTGAAGCCTGTAAAATCTTCGCCGACCTCTAGAGAGTTGAGATAGGAGATTCTGTGAATTCGAAAGAATCACCTTAGAGAAATATGGGAAGCTAAGACCACGATATATCGGGCCATATGAGTTAGGAAGCGAGTGGGACCCATAGTTTAGCATCTGGAGGAGCTATCCAAATCCATGAGATTTTCATGTGTCGGTATGGCGGGAGTGTCTCTTGAATCCACAACAAGTTATACAAAGACCAACGATGGAGATGGCCCAGATCATGCTTATGAGGAAGGACCCATGTTAATCTTGGACAGAAGAAAACAAGTCCTGAGAAACCAAGCAATTCCCCTAGTAAAGGTCCTTTGGAGTCATCACCAAGTGGAGGAGGCCACTTGGGAATGAGAGAATTAGATGAAAGCACACCACCCTCATTTATGTTAGTTATCTCGGTATGGGAATTTCGAGGACGAAATTTCCTAAGGGTGGGAGAATTGTAACGACCCGATCTTTTCTCTGTAAATACTATAAAATATTAGATAAATGCCAGCGGTCAATGAGAAGATAACAATGGAATTTAAAAGGGCTTTGATGAGTGAATAGTAAATTATTGAAAGTTGGAAGCCCTTAATTAAATGTGACAAATGATAAGTTATTACTTTAAAGGAAATTTGGAAATATTAATCTAAGCATGTGACAAAATTATTGAGTTTCTTGGGCTCTTTTTAAATGAGATTTGATGCTTTAATATTTGGGCCAAGTCAAAGGGAGGTGTAGGTGTTTAAAAGAAATAGAAGGGGGGGGAAAAAGGGGAAGGCTGGGCAGCTGGTTTAGAAGAAGGAGGAGGTGGCATTCTTGGGTCCGTTGAAGGTGGTGGTGTCGCGCTGCATGCCGTTCTGGAGGGGAAGCTGCCACGAGGAGCTCGTGATGTCAGCACAGGGTATGAGGAGAACGGGGAGGCCTTGGGAGCGACGGGTGCTTCGGAGAAGGGAAAATTCCTCACTGCCCCTCTGTGCTGGACTCCGGTGAGGTTGAGTGCAACCATTCTCAGTCCTTGTTCCCTGTCCCTGTTCCGGTGATCGCGGTGCTCCAGTCCAGGTCACACAACTAGGTGTCTTCTGGTTCCAGCTCCGGCCAGCAGCGTGTAGCTCCAGCGATCAGTCAGCTCAGCGTGGCTCTTGGTTGAGTCTTGCGTCCGGCCGACTCACCGGCGGTGCAGCTGGCAAAGAATCGAAAGCCATTCTCTGTCGTCTTTCCGGCCGTCCTCGGCGATCCCTCTGCGAGTGGTCTCCGGCCATCTCGGCCTCTCCTCTTCGTGGCGGGTTGGTGGGAGAAAACGCCTATCTTAATGTTTGGTAGATGCTTGTTGTTGTTGTTGTTGTGGTTGTTGTTGTTGTTTGTGTTGCATTGGTGATCTTTGTTCTTGTATTTAGGGATGTTACGGATTTCTTTGTAATGGAGTTATAACTTTGTTAGCATTGTTGTTGGCTTTGATGTTTAAATGTAGACGATTGTAAGGGAATTAAAGTGCAGGCTTCTTAGAATGAATGCATGATTGTAAGCCCAGAGATTTTTAATCACAAGCCTCTTGTTTCAGGAGAACAGCTTAGCTTGACTGTCACCTGTTCGACAGTTTGCCTCAATGAACTTGATATTGAAAGCATGCCATGAAAATGCTGTTGATGTTTGTATTGTGATTCTGGTGGCTTGTGTTGACTGTTATAGGGTTTGTTGCCATCACTCTTGCTATTGTTATGAGTTGTAGTTTTCTAGTCATTTGGGAGTCAAGGGGGAATGATCTCGAGCAGAGTTGCTCTTTTGAAGTCTGTATGTCCGGTGTGTATTTGTTAAGTTATCAGAGAAGAGATTTGGTTGTAACAATAGAATTGGATAGAATATGGTCTCCTTGAGCTAATATGCACTTGTTTAGTATAGTTCCCTGTGTGTACATCTATACAAAGAAATAAAGAAATGCTAGATGAGGAGACAAGTGTTGCATTGCTAAGGGGCAGTAGCTGGGAATGAGTAGTGTAAAAATGCTTAACTGGGAAATCAAAGAAGAGGGAGTAGTTTCCTCCATAGTCATTAGTGTTGAAATGTGTATTTTGGAAGATTAATGAAGTGGTGAGATTCTATTTAAAGGATGTTCAGAAGGTATTAAGGTAGCTGTTCATGCTACTATTCTTATGGTTGTTGTTGTACTGTTTTGCTTGGATTCAAAAGTTCAAAGTGGAGGGAATGGTTTAAAAATTCGGTTGTAATAATTCAGATTCAAGGGCCATCAAGTATTTGATGAGATGTCTATGGTAAGAGTCTACATTGTATCTCCTGTTTGGGTTGAAGCTATTATACTTTAATTAAACTAAAAACCATAGTTGAGTGAGGATGTGAGCAGATAAACTGCAGTTGATGTGGCTGCTGTTGGTGTTGTGTTGTTGATGTTATTGTAGTGTTTTGCTGAGATTCAAGGGGGTCACAGTGGAGGGAAAATTCGGTTGAATATAAGGCAGCTTCCAGGTTTCATAAAGGAGAATAGTGGTATTTGATGAAATGTGCCCTTGAGCCTTTGAGTAGTCATTAGCTTGCATTGTGTTGATTTCTGTCTATTAGGAAGCATTCATGTGCTCTGTTTTCTGGAAAGGTCTGAAGTCTTTTAGCAGTTTGCTAATGCTTGCTTAGTCCCCTGTTGGCCACTTAATATTAAGTGGTAGCCAAAGTGGTATTGGCCTTAGTTGGTCATGTTAAAACTAGCTATCAACTGTTGACTCTGGAACAGAAAATCGAGAATTAGAGGAAGACATTTTGTATCGATTCTGATCCTTGATAGTAAAGAAAGAAGTTGTTGGGTTACTTCCCTCTTATAGTTTGCAGGTGGTCAGTTGAGACTTGAGCATCTCCGTTTCTATTAACAAATGTGGGGAAATACTTGGAATGAGATTATTTCAAGGGTGTTATAACATGCTAAGTGAGAAGGGGGTTTGTGATTTGTCTCATAGTTGTCTTATAATTTGACATAAGTTATGGAAGAATTAAACTTTGAAAAGATATTAAAGCTCTCAGGGTATTTGTTTGAATTTAAATAAGTGATAGTATAAGATGGCAACTAACCAAATTAGACTTGGTTGGTTACAGGCATCATGCCTTGATGTGAGATGATGAGTTGGGCCATAATCTAGGGCCCCTGGTTGATTTAAATATATTGAAGTGATGTATTGTGAACTGGCGCTTATTTTAGATTTGATTGCGTTTACTAGGAAAAGAAGTGGGCGAGTTGGGAACCTCGAAAGGTTCGAGTCAGATTCGACTTGATTTGCTTAGGACTACAGGTGAGTGGACCTACTGGACATTCTCGTGTTTTGATCGAGATTTATCGTGTTTTCAGTTCATGTTCTTCGGATATGGTTTTATTCCGGGTTTGAGAATGATTCTGATCGGCTAAGATTTATTCTCGGTTTTGAGAATGCTTTTGATTACTTACAGCTATTGTAGATTGATGTTTTCTGCATATGACTAGCTGTAGATCATTGAGATAGACATGAGATAGATAAAAGACGTGAGCATCGATCTTTGCTTCACGTATAGATGATCCTTGCTATGCAGATGCGGCTCCATTGAGCTAAGACCAACGTGATACCGAGTAGGGGAAAGGTTTTCTTGTTTTCAAAATGAATTTCTAGCTTCAAAACCTTGTTTTGAAAATGAATTTATCTTAAAACCCTTTTCCCCAGACTCTCTACGGAGTGCTTTCGGTACCACTATGGTGAAGACCTAGATCGGGGAAACCTCGCGGCTTCACGGACCTAGATCGGGGATACCTCATGGGCTATTTATCACGAGATCTTAGCAAGTTGATCCCTCTGAGTTGCATTCTTGTCGATAGGCAGCTCACATATCTAGACATCTCATAAGACATAGGCAGGCATGTTAGTGATTGATGACTTCTCGGGTTTTCTCGGACATTGCATTAGATGATCTTCCCTAATCGCGAAGATAATGCATAGTACATCACGATTCTTGTATTTTCAGCCTGTATATGAGTAGAGATTACTTTCCATATACAAGATTTTATTTTCAGATGCACTGGTCTTAGTTGACCTGACAGTAGGGGTCACATATCACTGAGCTCTGTAGCTCAGTCCCTTTTTCTCACCCACCTTGTGCAGGTAGCGAGCTGAGGAAGTTGGCGGGTACAATCTAGGCGGTGAGATGTGAGGACTTAGGTGGCTCGGCGTCCCACCCGGTCATTTCCTTTCCGTTGTGTACTCTGTAGATTACATGTCTATTTTATATTTGACTTTTGGAGACTAGACCCACGTGTAGTGCAGGGAGATCTATGTCGATTGTCTCTATTATTGGACGAAGCTCCAGATTTACTATGATTTATCTTTCTGTCTCAGTTATTCCTTGATTTTTAGATCAGTACTTGAGCCTTGGGCTCGGGGATCTCACTTTGAGTGGTGCAGTGTGACACGTGTCCCTATTTGGGATTAGGGTGTTACATTTAGTGGTATCAGAACAATTAAATCCTAGACTTAAGAGTCTTACGACCACTAAATGCCATAGGATGACATTTAGTGGTATCAGAGCATTATTGCTCTAAGATCTAGAGTTTAGGGGAGTCAGAGCCTTAGGGTGGGAGTGTGTCCTTAGAACTAATTGCTATGCTAAATAGATTTTCTGGTAGTACTATAACTATTTTCTACTCGTGCCAGAGAAACGAATATGTCAGACGCGGAAAGCACGGAGTGGATAGAAGTAGACTTGGAGGCCTTAGAAAACGTGGAGGACTCTGAAGAAGAACAGGAACAGGAGTTGGAGTCAGTTGGGGAAGATGTTGGGGATGAGCCAGAGTATTGGATTGGGTCAGAACCCGAAACCGGACGGGGAAGAGAGTTACGAGGAGCGGTGTTAGCCGCCAGGACCCGATTCCCCTAGTTGAAACATAGCTTCGAGAGCGAGTGCAAGGCGTAGTGCGAAATTCTCACGGCGAATCCGCGTGGTACGGGGCTCCTACAAGACTCTTACCATTCCTTTTGGCGAATCTTTGGGCTTGACTTCGGATGGTGAGGTGGAGCACACGGATGATAGCCGAGGAATGATGCTTTGTGTGAAATTTTAAAGAAGAAGGGCGACCACTCACGGAATTCTCATCCACGGAGGTTTGTTAACACCCGTGGTCCTTACTACGTTTCCCGTTTAAAGGACCCTTACTGCGGGGAAGAGAATGGACCGGATCACGACCGTTGGAGGAGCCGCCAAGACCCAATGATGACACAGGTGCGCAGTGCGAGAATGGGTATGCGTCGTTCGCGGTGGCGGCGGCCGGGTTGTAGATAAGAAAATTTCCCCTCCACGGTGTAACAAGTGTAATAGCGAGAGCATCACCTGGTGGATGTCTTAAAAGATCAAAGAGAGAAACTTCGAGCTGAGACGCTAAGGCACGCGGCAATATCGCTTGAGCCTCGCCTTTGCTGATCACGACGCAGTGGTGGGAAGTTGAAGCGAGAAGCTGGGCCAGGACATACGGAACTAAATCACTATCTTGAAGCTTCTGAGGACTAGTAGTTAAGAATTTTGCTGAGTACTTGGAGTCAGTTGACTCCCAGAGTGGATGTAAAAACTAAAAACGTTCTAGTTTGCTTGTAAATACTAACGACTTCGGTATAAATTAGTGTGAAATATATGTCAAGGGTTGACTATGTTAACTGCCTAATGGATTCGATACCTTGCTCTTATTTCACAGCTAATAAGGTCGCTGAATTTAAGGGAATTCTATTAACTTGGGAGTAGCCCAGGGAAACTCCTTCAAGCTTATCACTTTTATTTCGAACCGCGCCCTAGGACTAACTCGGGGGATGAGACAACTTAGGCATCAATTAATACGAAACAATGCGGTTTGGAAGCGGCTAATGAATGATTATGATGGGAGAGTGCCAGGATCAATGATCCGAGCCCAGAAATACCGCGGACGCTTCGCTCCTACTTATCTTTCACAAATAAGTAAATCAGGGTCACAAGGAAAAGTTGGAACCGGTTGCCGCTACTGTGGAACCGGTTGCCGCTACTGTGGAGGTTGCCATCTGGTACCACTTTGTTGGACGGTATGGTGTCGTCGCCGGCTGAGAACTTTGGACACCGTGAGAGGCGTCGAGGCGTGGCGGTGACTTACCTTGCGAGTGCCCAATTTGTGAAGGGCGGACATTACCACATGGGGCAATCCGGAGAATACTTCTAAGTCGAGGTAGGCGGAGACCTTGGCTGGAGGAACCCTACTCCCTGTAAATGACGCAGAACATGAAGGCCGAAATAGTGCACCGTAAAACGGGTAAAATTAGTTCGAGACAAGGGTTGTCTTCTCTCGACTAAATCTAGTTGAAGAAACTAAGTTTCTCTTCCTGGGAATGTAAGAATATGTATCAGTTGGTACTAGTTATGTTCAAATACTGACACCTCAGTGTTTTTCGTTAGAAGTACCACCTTTGTAGATATATATATCATCATTGGCTTTGCTAGAAGTCCTTCAACAACTTTGAGCTCCTTTGTACTTGGGTGCGTGTTATAGAAAGATGTTCTTTTAAAGATGATGTTATCCTGTTGTATATTATCTCCCTTTTTGGAGTGTTGTATCTTGAAGTTTGATTACTCGGGATTGCTATCATACAGGCCGATGACCAGAACAATGGACTGGGGTAGTGATGATCCATACTGAGGTTCAGGTTGTATCATAATGCACAAGATAGAGTATCACGCGTGCAGCCAGAGAACTCCGAATTTCGGGTAGTGAATAGAACAGTTCAAGATTTGGAGTTAGTGGCAGAGGTAAAGGTTATGAAGATCTGGCGTCACTATCGTTATGGTGAAGCCTGTAAAATCTTCGCCGACCTCTAGAGAGTTGAGATAGGAGATTCTGTGAATTCGAAAGAATCACCTTAGAGAAATATGGGAAGCTAAGACCACGATATATCGGGCCATATGAGTTAGGAAGCAGAGTGGGACCCATAGTTTATCATCTGGAGGAGCTATCCAAATCCATGAGATTTTCATGTGTCGGTATGGCGGGAGTGTCTCTTGAATCCACAACAAGTTATACAAAGACCAACGATGGAGATGGCCCAGATCATGCTTATGAGGAAGGACCCATGTTAATCTTGGACAGAAGAAAACAAGTCCTGAGAAACCAAGCAATTCCCCTAGTAAAGGTCCTTTGGAGTCATCACCAAGTGGAGGAGGCCACTTGGGAATGAGAGAATTAGATGAAAGCACACCACCCTCATTTATGTTAGTTATCTCGGTATGGGAATTTCGAGGACGAAATTTCCTAAGGGTGGGAGAATTGTAACGACCCGATCTTTTCTCTGTAAATACTATAAAATATTAGATAAATGCCAGCGGTCAATGAGAAGATAACAATGGAATTTAAAAGGGCTTTGATGAGTGAATAGTAAATTATTGAAAGTTGGAAGCCCTTAATTAAATGTGACAAATGATAAGTTATTACTTTAAAGGAAATTTGGAAATATTAATCTAAGCATGTGACAAAATTATTGAGTTTCTTGGGCTCTTTTTAAATGAGATTTGATGCTTTAATATTTGGGCCAAGTCAAAGGGAGGTGTAGGTGTTTAAAAGAAATAGAAGGGGGGGAAAAAGGGGAAGAAATTTTGGGCCGGTGGTTTTAGAAGAAGGAGGGAGGTGGCATTCTTGGGTCCGCTGAAGGTGGTGGTGTCGCGCTGCATGCCGTTCTGGAGGGGAAGCTGCCACGAGGAGCTCGTGATGTCAGCACAGGGTATGAGGAGAACGGGGAGGCCTTGGGAGCTACGGGTGCTTCGGAGAAGGGAAAATTCCTCACTGCCCCTCTGTGCTGTACTCCGGCGAGGTTGAGTTCAACCATCCTCAGTCCCTGTCCCTGTTCCGGTGAGCTCGGTGCGCCAGTCCAGGTCAGACAACTGGGTGTCTTCTGGTTCCAGCTCCGGCCGGCAGCGTGTAGCTCCAGCCGTCGGTCGACTTTCCGTCGGCTGGCTCTTCGGTTGAGTCTTTGCGTCCGCCTGACTCACCCCGGCGTGCGGTGGCTGACAGAATCGAGCCATTCTCTGTCGTCTTTCGGCCCGTCCTCTGGCGATCCTCTGCAGGGTCTCCAGCCATCTCAGCCTCCTCTTCGTGGCAGGTTGGTGGGAGAAGACGCCTATCTTAATGTTTGGTAGATGCTTGTTGTTGTTGTTGTGGTTGTTGTTGTTGTTTGTGTTGCATTGGTGATGCTGTTCTTGTATTTAGGGATGTTACAGTTCTTTGTAATGGAGTTATAAATTTATTTGTTAGCATTGTTGGCTTTGATGTTTAAATGTAGACGATTGTAAGGGAATTAAAGTGCAGGCTTCTTAGAATGAATGCATGATTGTAAGCCCAGAGATTTTTAATCACAAGCCTCTTGTTTCAGGAGAACAGCTTAGCTTGGTATGCGCTCGGTTCAGCTTTGCCTCAATGAACTTGATATTGAAAGCATGCCATGAAAATGCTGTTGATGTTTGTATTGTGATTCTGGTGGCTTGTGTTGACTGTTATAGGGTTTGTTGCCATCACTCTTGCTATTGTTATGAGTTGTAGTTTTCTAGTCATTTGGGAGTCAAGGGGGAATGATCTCGAGCAGAGTTGCTCTTTTGAAGTCTGTATGTCCGGTGTGTATTTGTTAAGTTATCAGAGAAGAGATTTGGTTGTAACAATAGAATTGGATAGAATATGGTCTCCTTGAGCTAATATGCACTTGTTTAGTATAGTTCCCTGTGTGTACATCTATACAAAGAAATAAAGAAATGCTAGATGAGGAGACAAGTGTTGCATTGCTAAGGGGCAGTAGCTGGGAATGAGTAGTGTAAAAATGCTTAACTGGGAAATCAAAGAAGAGGGAGTAGTTTCCTCCATAGTCATTAGTGTTGAAATGTGTATTTTGGAAGATTAATGAAGTGGTGAGATTCTATTTAAAGGATGTTCAGAAGGTATTAAGGTAGCTGTTCATGCTACTATTCTTATGGTTGTTGTTGTACTGTTTTGCTTGGATTCAAAAGTTCAAAGTGGAGGGAATGGTTTAAAAATTCGGTTGTAATAATTCAGATTCAAGGGCCATCAAGTATTTGATGAGATGTCTATGGTAAGAGTCTACATTGTATCTCCTGTTTGGGTTGAAGCTATTATACTTTAATTAAACTAAAAACCATAGTTGAGTGAGGATGTGAGCAGATAAACTGCAGTTGATGTGGCTGCTGTTGGTGTTGTGTTGTTGATGTTATTGTAGTGTTTTGCTGAGATTCAAGGGGGTCACAGTGGAGGGAAAATTCGGTTGAATATAAGGCAGCTTCCAGGTTTCATAAAGGAGAATAGTGGTATTTGATGAAATGTGCCCTTGAGCCTTTGAGTAGTCATTAGCTTGCATTGTGTTGATTTCTGTCTATTAGGAAGCATTCATGTGCTCTGTTTTCTGGAAAGGTCTGAAGTCTTTTAGCAGTTTGCTAATGCTTGCTTAGTCCCCTGTTGGCCACTTAATATTAAGTGGTAGCCAAAGTGGTATTGGCCTTAGTTGGTCATGTTAAAACTAGCTATCAACTGTTGACTCTGGAACAGAAAATCGAGAATTAGAGGAAGACATTTTGTATCGATTCTGATCCTTGATAGTAAAGAAAGAAGTTGTTGGGTTACTTCCCTCTTATAGTTTGCAGGTGGTCAGTTGAGACTTGAGCATCTCCGTTTCTATTAACAAATGTGGGGAAATACTTGGAATGAGATTATTTCAAGGGTGTTATAACATGCTAAGTGAGAAGGGGGTTTGTGATTTGTCTCATAGTTGTCTTATAATTTGACATAAGTTATGGAAGAATTAAACTTTGAAAAGATATTAAAGCTCTCAGGGTATTTGTTTGAATTTAAATAAGTAATAGTATAAGATGGCAACTAACCAAATTAGACTTGGTTGGTTACAGGCATCATGCCTTGATGTGAGATGATGAGTTGGGCCATAATCTAGGGCCCCTGGTTGATTTAAATATATTGAAGTGATGTATTGTGAACTGGCGCTTATTTTAGATTTGATTGCGTTTACTAGGAAAAGAAGTGGGCGAGTTGGGAACCTCGAAAGGTTCGAGTCAGATTCGACTTGATTTGCTTAGGACTACAGGTGAGTGGACCTACTGGACATTCTCGTGTTTTGATCGAGATTTATCGTGTTTTCAGTTCATGTTCTTCGGATATGGTTTTATTCCGGGTTTGAGAATGATTCTGATCGGCTAAGATTTATTCTCGGTTTTGAGAATGCTTTTGATTACTTACAGCTATTGTAGATTGATGTTTTCTGCATATGACTAGCTGTAGATCATTGAGATAGACATGAGATAGATAAAAGACGTGAGCATCGATCTTTGCTTCCTGTATAGATGATCCTTGCTATGCAGATGCGGCTCCATTGAGCTAAGACCAACGTGATACCGAGTAGGGGAAAGGTTTTCTTGTTTTCAAAATGAATTTCTAGCATCAAAACCTTGTTTTGAAAATGAATTTATCTTAAAACCCTTTTCCGACTCTCTGGAGTGCTCGGTACCACTAGTGAAGACCTAGATCGGGGGAAACCTCGCTGACTTCCACGGCCTAGATCGGGGATACCTGTGGCTATTTATCCGAGATCTTAGCAAGTTGATCCTCTGAGTTGCATTCTTGTCGATAGACGCTCACATATCTAGACATCTCATAAGACATAGACAGGCATGTTAGTGATTGATGACTTCTCGGGTTTTCTCGGACATTGCATTAGATGATCTTCCTAACTGCGAAGATAATGCATAGGCATTCCCCGATTTATCAGATTTTCCGCATGTATATGAGTAGAGATTACTTTCCATATACAAGATTATATTTTCAGATGCACGGGTCTTAGTTGACCTGACAGTAGGGGTCACATATCACTGAGCTCTGTAGCTCAGTCCCTCTTTCTTACTCACCTTGTGCAGGTAGCAGGCAGAAGTTCGGGTACAATCTAGGCACGGTGAGATGTGAGGACTTAGGTGGCTCTGACGTCCCACAGTCATTTCCTTTCCGTTGTGTACTCTGTAGATTACATGTCTATTTTATATTTGACTTTTGGAGACTAGACCCAGACGTGTAGTCTGGGGAGATCTGTATCAGATTGTCTCTATTATTGGGACGAGCTCCAGATTTACTATGATTTATCTTTACTGTCTCCAGATTATTCCGCAGATTTTTAGATCAGGTAACAGCCTTGGGCTCAGGGATCTCACCTGAGCTGGCTGGTGTGACACGTGTCCCTATTTGGGATTAGGGTGTTACAGGCCACCTCAATATGCGCGCCATCATCGCCTCGAGATGCATGCCGCCTTGGAATTTGTGCTACTTTGATTGCCTCAAGATGCATGTTTTATCGCCGCCACTTTGTGATTTTGAGCCGCTTTAAGATTTTGGTTTATATTGACGATCTTGAAATGAGTGTTTCACCGCCGTTCTGAAATATGTGTCACCTTGAGACTTGTATTTGTCAGCCGCCTCGAGATACATATTCAATCACAATCTCAAAGCTCATGCTGCTTTAGGATTTGTGTTTCACTGCTACCTCGAGAAGCGCATTTTATTATTGTGTTGAAATGCGTGCCATTTTGCAATTTGGATTTTAGTCAGCCTTAGAGAGATGTGTTTCCTCTGTGGCCTCAAGATATATACCGTCTCAGGATTTATACTTCACCAGTTGCTTTGAGATGCGTACTCTATTGTCACCTCAAAGTTCGTACTTCTTTGTGACCATAGATTTTGATTTCCATTCTTTATTTATTATTTTCCTTTTCTCCTTTTTAACACATATAAGCGTTGCTTTCAAAGAAAGGAAATTCAATAATAAATCATCTCATGTTGTCTCCTTGGATTCTTTCTTGAGACATTTGTCCCTTTTATTTTTATTTTTTTATTTTTTTTATTTCTTTTTTCTTTTTTTTATAATAGGCTGACCACCATTTTTGTTTGGTAAACCTTGGCTTCTCCCAAATTAATGAATAACTTTATGCTTCCCTTTTTTTTAATTTATTATTTCTTTATTCTATTTTATTTGTGCAAATGTTTTACTAGTAGGTAATCATATCCTAGTAACATCACACTTCACTTAGGGTGCGTTTGGATGAGGGTATTGATTACTTTACAAAGGGTAATCATTCCCTCCTCCAATTGATTCCCACGTTTGGATGAATTTTGGAGGGAATGATTCCCTTGTGTAAAGGTATCAAAATACCCTCATGAAGGGTTTCCCCATTCTGCCCAAATTGGGGGGAATGGCCATTCCCCCCGATTAAGATTACAAAAATACCCTTCAGTATAAAGTTGAACCCCTTGGAGCCGTGCGAGAACTTCTTCTCCACGATATCCCATCGCCTCCTTCTCCAGAATCCAGATCTCCTTTGCCCGATCGCCTCCGACCGCCTCCTTCTCCAGGTCTCCTTTTCCGATCGCCTCCGACCGCCTCCTTCTCCAGGTCTCCTTTTCTGATCGCCTCCTTCTCCAGATCTCCTTTTCCGAACGCCTCCTTCTCCAGATCTCCTTCCGGTCGCCTGCACACGCTGTTCACCTCCGGGTATGGTTTTGATTCATTGATTCTAATAAATATTTTTTATTTATAGTTTTGGTTGATGGATTTCTTGATATATTTTTGGTGGATTTGATGGATTTCTTGATAGATTTTTGATATGGTTGTTTGTTTGTTGATTGTTGCTTTATAAATCTGATGGTTTTATAAATCTGATGTATTTCTTATCTCTACAGAGTTTACAGTTCTAAATCTGATGGTTTTATAAATCTGATGGCTTTATAAATCTGATGTATTTCTTATCTCTACAGAGTTTACAGTTCTAAATCTGATGGTTTTACAAATCTGATGGCTTTATAAATCTGATGGTTTATAAAGAGTTGAGATAATAAAAGTAACTAACAAGTAATTAAGGCAGCATTAGATCACCTGTGTTCTATTTATCAGAGTTAAGATGAATGAACATGTACATTTTGCGCCTCAAATTGTATGTATATGCACTCATTTTACAAGTATTAATTCCAAGATAAATATACATGACTTATGTTCTATTTATCAGAGTTATGATCTCTCAAAGTCTGTGAAGTGCTTGTTAGTCACATAATACCAAGAAATTCAGTAACAAACTCCATTTTGATGTGTGAAGTACATGAACAGAACTGGGATTTTGGAATTTTCTTCAAGAAATGATAAAAGGAATATTTGATAAATCATTTTGAATTTATCTAAATAAAATTTTCTTTTTTCTGTCACTGCTAGGAATAGACATGTTTTACTTTTATTTTCCCTTGTACCATCCCAGATTTCATTCATGGTAGCTATAGCAACTTAGATAGCAATCTGAAGAAACAAAAGGAACTACTTTACAGATCAATGAAATAGAAAGCTTGAAAGACAAATAACATATCCCCTGTTGCTACATATAATGAGACTTTAGTTCTGTTTACGCCATTTCACATGCTCAAAGTCCGTGTGAAGTGTTTGCTTTCAGCTTGGACACGGACAAATAGAGTTATGATCAAAGCATTTTACACTTGATATCTTTCAATTGTTAACAAAAGTTTAAATGTCCGATCTTTGACAGCGGTTATCATGCATTGGTTTCAAATAAAACATTAGCACATGCTATTTCTTACTGCATATATTGCTAGAATGAACTCTACAGCCAATCGAGAATTACCTTTATGGTCTTCAACTGTTAAGCTGAATGATGGTTCTTCATTGTCTTCTTTTTAAGGATATCACGGAAGTTGTCAAGAATAGTTCTCATGGTTGGACCATGGCTCTACATTAATAATAATTGGGATTTCTGCAATTGTTATTTCTGCAATTATTATTTATGCAATTTTCTTTGTTCACCTTGATTGTTTTAATGTTTTCCTTCTTTGAATTAACATGTCCAAGAAATATATATAAACATTGTTTTCGCATGAACAATGCTATGTAGAATCTAATGTGTGTAATTGTTTTTTTTTAGATATGGACTACATTGATGAAATTCGGCTATATTTTCTAATATACATGACCTACTTTTACGTACTAAATTACATGGCCATTGCATGTGCGAGAAAACAACGCAACAACAGAAATAGACTGATTCGATGTGATATTGAGTCAACGTCTAATAGGCGTAGCAAACAAGTTGAATTTTTTGAACCGGGTGGTTTACGAAAGCGACATTAAATGCATTGATAGACTACGCATGGATCGCCGATGTTTTCACAGTTTGTGCCACTTGCTAACAACCTCGGGCGGGTTAAGAGGCATGAGAAATGTGATGGTTGAGGAGATGGTCGCGATGTTTTTGAACATTGTAGCACATCATGTTAAAAATAGGGTTATTAAATTTGACTTCGTGCGATCTGCCGAAACAGTAAGTCGGCATTTTCATGCAACCTTGAAGTCAATTATTCGTTGTCACAGTTTTCTACTTAAAAATCCGTAACCCGGCCCCTGGAGGATTCAAATGGCCCAAGATGGAAGTGGTTTAAGGTAAGACCTCATTTTTTTAGGTTTCCATATTTTTTCCCAACATAATTGGCCAAGTATTAATTTGGTTTTTCTTATTTTTGTTTGTTTATCATAGAATTGTCTTGGAGCATTAGATGGGACACATATTAGAGTGAATGTGCCTAAAGCTGATCGACCAAGATATAGAACAAGAAAAGCCGAAATCACAACCAATGTACTCGGTGTATGTAGTCAAGACATGCAATTTATATATGTCTTGTCAGGCTGGGAGGGGTCAGCACATGATGGACGAGTTCTTAGGGACACTGTTACAAAGCCTAATGGATTAAAGGTTCCAAATGGTAAAAATATTAATCTTGGCCTTCTTTTGATATATTTTGGGAAAATAAAATAGTACCTAATACTTGACAAATGTGTTCCTACTAGGTTTTTATTATTTGGTCGATTCAGGATATACGAATTGTCCCGGCTTTCTTGCACCATTTCGAGGCCAACGATATCACACAATTCTTGGCCTCAAGGACATCGACCAAGAATTTTGAAGAGTGGTTTAACATGAAACATGCTAGTGCTAGAAGCGTTGATCGAGAGGACATTTGGACTTTTAAAAATTCGTTGGAAAATATTATCAAGTCCATGTTTCTACAACCTAACTACACAACGGCGTATTATTAATGCTTGTTGCTTGTTACACAATTTCATCCGAAGGGAGATGGTAGAAGATCCTGCAGAGCACGAGGTTGATACTTTCCCTTTGGAGGAAAACACGCAAGATGAGATCGATAACATCCACGGCTAGCTTGAACCAACTAATGAGTGGAATCAGTTTAGGCAAGACAAGGCCGTAGACATGTTTAACATGTTGCAAACACATTGAGTTTTATAGTTTTACCATTCCTTGTACTAGATGATCTTCTCAATTTAGGGTTTGAAATATGTACTTTGACTATTTTTGGATTGTGGTACGAATGTTGAATGTTTGTTTGCATTTTCTTTAATATGAAGGGAATCAATTTGAAGTATTCAAGTTGTTTCTTTTTCTTTCAAGCCTTCAATCTTTCAATATTAAATTGTGGATTATTGGGTTGTGTTATGATTTAGAACACAGAACAATAAAAAAAATTCCCGGCAGTCCTGTAAACTTCGCCTCTAATTAGAACTCAGAAATATATTGTGGCATCAGATTCAACAAAGAAACAATAAAAACAATAAAAGCGAGTCACAGCGGTCCACATAGCGATTCGAGTAATTAGAACACATGTAAACTTCAGCTCAGAATTATTGGGTTGTGTTATGATTTAGAACCTGTAAACAATAAAAGCAAATTCCTGACAAATTCCTGTAAACTTCGATTGAAATTAAAATAATAATACATAAATTACAATGTTGTGTGTTTAGCTTCATTGAAATAACTAATCAGTAATTTGTGGCATTGCATTCAACACTACTTTTTAGCATGATAGGATGTATGAATGCTTTATTTATTTATAAACCATATATTGTAATTGGAAGGAATGGAAATTAAGGTATGTATAAGATGGTATGAATGTTTCAAACATATGTCATACATGTCATGTTTCATGTTCTCTTTCTGTTAATCTTTTTTCACCATTATTGTTTTTTATCTTTTATCCTTCAGTATGGAATCGAACACACAACATATAAGGCGGTGGCGTAACAAACGCTTTTTGGGCCTTGAGAAGAAGATAAAGCCCTAGTTGATGCTTGGTTGGAGTTGTCCATTGATCCTATGTGGCGGTAGAAAATGGTTTTAGAGGTGGGTTTCTAATTAGGTTGGAACGAATGATAAAGCGAAGATTCCACAAACCCAACTGAAGGCCACTCCAAATATCGAATGGTAGGCGTGAAGCATTTAAAGTGAAAACCAATGCTATAGGAGATATGTTGCGCTTTGAGTGGGTTCGATTGGAATTATGTTGATAGCACTATCATGTGTGAGAAAAGCTCATATGATGAGTACGCCAAGGTATATATAACTTCATTTGGTTATTTGTTAATTAAGCAAACAAGTTGTTTTAATTTTATTAATTTTTTCCGTCTGATGCAGGACTCATAAGGAAAGCGGCCGGTGCATGCGACAAATCGTTGGCCATTTTATAATTCTCTTGCCCAAGTGTTCTCAAAGGACAGGGCATTGGGCAATAATAGTGGTGATATCGGTGATGATGCAAAGACAAGTTGAACAAAGAAGTTAATATTGCAATGGAGGAAGACACTTACGATTTCTTTATGTTAACACAAGCACCAAGTGAAGTACCATCACCAATGCCATCTGATAGCAGTGCCTCTAAATCATCTGTACGCCGAAAGAGAAAAGGACATGATAGGGACCCGATGATGGAGCAAATGTCTGAAAATTTTTGGAGTTTTGTTGATATGGTTGGTCCCGAATTTAAATCATTGTATGCGGAAATGTAGCCGTAATCTTTGAATCGGTAGTAGCGTAATCTTTGAGTCTATTTACCGCGAAATGTTGAAATCGTGACTGGAATGAAGCAGCCCGTGTAGAACTTGAAGAAAAGAAGAGATTATTGAGTCAAGTAATTTTTGATATTGAAGGGCTGACAGATGATGAAGCAATATTCATGTTGCAAGGATTGGCAAAAGATGAAGATCAACTCAAAGTTTTTTGGGATCTTCCAAATGATAAGAAGCTTCGATTTTGCTGGGTTTTTTTTTAAGGAGAATGTCCTATTACCCGCCAAGTATCTAGATCATATTGGTAAGAAATAGATTTGCTTTGATCTCTTATGCTTTCTTTCTTCTAATTGATGCATAGAACTTGGTAATGACATTTTATAATCTCTTTTTTAACAGGCTGCAGGACTTGATGCTGATTAGATGTTCGTACCCTCTTTAGAGGGTTGGACCTTTTGATTCATCGTCTAGGTGTTCTGGGTTATCTTTTATTTGGATCATGTAATTTGAACTTGTCTCTAGTCAATGTTTGTGCAAAGATTTTTAATTTGGAATGCATTATTTGCAAACAGGCTGCTGTAATGCTTGTTAATTTATGGTAAAAGCTATAAATATTTGGTGGTAATATTTGCAAACAAGTTACTTGTGATGTATTGTTTGTTAATGATAAAGGATAACTTGTTTTGTTAGTTATATTTGCAAATAGGATAATGGTGTTGTATTGTTAGTTGATGATAAAAGCTATGTTTTTTTTAATATTTGGAAACATGTATATTTTGTCATAAATATAATTTAAAAAGAAAAAATAAAAAAAACGCAAATCAAATATAATGATAATAATAAAAATATTAATAATAACAACTAAATCGGATTATAAAAATATTAATCATAACAACTATATTGGATTATAATCAAAGCAATATGATAAGTGTAAAAAGTAATCATTTTAAAATGAAGGGGTATAAGAGTAATTGACTCACAATCCTTCCTTTTTATTTTTCTCATTCCCAATATATTACCTTTTCAATATTATCCAAAACAAATATTACCCTTTCCTCTTCCTTTTCCTTTTCCATTCCTTTCTTCTTTCCATTCTCGCTTTTCCTTTCCATTCCTCTTGTCCAAACGCACCCTTAAAGATTACCTTGTTTGGGTAAGGGGAATGGAAGACAAAGGAGCAAGTATAAAGAATGGAAAGGAGAAAGAATGAAAAGGAAAGTTTAATAGTATGTGAATGCATTACCTTGTTTCTACTGGAAATAATGGAAGGTAATGTATTGGGAATGAGAAAAGTAAAGAAAAATGTTGTGATATAATTACTTTTATATCCTTGATATAAAAATGGATTTATTTCTTTATAAAATACTTTGATTAGCATACTTTGATTTAATTCTTATAATTAATTTTTTTAATTAAATATAAATATCCCAATTTAATATATTTTTATTTAATTAATATAATTAAGAACAATTTGTTATGAAAAAACGATTATAATTCACATAATCATTTAATTAAGAACATTTTTTAATTTAATTATTAAATTAACAATTAATTTTAATAATCAATTATTATATTTAAATTGTTAATTATTATAATTAATATTTACTTATAATAATCAATTATTATATTTAAATGGTTAATTATAATTTATTATTATTATTATTATTATTATTATTATTATTATTATTATTATTATTATTATTATTATTTACTTATAATAATTAATGATTATAGTAAATTGAGGGGGCAAATGGGTCATTTGTTCCCTCCTCTGATTTAATTATTATAATTAATTTATTTTAATTAAATATAAATATTGATATTTAATCATATTTTATTTAATTAATATAATTAAGGACAATTTGTTATGCAAAAATGATTATAATTCACCTAATTATTTAATTAAGAACAATTTTTTAATTTAATTATTAAATTAGCAATTAATTTTAATAATCAATTATTATATTTAAATTGTTAATAATAATTATTAATTAATTATTATAATTAATTAAGGGGAGGAAATGGGTAATTTGTCCATTCCCCCCTGACAAGTAACAATGGCTAATTTTGATGGCCAGGATTCCTCATGAGGATTCCCTAATCCCCTTACAAAAGATTTATCTATTTCCTCAATAAATACCCAAACATGGGTATCAATCTTTGGGAGGATTCATTCCCCTACCCCCATCCAAACGCACAGCTCCCAGCAGGGCTCTTCCCAATCTATATAATCTTCTATCCATCTTATTCCTTTTTGGCATAAAAAGGAGGAAGCTTTGTTAATATTTATTCAAACAAGCTAATGAACCCAGATTGGACTCTTTTAAGAGTCTCCATCTCCATAAGATTCAAGTGATTGAAGTCGTTTGCTTTCTCATACGTAATGTGTATATTTGGGCATTTTATAATAGTTTTATTTGCAACATAGGAAGCCAAGTGGAATGAGCATCAACAATAATAACTATTTTCTATGCAAGCTCTATGCACAAGACAAATTGAATTCATCCAGTCCAAATTGTTCTCACACTCCAGAAATTTGTATTTTTTTATTTCCATCAACCCAAACACCAATATTCCAGAAATAATTGGAAGTCTTTCAAGTGAACCAAGGGATGCATCACTTACATCATTGGAGCACTTCATAATTTCTTGAAGGCGTTAATTGAGAAGAATAACACCATTAAATAAAAATGTTGAGAGTAAATGAATTTCCAAGACCAAAAAGAAGATGCATATACTTTCCAGTTCTAGTATATTCTGATGCCAATAAAGTGGACATTTCATTATGTCATTTACCATCCGAGTATTGCCTTCGACCATGAATATTGCAACACAAGTAATTTGCAGGATATTATTCTTTTACATGATTCTTTAGAAGTCTTTGATGTGCATTTAGATGATCTTTAAGAAGTCTTTGATATACATGTTTATACCAAAAAAATAAATAAATAAAATAAATAATAATATATAATACCAACAATAAATAAATAAAATGCAAATCCCGAGATGGCTCAAATACACATCCCGAGGCAACCTCACCTGAGAACAGATCTCGAGGCGATATGGGAAAACACAAATCCCAAGGCATCATAAGAATGCCAATCTCGAGGCAATCTCACCGAGAACATATTTCGAGGTGACTCAAAGAATGCAAATCTCGAGATAATCCAAGGGGCACTAATCCTGAGAGCATTTCCCAAGGCATCTCAAGAATGCTAATCTTGAGGCATTTTTTTAAAATTAATTTTAAAAAAATAAATAATAATATAATAATAATAAAAAAATTGAAAAAAAAAGAGAGAAGAGATAGCTCCAAATAAAAAAAAGAAGAGATAAAGTCAAAATAAAAAATTGGGATAAGATCATATCATGCTGTTGAAGAGGTCTTGAAAAGATCAAATCAAAAAAAAAAAAGGGAATAAAAGGGGAAGGCAGCCAACAAAAAGAGGGAGAGGGGGGTTTCAATAAAAAGGGCAGAAGAAAGAGATGAAGAGGGGGCTCTGCGCCTCTTTGCCTATGCTGCTCGCCTTACCGCCCGTCAAGTTGCCAGAGCCGCCACCGAACCGCCGGACCTCACTGCAACCGTCTCCTTGAAGCCGCCCCAACAACTGGAGAAGCCAACTGCCAACCTCAGCACCCCCTTTAAGTCTGCCACATCCGCTGCAGCCCCAGCCCCCTTCAGAGGAGGATCTCACCACCGTTGCGGAAGAAGAAGCTAAAGCCGTCATCCATCGCTTCTGTCTATCAAGTTGCCGCTGAAACCCAAGCCACCGGAGAGGTCTGGCCGCTTCCCGCCTGCAATGCTGCTGAACGCTGTTGGCTCAGCTTTGAAGACCGCCAGCGCTACCGCCGCTCCAACCAGGGCCGGTCCGCTTCAGCGCCTTGCTATGAGCCTTGCGCACAATGGCAGCCTTGCAGGCAGCGTGCTACGACAGGCGCGCGCGCGAGTCTTGCCACGGCCGTCTGCCACGCGACTGCCGTTCTGCACGGCCTCACCGCTCCGGCTACACCGCAGAGATGTCGCCCCACACTTAGTTGCTGATTCCATGAACCATAGTTGCTGATTCGATGAAGACATAGTTGCTGATTCGATGAAGACATGGTTGCTAATCGATGAAGATATAGTCTTGATTCGGAAATGTCTGAGACATGATTCTTGATTGAAGACACAGTTCTTTGATGTTACATGGTTCTTGTATTTGTTGATTTCAATCATGGTTGCTGCTACATGGTTGCTGACTGTTGCCGCCAAGATTGGTTGTTGTCCTAAGACTGATGGCCGATTTTGCTATTCCAAGACTGGTTGCCGATATCGTTGTTCCAAGACTTGATGCGGATTGTTGCTGCTTCAAGACCGGTTGCCGATGTTGCTGTTTCAAGACTGGATGCTGATTGTTGCTGCTTCAAGATTGGTTGTTATGGTTTCTGTTTGAAGAACTGTTGCCGCCGTGCAATTGGAAGCCGTTGCTAAAGATGTTGCTGCTATGAGAGCTGTCATTGCCATTACGGTGCTGCTGATTTTGTAAAGACTGATGTTGCTGTTGCTACAAACTCTGAAGTTGCTACATTGGAATGTTGCTGCTGCAAAATCACAAAAGAGGTTGCTGTTAAAGAAGCTTTGTTGTGTCATGTAATTGGAGATGGTGTGATGGTATGGCCAAGCTTGTATACGAATGGCATTAATGTATGAGCTATGTGTAAATTGATGAATGCTTGTATAAGAAACTAAAGCCCCAAAATACAGAGGAAACTCTGTCAAATTTTTTAATGAAAAGAAGCTGCCATGGTTGCAGAAACATTGGGTTGTGTTATAATGCCATTCTGTTTTGCTACCATCTTGGTAGCATGGAGTTACAATTAAAATTCATAGAGCACCCAAAGAAAATTCAAAGGTACATCTGTCAGCACCTACTGCAGTTGTATCGGAGAAAGAAAGAAGATTGTTGTTGCATTGCTTGCGTTGTTGCCGCGCTACCACAAGGGAGAGATGGCTGCTTGCTTTTTCCTATTTGTTGTCCGGGAAGTTGTTCTTCTGTTGTTCAATGAAGCAGCTGAAAATTACTAAATGGCTGCTTTGAAAATTTCCTGAAAATTGCTGAAAGCTACTGTAGATTCTTTGCGAGAAATTCTTTCTTTGGAGTTATTCTTGATCACATTTGCCGTTGAAATTTGGCATTTCTTTAGCTGCGTTTCCTCCGTTCAAATATCGATAACTTTTGATAAGGAACTCGGAACGAGGTGAAATTTGTGGTATTGGAAACTAGACTTCCAGATGTTTCTAATCATAAATTGTACAACTCCTATCGATAGCCCAGTTGATACAGTTTTGATGGAGAAGAGAGCCGACTTTTTGCAGTTTTACTAGCTCGACCACTCTTCTCTCAAGCACCAATAACTTTTGCTAGGAAACTCTGATCGGGACTAAATTTGCGGCGTTGGAAACTAAACTTCCAGGGATTTCTAATCATTATGGCACTATTCCTATTAATAACCCAGGTGGTACAGTTTTCAATGTAAAGAGAGACAAATTCCTGCAGAACTGTCAGCTCGACCACCCTTCATTCAAATAGCGATAACTTTTGATAGGAAACTCTGATTGAAGCAAAATTTCCTGCATTGGAAACTAGAATCCCGGACCTTTCCAATAATATATGGTACATTTCTTACCAATGGCCCAGTGTATAGCAGATTTCAATGGAAGGAGAGACTAGTTCATGCGATTCAACTAACTCGACACCCCTTCGTTCAAGCGCTGATAACCTATGCTAGAAAACTCCGATAGAGATGAACTTTGCGGCATCGGAAACTAGATATCCGCAGCTTTCTACCCGTATACAGTGCAGCCAATATCGATAGCTCATATGGTACAGTTTTCAGTTATAAGGCGGGCGATGCGAAAACTCATGAGTCAAGTTAGCGACCATTGGCAGCGGCACTACAACAGAATTCAAAGAACGCGGTGAGGCATATAAGGCGGCGTCACTTAAATAAATGAATATATATATATATATATATATATATATATATATATATATATATATATAAATATATATATACATATATATATATATATCCTATGATATGTAATGAAATTCATGTTATGCAAATAAATGAAATTATTTTTTATTCATTACCTCTACTTGTTCTTTTGCCCTTAATCAGAGGTTCCCGCAATCTTATTCGGGGTAATTAATAATAGAGGCTTGCCTCTATTAGGATTTGAAGAACCCACATATCAAAATAATGACATTTGTGTTTCGATATATCGTTTGGTGTCTTCACGACGCCAGGCGCGTATTTTCGATCCCACAATACAGTTCAATGCTCCGTAATAGACATTCACATGAATAAACTTCTCAAGCCTTGAATATTCATTATTGTATTTTCCAAATTCTCTCAATCATTTCATAGAACATTTTAAGGGCATTTTACTTAACTAAACATTTAGCATGTATTTGGAATGCCTCTCCAGTAATATTTACAAATATTCATATCAATTGGAATAGCCAAGCAAGATGTTATACTTGACTAAATTGAAGAAGTCCCATTACATCCATATTTTTTATTTCTCTTCAATGACTCCATGGCAGTGCCTTCATTACATTATTTAGTGCTATTGTTAATTTCAAAGAAACCATCCATAATTTATTCAATGGGATATCAATCTATGAACATCTTTCACTACAGTTATTTGCAATTCAGGATTCCATCAGGAAAATCATTTTTTTGGCATTCATAATGCAATTCCAACTTATTGATGCATTTTGTCAAACATGTCATGTGCATCTTAATTTCCCACTAGATAACACACTACAAGAAAAGTGTAGCATCACAGACGGACAATTCCGTCACTGAAGGGTTAAATCCCGTTGGTGATGACCTTTAACGACGGAATTTGTCCGTTGGAAATTCAGTCGCTAAAAACCGTGTCGCTAATGCTATTCTGTCGGAAAAAAAATTGTCCGTCGGTAACGGATACACATCACCAACGGATAATTCCGTCTGTAGAACAAATAATAACCATGTGATTTCGGTCTTTGATGATGTTGATCACCGACAGATTCCGTCGCAAAAACCCTTTGTTCACCGACAAAATTTCAGGGTTTAAAGCATTCTATACCAACAGAATTCCGTCACAGAAAATGGTAATCACCAACGGAAACTTCCGTCTGTAGAACTAATAATACCCATGTGATTTCGGTCTTTGATGATGTTGATCACCGACAGATTCCGTCGCAAAAACCCTTTGTTCACCGACAAAATTTCAGGGTTTAAAGCATTCTATACCAACAGAATTCCGTCACAGAAAATGGTGATCACCGACAGAATTTCAAGTTTCAAAGCATTCTATACCAACAAAATTCCGTCACAGACCATGTTAATCACCCACGAAAAAAAGGTCGCTATAAGTATATTCAACCTTGGTTTTCTGTCACTGAAAATGGTTAGTAACTACGGAATTCCGTCGCTAAAAAGTGTTATCACCAACGGAATAGCAGTCTTTAAAAGTCTTTATTTCCAAATGAATTCTGTCCCTGAAAGTAATCATCACCAACGGAATTTCGTCTCTGAAGGTCGCTTTATTTACTACCTATTCTGATTTTCCTGCTATATTTTCCTGTAATACATATAATCAATATTGCACATTCCAATTTGACGGCACTCACAAAATTTAACAATGACAACTGTTCATTATCAAACATAACTATAATATCCTTCAAACAACAAATAGTTAACATGTCTTAAAAAGAACAGCATTTCATACATTGTCAAAAACTAAGGAAAATGTTCATGTTCACCAAATTGACATCTTCACTCATCAGAATCAGAGTCCTTGCAATTCCTTGTCACCATCTGTGCCTGCAGGTTGAGAAGGACCAATTGAAAAATTAGAAAATAGGCGACTAGGATTTAACATCTCCGTAATTGTGTGAAGATATTTCTTAATTTCATCTTGAGAGTTCTCCAAGGTATGTAGCTTGTCCTTCACAATATTGACTTCTTCTCATGATTATTTTCATCGATGGGCCGCTTTCGATTTTCTCTTTGTCAGTTTGCCAGGTATGATCAGAGCCAAAGATTGATGGAAGTAGAGAAGAGATTCTTGCCACGTGGAGTGGTTCCAAACCCGTAGACATTAGTGCGTGTAGTCTCTATCCCTCCAATTGCTTCACACCAAGCTTGTGGGTCAAACTCGGGATGATTTGTTTCATCAGGACCATACTTTTGACTCATTGAAGAAGAATAAGTTTCCTACAAGATTTATCAATCGTGTTAGTTCCACACAAACACAACTTAAAACAATTATAACTGAACAAATCCAATATGAAAGATAATGTAAAAATCATACACAGTAGACAAATAAAGAGAACAGTTCGATAAACAGTGCTATATTTAGAAAAACATGATCATGAAGCAGTGCTAGTTAGTAATAAACAGATCTGCATTATTACTATTAGAAGTATTAATAAGCAGTGCTAGTCTTTCATGCCAACCTACATACATATCTATAATTAAAGAGGATAGAAAACAGTTCTGCATTACTACCATTGCAAGTATATTAATTAATAAACAGTTCTAGTCTTTAATGCCAAACTTTATACATATATCTATATTTAAAGAAGATAGAAAACAGATCTGCATTTCTACTAGTGTTGAAAAAAAAATCAATTCTAGTTTCATATATATATATATATATATATATATATATATATATATATATATATATATATATATATATATACTTGTGATTTATTAGCAAAGGAGGCTGTTCATGCAATTTATATTGCATCTAATTACAACTTCTAATTACAACTTCACTAGACAAATTTGGACTATCTTCATTAATATCATGATAAGCATGCCGTATTTCATAAGTAAATAAAATTCCGCATGCACATCACTTACACTAACAGATTTAGACTTGTTGTCAACAAAATTCCCTCGACCTTTATCGCGTTTATGCGTGCGATCAAACACTTCTCCATATGTTGGCTTCCGGTTAAATTCTTTTGCCTACACCATAACAAGAGAGCTTTGCAATGTGAGAAGCATAACATTAGTGCTTGCATTGTTCACATAAGTATCAGCAGCTTACATACCAATCATACACACTCAACTATAAGGGAGCACAAAAGTAGTGTAACACAGGGAAAAAAAAATCATCAAATACAACAAAATTGAACCAAACTAATGAAACAAGGTAAGAAGAGAAAAATGTTCTCATCACTATAATGATGTAAAATAGCAGCCATTGTTCTATAAGGAGATCAAAAGAATTCTTCAAGATGAAAACCAAAGGGAAGCATATTGTACAACTTCACTAGAAATTGGAAACTCTTTTAATTTCATTGTCACCACCACATATGATCAGTCACACATAAAGATGGATTATTGAAATCTAATCTCATCAATTTAGTTAGTAATAATAGCTATGTCTACTAATCAAAACAGTTAGTATAACTCATTTAAAGATTACTTTAAGCAACTTTGCAGTTAATACATACCATCCTCTCCGCATGAAGCATAAAAGGAATTGATCCACCAGTATGTTTGGTAATGCTTCCCTCTTTCTCTGTGTTCCTATTTTGTTTGTTTATAACTGATTTATTTTTCCATGCTTCAGTACTCCATACATTAGCAACAAGCCGATCCCAAATGTCAACCCTAATCCAACCTTCTTTATAACCTTTGCACTTTGCAATATCATCAACTTCAAAACGTTTCATTGCCCGAGTCCTTTCTTCTTCCATCATTCCTCTTAACCGATCCTTACATGTAGTCTCCCAAATCTTATGTACAATGTTTCCTTTTTCAATAGGCCACATAAATTTTTCCTATCAAATAAGATAACATAAGTAAAAATTCATTATAATACGATAAAACTCATGACTAGAAAGCCAATACAAATAATAATGAACAAATGCAAGATAGTGTCAACTTCATTTACTGTTATATAGTTCAAACCTCTATATAACTTTTCTAGATAAACCAACATGATTCACTTGTTGCCTAGTTTTAGAGTCAACATGCAAAAAAAGTCACTTGTTATCAAATTTAATTCCATTCTTAATCTAAACAACTCTTGTACTTCTTGAGTGTTTAATTTTTAATAAAATATTCAATTTAAATCAGAAATCTCTTTATTTTATTCTTAGAATTAATTGTTTTGGTTTGTTTTATATTAAACAGGTTGAATAAAGGTTAGTGTCTGTGGATGAATATAATTATTTGATGCAGATGAAGTGTTATGCCTTTGGGCTACTTGGTAGTAGTGGCTACAGTTGGTTGTATTTCTTATTGTGATCAAGAAAAGTATTTCTTTTGCATAGTAATAGCCATGCATGTTGTCAAGAAAGTATATCCTCAAAACCTAAATATTCCAAAGCAAAAGTGACTGATCAATATCAAAAAACGGTTCACCAGAAATTGGATTATATATGCACCTGAAAATTCTTCCACATCTCCTCTTTGGTAGCATCCGGAATTTTCTTCCATGTTGGTCATGCATCACTAAAGTTAAGTTGGATAGACTTCGTAATAGTTCGAACAATCTTTGGGTCTACAAATTTCCTATCATAGTTAACAAAAAGAAGGAAGAATCAGTTTCATATAATTTAAGTATGACTTTAGCATAAGTAAAAGAATTGCAAACCAACATACTCATCATGTAAGATGGTAATCAAGATTCGGTCATTTGGATTTGCTGGTGTGGGTATTGCTTTGTTAGGACCTCTTGGACGTTTCCTTTTATATACTTCATGGTTGATATCATCCTGGGTTGCTTCACTGCCCATGTTAGGATCTTGTGTTTCTTCATCTTCATTAATGGATGGGATATGTGCAACATTAGACGGCTCCGTCGCATGTTGACTATGTGAGGGTGATGAATGAGGTCTGAACCATGCTCCCCATGCCGCTTGACCTGGAAGATCCCTAGCTTTCTCAGCTTCCAAGGCTCTCTTGGACTTGGATTTTTTTGCAGCTTTGCCTCTAGGCATGATATCTCTAATAGAACAAGAAGAAACCATTTTTGGAAAAAAAAAATAATAATCAAGAATAATTATTTACTATGAGAGCATAAATATTTAAACTTGTAGTAAAACATCCATTGTACACACAAAATTTGATGACATAAATGTACATGTAGATAACATAGGGTTTCTTCAAGAGACTAAAATATTGTCATGAAGAACACAAGTAATTTATTTCTTTGTAATTCATGAGTGATTAATTACGTTGGCATCATCAATGTGGTAACATAAAGGATTGTTAACTTTATAACTTTATAACATGTTCAGTTGCAATGTAATTCATGAGTGATTAATTACGTTAACTTTATAATATAACGTGTCCAGTTGCAAATAGACAACATAATATAACATGTTAACTTTCTTTGTGAAAAAAATATAACATTATGACTCACATAGGAGAGAAGATAACATGAACACGATTCAGCAGTTGAACCCTACAATACCATTAATTAATATAGAGCATAAACCTATCTTGGTAACATAAAGGATTGTTCTCTACTACAAGTGCACCAATATTTTATAAGACTGAATTAACGATAACAAACCCTATGAATAAAGGTTTTATCATAACCACTTAAATGGTTCAGTGATCATCCGTACATGCCACTATAATACAATTAACCATCGTTTGTGATCATCTTAACCATCGTCGTCGCCATCACCATCATCATCATCATCATCATCATCATCATCATCATCATCAGCGTCATCATCATCATCGTCTTCTTCGTCTTCTTCTTCTTCTTTTTCTTCTTCGTCGAACTCTTCATCTTCTTCTTCTTCATCCTCCTCCTCACTGTCATTCACTTCATTATCAACTTCTAAGTCATCGTCTACTTCTTCAATATCACCATGAACAAACATTCTGTCATTGTCAAGATCTTCTGAATACATGTCATTTATTGGTCTAGATCCTTCAACTTCTTGGTAAACCCCTTCATTTAAATCAGATACTTCTTGATTACTAGTAGGAAGGTGAAACCTACTTCTTGCCTTGGTTTTTAACCACGACCCACCAATTCCTACGACGAGGATTACTTGTGGGATAAGGACTATAATAAACTTGGTGACCTTTGTTCAGCTAATACAAATGGTTCATTACTTGCAAGTACTGATTTATAATTAACTTCCACAAGCCCATGACGAGGATCCACACGAACTCCTTTATCTGTATCAAACCAATGGCAATTAAAGAGCACAATGCGGTTTCCAGCACCAAAATACTCCAACTCAATTACATCTAGCAAGACTCCATAAAAGTCCCGATTATAATCATTGTAACAACTTCCTTTCACACATACACCGCAATTTAGTGTCGATCGATTACGGCTGTATTCTTTAGTATGAAACTTGAAACCATTCACAAAGTAACCTTTATAGCAGATTACCAAACGAGATGGACCATGAGCAAGTTGAGCAATATGATGATCAATTTCAGAAAAATGTTCTGCCACCTAAGAGAAAATTCGAATTTGAATTATTCCATGCTTGTCTAAAAATAAATGGAGGAAGAATAACTCATATAGTCCTGATACGCATATATTGCTTAAACCAAGATGTAAATGTGGTCTCTCGTGCTTTTTCCAACTCATTATCAGTAACATGTGGGTTATTCCTCCTCACCATTTCATCGAATGTCCTATATTTCATGATATACAAGTTATGGTAAACAATATTATACAAATATATTATGTAGTTGAACACATATAAAAATATTACTCACTCAATGTATGGAATCATTTCTTCACAATTCATCAGGACATAAATTTCATAGACCAAATACTCATCTCGATGTCGGATATCGAAAGTGTTTTTGGGTGTGGCACTTTCGAGTAAACCTTGTTTCGACATCCTCTTCTAAATACAAGGCACAAAAGGATGCAATTTCCTCAATAAGATATGCTTCACATATAGATCCTTCAACAGACGCTGGGTTTTTCACATTCTTTTTTAATCGATGTAGAAACCTATGTATCATAACTAAATAAAGTTAAGAAGTTATTAAACACTTGAACTTGCTACAAATTGTAAATGTACAAATTTTATACCTTTCAAACACATACATCCAACGATAATAGACCGGTCCACCCACTTCAGCCTCGTAAAGCAAGTGGATTATTAAATACTCCATTGAATCGAAGAAGTCGGGTGGGAAAACCTTCTCTAATTTGCAAACTGTTTGAATGATGTTTTTCCCCCAACAACTCCATATAATAAACTGTTATTTCAGTGGAGCAAATATCTCGGAAGAAATTGGAAAGCTCAGTAATTGAATCCCAAATTGGGGTGGGCACCATATCACTAAAAGCAACAGGAAGCAATCTTTGCATAAACACATAGCAATCATGCATTTTCATTGCATAGACTCTGCCTTCTTCTAAGTTAAAACATCTCCCGATGTTGGATACAAAGCCATCAGGTAGGTGAAGATGTTTAACCCATTTGAACACTCTATATCGATCCTCCTTTGTTAAGATGTAAGAAGCTACAGGCTTGAATGTTTTCCCATTCCTTTTAACCAAATGTAAAGCTGGGCGTTTGCAATATTCTGCTATATCTAATCGAGCCTTTACATTGTCTTTTGATTTGTCCTTAACTTCCATCATGGTGTTGAATATATTATCAAAAACATTCTTCTCAATGTGCATAACATCCAAATTATGACGAATCAAGTTTGTATACCAGTATGGTAACTCTCGAAAGATACTCTTCTTTGTCCAATGATGGAAGGACCCATAACCCTTTGGTTTCTGTGCAGGGCATTTGGTGTTATACATCAAATCTGGCCATCTATCAATATCTCTCAAAATATCTTCACCTGACAATCTCTCAATAGGAGGATCATGATCAACTTTCCTTCTAAATTTACCTCTTTGCCTTCAAAAATGATAATCAGGAGGAAAGAATTGTCGGTGACAATAAAAAAAAACATGATTTTCTGCCATGTTTTAAATTAAATAACTTCAGATTTGTCATGCAATAGGGGTAAGATAATATTCTATGAGTTCTCTATCCAGATAGCATACCATATGCAGGAAAATCACTAATTGTCCACATTAATGCTACCCGAAGTGAAACATATTCTTTCTTATAATTATCAAAAGTTCGAACACCAAACCCCACAAAATTAGCAACTCATCTATTAAAGGTCTCAAGAATACATCTATGTTCTGTGATGGACTATTTGGACCCAAAATTACCATATTTAGAAATAAATATGGTTGCTTCGTACACATCCAAGGAGGTAGATTATATATCACGAGCATTACTGGCCAACAGGAGTAGGGTCTCGCACCTTGCTTAAAAGGAGCAAACCCATCGGTGCACAACCCTAATCTTATATTCCTCGCTTCATTAGCAAAAGACTCATGTGTGCGATTGAAGTGTTGCCATGCCTCTCCATCAACAGGATGATGTAGCACTCTCGATGAACTTCGATTATGTGCATGCCAAGTCATATTCTTTGCAGTATTTTTCAACATGAAAAGCCTCTGAAGCCTAGGTATAAGTGGGAAGTATCGCAAGATCTTATAAGGAATTCTTGAGACCCTTCGTTCACTTGAATTACTTGATTTGTATCGAGGATGACCACATATCGAGCAATACTCCAACGTTTCAAATTCTTTATTAAACAACATGCAATTGTTCTCACATACATGAATTCTCTGGTATTGAAGGCCAAATGCTGCCATCTTCCTCTTCATTTGATAATAATTCTCTGGCAAATTGTTATTCTCTGGTAACATACCCTTTACAATACCCATGAGACGATTGAAACAAGATTCGCTAATGTTGAACTCAGATTTGCAATTTAAAAACTGTGATACTGCCGATAATGTTGTATGTTTTGTACAACCAGACCACACTGGTTCATCAGCATCATTCATCAAAGAAAAAAAGGTTGTTGGTCTTAAACCAGGCTCATGCTCCATGGGCATTGACTCACCATCACCATTCCTATTAGAGTCAAAATTAGAGTAAAAAGCATCCCTAACCATATTAGCATATGGATTTTCTGCTTCCACATCAAACAATTGCTCACTAACCTCCTCCCTTCTTCTGGATGATTGCCCAATACCAGACAATGGCTCATTACAAAATCCACCATAGTATAAGTGTCGCCGCACATCATCTTGTTCAAGGAATGAATGTTTTTGACAATTCAAACACGGGCATCTAATTCTATCAGCACTACCAAACCATTGCTCGTTGACTGCAAATGTTATGTAATCATCAACTGCCCTCATATATTGTTCAGTTATGTATCCATTCTCGTCCAAACGAGCACATGTCCAATATCCATCCTTTGCCATTGTACAAATCCTAAATGGTTTCAAACACCATGAAGCAACTTTTAGATGAATACCATTTGCTTTAATGTTCCTTGCTCTACTAAAGGTCATATTGTGCCATCTTCACTAATTGTCAAATATATATCATTTTATCATTTGTGATTATACCTTTAAAACCACGGTGGCTTTTAATTGAAATAATAGTGGTTTAGCACATGAAATTGTACAAAAGCTATTTCAATCGTCAACATGTTCTATTAAATATATAAAATCATGAATGGATTCACACATAATTATAAAGCAAAATACTCAAAATGAATTATAGAAGGAAAATAGAGTTTAACTCTTTTCTATCATGTAGAAGAGATAGATAGAAAATGTTGATAACATTATGATGAGATCAAAACACCTACTAACAAACCAAAAGAGCTCAAGAAAAATCTAATGACAAATGCAGCTTATGATGAGAAGTAAATTGCTTTATAAAGTAATTTCTAGCAATATATATACCAGGTATTAGATGGATAGTTAGTGCTAACATAATCAAAGTTCATGATGAGCATAATTACTTCTCCGAAATATCATGGTTCAAATGCCAAGGGAAGACAGACTCATTACACTTCATGAAAATATATTTTAGAGTAGAGAGAATCATTATATGCAGGTAATAATTTAATAATATAATTACACAAAGAGATATATGTTTGTGGGTCATTTGAATCTGTTAATATCAATTAAAATTATCTTTGATTTAACTTTTATTTTCAAGACTACGATTGAAAGAGGCTTGTGTTTGGACAAGGCAGTGGCCATGATGTTGCCATTAAGACTCTGAACCACCTTGCTTGCCTCATGGATAACATCAAAAGCCAGATTAAGCACCTTTCAATGATAATGAAGTCAACTTAAAAAATTCAAATATGGTGACAGGAACCTCTCCAAAATTTTCATTATTGTGTATATTTTATGGGTTAAAAACTACAAATTAATCCTCCCTAACACAAACACCAAATAGTATTTTCACTTATCTTTCAGCTTGAATTTCAAGAAAATGGGTATATTTGTATGTGATTTTTAAATAGATCTGTCAATTAATTTTCAATGATATAACACTCTCACTTATTTTATGTTTGCAAAGATGAAATCAGTTAAAAAAAGTTGCAATTAAGACAAAGCTTATCTAATTCAGAAAAAAAAAAGTCCTCAACCTCTCTAATTTTGTGATTTGCAAAGATTTCAGCAGAGTATTGTGGTGTATGTTTATAATATATCTTTTAGCTTACATAGGAAGAGGATATCAAGATTCAAGTGTAACTTCTATATCAAGCTTCAAATAAATGTTCAAACATATCGCACAATATGCTTCTATATATCTACTCTAATTTTGTTCTTTGCAAAGATAAAAGCAGTAAAGAAACTTGCAATTAAGAGACTCCAATCAATTTTTATGATTTGCAGAAAGAATAAAGGAAACTTGTTTTCAAAGGTCAAACTCAGAAGAATGAATGGTTCCTTACTTCGATCTTCACAGTATCCCACCAAACAAACAAGATTGGAATGCTTCACTCTTGAAAGCAGCTCTACCTTGGAATCTGAATGTGAACTACAAAGCAGCAAATGCAACTCTATAAAACGGAAGATCAGATTCCTTTGGATCAATTTCAAAAAAGCACATAGAGAAAGAGAAAGGTCCGAACCTGCAGCGGAAGATGAACGGAGACACCGAAGAGCCAACCAAGGTCGAGAACCAACAGCCGCCGGCAAGGCCAGAGCTTGGAAGCCTCACCGAAATGAAGCCCTAGATCGCTCACGGGAAAGACAGTATAGTCTTTAAGCCCTTTACTAAACACTTAGCTGCTTTTGAAAGGTGTTATTAGCTGGTTCCAATATGAACCCACCAAACTTGGATCCGGTTTGCAATTGGACCCAGGTTGATTAATAACAGTAAGTTTAATTTTATTATTAAAATTGGTTTTTTTCAAAGTAATGAAAGAGGACTAGCTAATCAATTATTATTATTATTATCAAGGTTATTATTGATATTATTTCTAATATTATTATTATTATTAATATCCTTAACTAAAAATTATGTGTTGAATTGCTTTTATAATAGATGGACCGGTGATCAAGAAACAATTATATATACTATTTTACATAGCTTCCAAGAAATATTAATTTTTATTTCTAATAATTATTGAAGCTTTAATTTAAATGATAAGTATTTTTTATTTATAATTTTGTCTTTATTAAGTGAAATAAACAAATGATGGTTGATTAAAGAAGTTTTTTATTATAACTAATTTAATTGCAAGTACATGCACCAATTGGAAAATTAAAGTTCAAACTTATTCAATTATAGGATTCAAAGAACAATCCGCAAAATTTTTTAATATCTAATGTCATCGTTAAAAACTAATAGCTTTAATTTTGTTTATAATTTGTAAAAAATAGTTAAAAGGCAAGGTTTGTAATATATTTGGAAAAGTTAAGTATTTTATAGATAAATAATATTAGAAGTAATAATAATAATAATACTAATATCACAAAAAATCTGTTGCTGACAATATATAATTCTCTCCCTAGTATAGGTCAGCGCAGTTTCAATCTAAAAAAGCCATACTTTTCACTGACGGAATTGTGCTCGAAAATCTGTGGCAGAAGTGACACTATTTCTTAGCACTAATTTTCGCTCTTTTGCTGACGATTTTCCGACGGAAGTAATCACCGACAGAATGTTCCGTTACTGATAACAAAATATTCTGTCGCTACTACATTCAACAGTGCCAAACCCAAGCCGTCGGAAATACTTGATATATTCCGTTGGTGATATAGCTTTTACCAACGGAAAAAAAACCGTTGGAAAAATTCCGTCTGTGATGCTACACTTTTCTTGTAGTAACACTCACTATTAAAAAGAACCACCTCTTTCTGTTTTTCAAAGATATATAACTGAACATAAAACTTCAAATTCAGTGAATAATATGTCATTTGATCTTTCCATGCCTCTATGTATAAACAACAGTTTTCTTTTTAACAGGCACTAGGTAAAAAAGCAGTAGTGCTTCAACCATCTATTTGATGATAGTTTTTATCAAGGTCTGTTATCTTCAACTGACCACCATCATCGAGCAACATGCCCTTTTTTAATACTTAGGCATTAAATCTCAATGAATAATGGGACCAGTCTGCACTCATGTAGATGGCATTCAGCAGCAACCACTTTTGAAATATCCTCCCCTCTTGCACAATTGATGCTCCATTGCCTGAGGTGATTCACAGCAGGGACAACATCTGACTTAGAAGAAGAAGGGATCCCTGTGACGACAACCTCGGGCTCAGCCACATGGAAGAGATCTCGTGGGTTTAGGCGACAGAGCAGATTTCTTATCTATCATTTGAGCGAATGAGCATTGGATTTGATCTTCTTCCAGTGTTTCATATCCCTAAGAGAACGGATATAAAGCTTTGACTTTTTCTTCTATTCCCCCTTTTTAGTGGTGGTGGTGATCCGATAGAGAGCGCACAGCTTCCTTCTTTGGATGGCGAGGTATCGGTGGCAACCCGGTGACAGCGGCTTCCACAAGGGAGGCTTAGCGACGACAGGGATAGCAAGGAAGCTATTTTATAGCTTTTTGCTTCTACTCCTGTGAAACAGGGGTAGCATGGCTTCTCCGGTGACAGCAGGGCCTCAGCAGTGAGGTTGATAACCAGCACCACCACGCATGGGGTGGTGTTGTTCTTTGGCAGCGGCAGAGCATGATTACCAGCACCACCACACATGGGCGCATGGGGTGGTGCTGTTCTTTGGCAGCGGTGGAGGATGATAACCAGCACCACCAAGCATGGGGTGGTGCTGTTCTTTGGCAGCAACGGGGGACGGTGATGATCAAGACATGGGAGAGGAGGGAGGTCTTGGTCTTCTAATTAGAGCACATCTACCGAGGCGGGCGAAGGGCAAGGGACTGAAATAGCACTTGGAAAGTAAATTCAACTGACAGCGCGTGTTGGATCGCTAGGGCAATTGGTGGGACCCATGCGACCGGGCAAGCGCCTGTGTTTGCCCGGGCGCTGAACCGGGCAAATGGATGGTGGGGCCCATGTTTTCCTATTTTAAAAATTTTAAAATTTGTTAGATTATTTACAACTTGTTTTTTAAATACCGATTAGTTAGATTAGGAGATTTTTAAATATGGATCAGTTAGATTAGTGATTTTTTAAACCCGCAGATGAGTGATTTTTTTTTTAAATCTGGATTAGTTAAATTAGAAAGCATGAATTATTTTTTTAAAAATTTTAAAACAATGGATAAAGTTTTTCATGGTTTTATATATATATATATATATATATATATATATATATGTTTTATAAAATCTATTTATATTTATAAAATTGTTATGCATTAGTTTTTTAAAACATTCTTCTATTTTAAAATTTTTATTTTTTTAATCTTAAATTTATGAATTTGTTTGTATGTTATAAGAGCACTTACACCCCTCCAATTATAAAAAAAAAAATTAATTATAAATAAAAACTAACATTTAATCAACTAAAAATATAAAAATATATTTATAAATAGTGATTGCCCGGGCAATTGAAGGTTTGGGGTGGAAGATTTTTTTTGGATGAGTGAATTGCCATGGCAATTCTTGCCCGGGCAATTGAGGGGGAGGGGTGTAAGTGCTCTTATGCTACCTCTTCCTCCTTTCTCTTTTCCAATTTTTATCTCCGTATTCCCCATTTTATAGGCCAGGATCCAACGTGATATCAGATATCTTTTATTTTATTTTTTTTATTTTTTAATTTGACATCCTGATTTGATTTTATCTTAAGCTGGATAATATCAATTTTTTTTTTGTTTTAAAATTTAAATTATCATGGAGATAAACCGGGTCAACAGGATGGGATCAAATCCATTTTTTTAATTTAAACTTATTTATTTATTTAATTTTGAATTTGCCTCGGGATTTGTATCTAGGTATCTTGGGATTTATGTTTTCGCATATCGCCTCGAGATTTGCTCTCAGACGAGGTTGCCTCGAGATTTGTTCTCAGACTATTATGAGATTTTTATTTCTTAAAGATCGCCTCGAGATATGTTCTCGGCTATCTTAAGATTTATATTTCTTTTAGATTGCCTCGAGATCCGTTCTCGGGCTATTTGGGAATATGAGATCGCCTCGAGATATGTGTTCTCGGGCATCTTGGAATTTGAGATCGTCTCAAGATATGTGTTCTCATGCTATTTTAAAATTTGAGATCACCTCGAGATATGCGTTCTCGAGCTCTTGGGATATGGCCAATATATATATATATATATATATATATATATATATATATATATATATATATATATATATAATTTCAGGATATTTCAAAAATATATATTTCATCATTTATATGAAATATTTCTTATTGGCCCTTGAGACATTTTGTATTTTCAAGTCTCATATATATATTTTATATATTCCCCCTTTTTTTATTTTTTTTTATTTTTTTTCAGTGTAAACAGGTAGGACACCACTGCTTCCAGAAACCCAATGTGATTGTTGGTCTAGTGCTACCATCCATCGGGAAACGATATAGTGATTTGATTGTGTCACACCCCGACCCGACTCGAGTTTCAGGTCTCGGGCACATGAACAGATCGGCCGTACCCAAGCAGAGACAAGCCCCACTCAGATACAAGGCCTAAATAAGTACAGCAGATAAGAAAACATAATCCAGAATATAACAAAATAAAATAAGAGTTGCACAAAATGAACACAAGGGTCCAAAATACCCTAAATAGTCCAGGTCCTAGAAGGGTCCTAAAAACATAAACTCTCACATGAGAAATAAATAAATGAGATCCAAGACCTTAGCAAGTATCCCAACCCTAGTACGTCTCCTGAAATCAAGCCTCCAGCTCTTCAGAACCCGAAAAAAGAGGGAACAAGATAATGAGCTTACGAATGGAAAGCTCAGTAAGCACCCCGCAGGGACCACAAAGAAACAGATGTGATCAAGAAACATATAATCAACATGTCAACAAACAAATGGGAACAACGTCCCATGTCATCACATCCTAGAAGTCTCAGACCTACCACGAAGACCTAATCAAGGGTAGGGACCCCTAATCTAACGATATCCCAGGTGCTACGGAAAAGAACTCACCAACATCCCCCAAGGCCAAGAACACAAAGATCTGGCACACTAACCTGTCGCTCCTCGGTAGTGCCACATCTCCCACATGTCGACATGGTCAGTGTATCAATCCCGCTGACTGGCAGGACAACCAGAGTATCACCCCTCTGCTATGGAATGCCAGAACGTCAGGGTGTCCCATCCCCGAACGTTCTCTCACAAACTGGAGCCCCCACTCTCCACTAATCCGGGCGGAAGAAACTAGCTAACACTAGGGATGCCAATATCCCGAATTCAACCATACATACACGAGAATCCAAATAAATAAAGGAACAAACATGCATGTATCCATATCATCAACCAAACATGATATCAACAAAATCGTGCATAACCAAGCAAAAATAAAAGCAAGTCCAAGAAAACCTGAAACCAAGTGGGGAACTAGACAAAGTATTTACCTGTAATCACGAAGTCTGGAATCCCACGGAATCTCCTCCAGATGCATCCCTAAGTCAAATCTGGTAATGATAATCACGACTCAGTACCATCACCAACACGAAGTGGTCTATTAATATCATCAATAATATTAATATAGAATTCCTGAAGCTATTGCGTAGTCTCAAAGAACTGCTCATAACTTTTGATCCAGAAATCCGTTTGAGTTGACATAAGGTTCGTTGGAAAGATATCTTCCCAATATTTCCAATGGTATATTATACGTCTCTATTGGATAATCACAGGCTGCCCAGCCGTCTCTTGAAGTGGACAGCTGTCTGCAGGCCCCTCACCATACTTTTAAACTCAAGCATCTCTTCACACTCATAACTTCACTAAGAAGCCGAAACACTCTCTTAATTAAATAACTATTGTTTATGTTATCCTCCGGATGTGAACCCATCACTCACACTACAAAGATTCATAGCACCCTGAAACTAATATCTCAAGTTCTCACACACCACTGTCTTTTTAAAACCCCAAACACAGTTACCTTTACATCTCATCCTTCTCTGACTAGATACCCACCAGCACCACACACATTCCTTCCATGAACCTAAGCCTTAGATTTTGTTCATAGAAATTTAGTGAACAAACCCTTATACACAACCCATCAACCACAAATCCATCTCTTGCCCATCCACTTCCAAAATCAAATATCGAAGAAACTAAACCCATGCAACACCTCCATGTCTCTTCCCCAGGATACCACTCTTGCACATAATAATAAATACCAACCTCTACTCATACACACTTAGACAAGATCAGCACTAGACCAATACAATTTCAAAGAGTCCCATGAAAGATAGCAGTGCCCACATAACCCATTACTCACATAAAATAACAAGGATTCAAACTCCTCTAAACCTCCATCCAAAGACCACATGCACTTGGGCCTACCTTCTATTCCATAAATATTAACCTTAGAAGGATCATTAGAGTTGAATCACGGTCAACTAAACTTAAACTCACCAGCCCCTAATCCTTTAACTTGAACCCTCATCTTCACTAGCAAATAACATGCATGTATTACCACACAGACCATCATACACCCATTCTTTGAACCCAAACAAAGACCACCTTGATGGAAACCCTTGAATAACATTCATGCATATTAAACAACCCACTATTATGCTCTTAAAGCTCCCACAGTTACTGAACTTAAAAGCCAACCAACCATGCATCCATCTAAGAGTATACAACACCGATATATTAGCCTCTATTCTAAGTGCTCAAACATCAACAGAAAGATCAAAACCAATATCATCTTCTTATTTGACTTAAAAATTACAATAGACATGTAAGTATAACATCTGAATGTTTCCAAGTAACCCTAGCTAGCAGGCTATCACACATCTGAACAACTTAATGGGATTTCAAGGACAGGAGGACTCACCAATGGAGGCGGCTGATCGTGGCGTTGATCCCGTGGTGGAGCTCTGGCGTTGGCTCCCTGACTTCTCCCTCTCTTCCAACCTCTTTCTCAATCCTCTCATGAAGAAGAAGAACCCCGCTCCCGCTCGGAGTGGTGCTGCTAGGGTTTGAGAATGAACCGAATCTTTATAGAGGCTCGTGAGCGGCTAGTGGATGGGTTCGTGATCCCTGTTTGAGTGCGGCCGATCTGTTGACGTGCCCGGACCCGAGTTCGGGGCATGACAATAAGGGGTTTCTCCTATGTTTTATAGAGGTGGTGGTTCTTAATACAAGGGTTATTCAATGGTTAGTAAGGGACTTCAAGTGCCGAAGCACATATGATTATTCCATATCCCTAGAGAATACGCTTACGGTCTCTTCCACATATCTCTATATGTTGAGTGGGGCGTTACTGATCCCTACACTATACCCTGACCATGGATCATATGTTACATATCTATATGATGTAACATTCTGGTCTGTCACACCGAACTTCCACCCTACGATACAAGCACCATCCATACATGCATATTCCTATATAAATAGCTACAAATATGTCATTGTTTCCCGGGGTATATGATTAATGAAGGTACAAGTCGTAAGCACATCCAATATCAACCACACATGCAAAACATAGGATAAAATATGTATTCAAGTCAAAAGATCCATATAACCCTAGAATGATTCGGTACAAAGAAAAGATTAAACAAGATAGAAAAATGATAGATAATCTTCCCACTTTGTATTGAGCTTCTCCCCGCTGGAAATGGCATTGAAACCCTCTGGATCACCTTGAAACCTCCAACCGCTGCCAAGACAAAAGATACTAAAACCCAAAAATCAGTTCCATATATATATGTATATAGATCCCAACCTCAACATTGCGATGCTCGTGAGGAACATCGCAACGTCCATGAAAATCTGGGAATTTCGTCGGTCTTTCATAATTTTTGCGGCGACATTCCTTGAGCGTCGTGACGTTCTTCTCTCCTAGCTGCCCAAAGAGGTGACTATGCCCTTGTACCGCATCGAGTCTTTGCTTCGTAATTGGTGTCACCTGATACATATAAAATTTACATGATTTAGTACCTATAAATGTAAAACAAATGAAGAACATTACAAATCAAGTGTAGCAACCAAGATAGGCATTTAGTAAATATAAGAACCAAAAGGCATAAGAATTTGCTCGAAACCTCACATTTTGGCCCTAGAACATAAAGCATATGCCATGTGAAATAGCTCTCCCGAGAGCTAACAGGTCGCCGCTATTATGGGCTCATGTTGTGCGAGTTTTTGCCATGCTTCCCACATTGTGCTTGTCGGCTCCCGTATCATACCTTGGATTGTAGGGTAGATCGTGTAGGGTGATTGACCCTCGACTCAGTTATCAAACCATAAGTTGATGGTGTTCCCCGTGCCCGGCGTAGAGGCTATATTGTGCAATAGCACCTTTCTCTGCTGAGTGATTCATTTCCAAAAGTAAGAGGCTCTAGCCGGTGCCTTTTGGAAGGGATTTGGTCTACTATTTCTAAAGTATGAGTGTTTAATATTTGATAGCATGCATACTCCCGCTTCCCCTATTATGAGCCTTCACCACCACTATTCGAACATTACCAACTTGAAGTTATGGAGGTTTATTATCCCCCATCCCCCATATTCCTTGGGTTGACATATCTGTTACCAATTCACCAACCTATATGTTTTGGCCTCTGTTCCTGTTCTTTTTCATAGGAAATCGCGTCTTAGCGCGTTAATATGGTTAACTATCCATTCTAACATGCAATAAATGGAGATCTAGTAGTTTGGGCTTGCGGATATGATTGAATTAAGTAGGGTGATTCTTCCTCCTAGTGAAAGTACTCTCCTTTCCATATATCAATTCTGAATTTGATTTTGCTAATGAGCATCCTCCAGTCTGACTTCTTTAGCTTGGAGCCTGATATTGGGAGTCCCAGATAGCAGATGGGTATGCTATAATACCCCATTTATGAGTTTTGCTACGTACTAACTTTTGCTTTCACTTTGCTTCCATCCATTACAAACAAACACATCCTCTTTATTTATTTATTTAGAGTTTTTTACTTGACACCCCCTCAAAAATAGCCAAATCACTTGCCACCCCTCACTTTTCAATAATACCTCATAACCCCCTCCTTTATTTTTATTTTACTTGCCACCCCTTGACTAAAGTTTCAAACTTTAACTTTGGTTAAATATAAAACCTAAGGTTATAATACATGTAAATTGACAAGTTTACCCTTATATATATAATATTATTTTTAATAAGTTTCTCATATTTTATATTTTTAATAATTATGTATTTTGTTGGTGATAAAATGTATTTATTATTATTATTATTATTATTATTATTATTATTATTATTATTATCATCATCTTAAGGTCCCTGCAACTACTGTTTGCAGGGACCTTAAGGTCAACACACACACAACCACCCCAAAAAAAAATAATAATAAACAACACCTCCCGAAGACCCCATGGCAAATAGTTCACTATTCAAGGGATGAATAGTGAATTACCTATTATTATTATTATTATTATTATTATTATTATTATTATTATTATTATTATTATTATTATTAAAAAATGAGAGGGCGGCAAGTGATTTGGCTATTAATTTTGAGGGGATTGCAAGTAAAAAACTTATTTATTTATTTATTTATTTATTGATGAAGTGGATAAACCACATTAATTAGATTAAAATGAGAGCAAAAAATAAAATACAATACATCATTCATATCAAACAAACACATCCTATCAAGGGTCATTCAACAATATCCATGACTCCATATAGTAACAGGGAATAAGGGTACTTAATCCAAAATAAGCTAAGACTAGGTTGTATTCTAGTCTAGAGGATAAGCTTATTCCACTTCATTCTTAATCCCTAGACAAACTCAAGGATAAGAAAAGAGAATAAACCACCATCCACCTTGATCCTAAACCAAGTTTATTCCTTATCATGGATGAGTTCATGGGTTGAGATTGAGATGGAGAGGGAGGCACTTAATCTTGCATGCGTGTGGATGAATAATTAGCACTGTCGGTGTGTGCCTAATAACCGAGGGTTGTGGCTGCAAACGAGCTTATAATGTATATTAGTTATAAACTACATTGTTTTTGTTAGAAGTTTGCAAAGAACTAAGCTTGATTGAGATATATAGGGTAAGTTCAAGCTCAAAGTTAGCTCGATTTCATTATAATTGCAAGTTTGAACTTGTACCGATTTAGCTAGTAATGAAAAAAGCTTTCACCTCAAACTTGAACTTATAATTGTTAGCCAATTATATATTTTTAATTTAATACGAAAGAGGTACATATAAATTTAAGAATACATTTTTTTTTTTACTGTAAAAGAAGTTCAACTCATTTATATTTTAAAATTACAAAATAATCTCAAGTTGCCCATGCTCACAAACAACTCCAATCAAATTAATTAAAATAGACTCATGTTGGATATTCAAATTCATTGTTTATTTAATTAATTAATCAGTCTATGGGAGACTGTTACTTTTGCTGCCATGATATTTGAGATAAAGTGTTGTTTGATTATGATAAAAAGGTTTATGATAGTATGAATTATATATACATATGTGAGAGAGAGAGAATCCAAAAAGGAAACCATGTTATGTTATTCTCCCACTATGCAATTCCTCCTGCAACTTCTTTATGGGACCAGAATCAGGAGATGAGTAACTCTTAACACGCTAACAATTCCCTTTGGACTGTGAGCACCCAAGATGTTCCATAAAGACAAAGTGATGAACACCACCATTTTCATTTACAAACTTCAAGACATAGAATCCATTTCTATATCTATCTCTCTATCTCTATTCAACAGAGATTTAGAGAGGGGCATTCTATATATTCCTCTCATGGCTCATGTCCACTAGTACAAGTAGGATCTTCTTTATTGGGATAAAGAGGCAACCACAGGCTTAGTACACTACTACAAGGATTCTTCTAAGCATATATATCATTGAATGATGAGTGTGAAGGGATCCTTTTTACTTGTGGGCTTCAATTAATCTCTATGTGGGTTTAATTAAGTTGATAATATATATATTGCCTTTTTTTTCAGAGTTTAATTTAATCAAGAGGAAGTTACCAACGGCGACAAAGACCTATTGGTACCAGAGCTCCTTGTTAAGTGATGGGTAGTAAATTTGTGGATCGAAGACCCGGATTCGAATCCCCTCCCTTGCAAGGTGAGAGTCAGGTGAACGGATCTCTACCGAGCCTCTATGCTCCTCAAGACTGGCCGAACTTCAGGCCACGCCCGTCCAGTCAAAAAAGAAAATCAAGTGGAAGTTATTCTGGGAAAAAACATGAAATTGTATCTATATCTTTTAAATTTCATAGTTTCCTTTGTATATCGGTTTTTTCTTTTCTTTTTTTTTGGGTACACATAATTTACATTTATTTTAGAAGTTTAGATAGTTGTGTTTGGTTCACCGAACCAAAGAACTGGAGGTCAGAAGGCTCACTTCCGTATGTTTGGTTTGAGGAATGAAGTGAGAAGTTGGACTTCCATAGACTTACTTTTTAGTGTTTTCAGTGAAAAAATCGAAGTGAGAGTTCGATAAAATTAGACTTACATAGTTAAACTTTATTTTTGTGAAACAAATATTAGAAATATATACAAGTGCAAGTTTCTAAAAACCACTCCAAGTGATGGGTAGTAAATCTGTGGATCGAAGACCCGGATTCGAACCCCCTCCCTTGCAAGGTGAAGGTCAGGTGAACGGATCTCTACTGAACCTCTATGCTCTTGCATTGCTGAACACGTCCTTGACATCATTAGGGAGGGAGGGAGGGAGGGAGGGAGGGGGGGGGGAGGCAAGGGGAAGTTATTATGGGAAAAAACATTAAATTGTATCTATATCTTTTAAATTTTGTAGTTTTCTTTGCAAATTGGTTTTTTCTCGTTTTTGGATGCACATAATTTTACATCATAATTTTACATTTATTTTAGAGGTTTACATAGTTGTGTTTGGTTCATCGAAGCAAAAAACTGGAGGTCAGAAGGCTCATTTCCGTATGTTTGATTTGAGGAATGAAGTGAGAAATTGGACTTCCATAGACCTCATTTTTTAGTTTTTAGTGTTTTGAGTGCAAAAAATCAAAGTGAGAGTTTGATAAAATTAGACTTAGTTAAACTTTATTTCTGTGAAATAAATATTAGAAAAATATACAAGTGCAAGTTTCAAAACCACTCCAATGTCTAATTTAACAACATTTGAATGGAGTTGGTTTTCCCACCTCGATTACTTCACCATTCCATGATTTTCAAATGACCCCAAGAATCAAACACATTGTAATATTAGATTATCAAAATTATTTTTTTTTTAATTTAGATGAAAAATATATAATCTGATGGGAAGAAAGACTCCAACTTATGTTTTATATTATTATTATATTGAATAAAAGGAGGAGTGGATTAGGCGTTCAAAGTATATATGTATATATATATATACTTTATTCCTAGTGAAACTGCATAGAAGGAGCAGAGCGCACACAGGCTCCTCCATGCAACGTCCAAAGCAATGGAAAAGATGGTGCAACTCTCTCTCTCTCTCTCTCTCTCTCTCTCTCTCTCTCTAGACAACTGTAGATGATTTACACCTGTAAATTAAGCACTTTCTTATGAATATATAATCTACTTTAAGAAACAGGACCACAACTAAAACAATCAGATAATCTGCAATCCTCATGAACCCTCAAAACTTTCATGACTTTCCAACAAAAACAAATACAACAGCTAGCAGCAAATTAATCAATCAACAAACTAATGAAAACAGAAACAATGCAATTTCCTTTCTATTTATTAATTGCTGCTAATTCTAGTAACAACATGATCATCATCATCTCCACCTTTCTTTTTTCTTTTCTTTTCCCCAGTACACTCCTTGTGTGTTTTCTTTTTACAGTTAGTTGAACAAGAACTAATGTCTGTTAGTTTTCTTGGTTTTCACCTTTTGTTTCTTCTATCCATGATGATCAGGGTTGTCAGGTAACCAGTAGGATGAGTACTTTAACCATTCTGGTTCTTGGGAGTGTTGCATTGAAGGCTCCTGCAAGATCATGCAGATAGACAGAAATAAAACAAAAATAAACAAAAATTAAATATGAAAGTTATGGTAAGACTAATTAATTCCTACTCCTTTATTATCAGTTGAAGTGCAACCCATTATTACATCTTCTAGTCCAGAACCAGATCTTTCTACCATTCTCTGCTGCTGCTGCTGCTGCTGTTTACAGTGAAATTTCTGACAAATAAAACTTAAAAAACACAAAGTTATAAAAGACAGCGCTCGCTCACTCTATGTTAGGATACAACCATATAAAGTACCTGGAGGAGGATCCTCGACATAGTGAAAGGATCGTCGAGAGTACTAATGGAGGTTTGATGGAGCGTAGCCGGGGAAATTACAGCAGAGATAGGATCAGTAGGTCTGCTGACATGAAATGCCGCCTCTCGGTGTTGTTGCTGCTCTTCGTATTCTTCGCCCGCTGTGGTTTCTGATTGCACCATGTTTGCTGTCTCTCCCATTCCAACCTACACCACATTGGTTTAATAAATTTTCCGATCGATGAAGGACTATATATATAAATGTATGTATACCTCATCGAAGCGCAAATTATTATCGGTCTTCGAATTAGTGGTGAGAATGTAATTAGCTGAAGTGCTGCCAGGTCCAGAAGCAGTAGTAGTCCAGTTGCACTGTCTGGGTTGAGTCTGATAAAAAATCTTAGAAACAACAAGCTCTCCATCCTTCTCCTCCTCAAGTTCACCCAAGTGATACTGATGCATGACCCAATTGGTCTTCTCAGGCTTCCTATGTTTCCCAAAGTTGGTGTACAAAACCAGTATCTTTTTACAGCCTTTTTGTTTGCCATTCACCATGACTGGCCTTGTTTTCCCAGTTTTATGCCACCTGGTTTCACCCTTGTGGTGGAGATCATCACACTCAGTTTGGATTTTCCTCCTCTTTCTAGTCCCAGTAGTGTAGGCCTTTGAAGGCCTGTGAAAGAAGTGTTTACTGAGACCATCTCTGGTCACTCCTGGTGAGGAAAGAGTATACTAATTAGGTCTGATTTTCCTGTCAGATGTAACAACCTTAGAGCAACTTCTGAGCAATCTTTCCATCATTATGTCTAGTGAGAGAAAGGCTTGCATGTATTTCAAGGAAGCCAAGCATATGCTTTCTAGGGAACATCAAGACAGACTCCCTGCATCTTCTTTATATAACAACAACTCTATATATATATTTCTTTTTTTTTCCTTTATTTTTTTTTTTCAAAAGAAAGAGAGAAAGAAAGAAAGTGTGTGTTTCTATCTAACCTGGAAGTTTCTCAGGGTGGGTGTAGCAGATGCCATCTTCTCCTTCAATTGTGGGTATGAACTCATCAATCAGAGGGTGAGACTTTGTGTCTTCTTCTGATAAAACTTTGGCTTCCAAGTGTTCTATCAACTCCTGGTCTGTTGGATCAAATTTCACTCCTGCTGGTAGACCAACCCAGTTCTACATTTTTCCAAACATATATTTACAATATATACTTATCATCATCATCATCATCATCATCAACGAAACAATAATAACTACAACAACATAACATACCGGTTTCCGATCTAACTTGTGGCCGCAGCTGGGGCACTGCATGGCTCCACATATCTGATGTTCTTCAAGCTTGGCATCTATGAGATCTGCTGTGCTTACTGATGAGACTCTATTCATGGCTTCTCTTCCTCCTTACTGCAAATTCAATATGATCATGAAAACACATCAAGCATGAAGAGCTGAAAGAAAGAAGGAAAAGAAAGAAGAAACTAAGATGGTGTTGGTATAGGGACCTATAAACCCTCTCCCAACCATTTAAAAAACACTGCAATTCATTCCACTTTAACTGAAGCCCATGAGAAAAAGGAAAAGGTGATCAAAACCTCTCTTTCTCTCTCTATAATATCTCAACCTGTTGAAGACTTGAAGCAAGAGAGAAAGAGAGAGAAAGAAAGAAAGCTAGAGAGAAGATGGGCCTTTGAGTGTTTTTTTTTTTTTTTTTTAGGGTTTGGCCCAGAAAAGCAAAAGCAGGAAACGGCCTCACACAGCTGTTATACTGCTCACTAAAAGAGACAGAAAGAGAAAGAAACAGAGAGAGAGAGAGCTCTCAAACTGAATACCATTTAAAGAAAAGAATCATCAACTTCAAGTTGATAAATGAAATTTTTTCCCTTCTTTTTTGGGCATAAGAATATCTCCTTCCCTATAAATAAAATATATATTTTTTTATGTATAAATATGAAAGCAAGAAGGAAGGGAGAGAGAAAGAGAGAACTCACATGGGACTTGATGAGAGGTTTGGTTTGAGCTGAAATGAAGAAGCTTTTGGGCATGAGGGAAGGGAGGGGATGTGTGTGAAGTGAATCCATAGGTTGCTTAAATTGCAAGGCAAAATGAGCAGACTACTTGATGGACCATCTATAAAATAAGTCAATATATAAATTATATAATTAGATGAATAAAAATAATGTGGTGTAGAACTTTCATTAGAAGTAGAGGCCCTCCATATCATTATTTTGTTTTTTTTTAATGTCAAAGGACTGCCTAAAGAACAAGGGCTATCTTTGACGGGTGATGATCTTTTTTTATCTATTATACAAAATGCAAATTTTTGGGTTTTTTTTCTAGATATAAAAAATGGTAAGCGGGGCATTCGGTTTGTTTTTCGTTTTCTATTTTCTAAAAAAGGTGGAAAACACATAAATTGAAAAAAAAAAAATTTATGTTGCATTTTCAGAAACTGGAAAATAAAAAAACTATTTGGTTTGATTTATTGAAAACTGTTTTTAGAAACAGAAAATGAAACAAAATGACAAATACGATACTTTTATAACGTTCAAAATATAAAAAATAATAAATATGATATTTTTATAATAACAAAAGTTTAATAAAATATACTTTAAGAAATAAAAAAAAGATAAACTTGATATTTTTATAAAGTTCAAAATATAAAAAATAACAAAGATATTTTTATAATAACAAAAAATTTCAAGAAACTATATTTTAAGAAATAAAAAAAAGGACAAACATTATATTTTTATGAAGTTCAAAATATAAAAAATAACATAATCACAAAAGTTCATGAAAATGTATTTTAAGAAATAAAAAAATATTTTATATATTTTTATAATTATTTTTGGAGTTTGGTTTATTTATAATTATGCCACCGCGTTTTCCAGCAGCAGAAAACGACTTTTTGGCATTTTCCGTTTTCCATCTTCCAACCCCATTTTATTTTCCGCCTTTTTCCGGAACATGCTCCAACCAAACATGTTTTTTGCGTTTTTCAAATTTTCCTGAAAATGAAAAATACAAAAAAGACGGCAAATGCAGAAAATGGGCAAACCAAACAGGCCCTAAGTTATTTGTGGAGAAAGTCAATCAGGGCGGTAAAATGGTTCTCACTCCCTCCCCTCAATCTACTTTATTTGTGAAATATAATTGACAGGTAGCCGGTTTTTTTTTATCCTAATAAATGTGATTTATCAATTTTTTCTCAAAAATAAAGGTTATTTGAGGTGTCTAAAAATTTCACTTATGATATTGAGGTCCCTTGGAGTATTAAACTTACCATAATGTTCTTGTGTTTAAATGAATTATGCTTCATTCCAAACTACTCTTCAAAAGATAATTTTGTATTTATCTCTAATCCTAAGCTTAACCCTAATACCACTTAGAACCGGGGTGGGCCACGTCAACATTGTTGTGTGGTCAACTTCGGTTCCAAGATGGTATTAGTGTTAAGAGTAAGGATAAATTTGATTTTTGACTATTAATTTGGATTGGAAAATAATTTATTGGTAAATTGAAAATTCTTAGAGATTTTCATGCCAAAACAGAAATGCTCATGGACCTTTCGGTCAATTTCTCACTAAAAATTATAATATTTTAAAGGGCTTACATGAGTATATGTTTTAGACCCCAAAAAAACAAAATTATATGCTTCTAATAGTGGCCATGGTTGATAAAATCTCTATACATTAATCTCATTTTATTGTGAATGTCTAAATGAGTGCATATTCTCTAATTGGTAATCAAATTGATATAATTATGGTTATATATATAACTATTTTGATTTGATGTATCACATCTGTTGAAAAAATCAAGGCTACATGAGGCGCATTATCTGGTAAAAAAGAGCTTGAACTTCATACTAGACACCCCTCAGACAGTCAAGGATGATGAAACTCGGGGCGAACACCAAATTTCAAATAGCACGCCATGTAATTTTCTACTTTGTTTACCAACTTTTAATTATCAATCTTATTTTTAATCATAGGAATTCCTTGTATCTCAACTTTTTAATCCTTAATAAATATGATTCATCAATTTATTTAAGAAAGAGAAAGTGCAATGTGAAGGCCAAAGTTGGCTGCGCCGTCTGATCTGGCAAAATCAATATGGGCCCCTAACTTGGGACTTTGTTTGATGCAATGGCTTTGTGCTTGATTTATCCAACTTAGTTAATCCTAACATTCTTTTAAGCATTTTTCTTTGATGCATGTTGTTTGAAGCTATATATATATATATATATATATATATATATATGCAGATGAGAGAACTTAGTATTAATTATCCATCCATTAGGGAGCAATTTAACTTTTGAAAATGCAAATTTTATGCATATATTTTATAATTAAAATATAAATGAACAATATTCCAATATTATTATTATAATTTTTTTTATAAAAATAGATAAACCAAATTCATTTATTTCTTGAAATAGAGTGTTATATCCTCTTTGGTGAAGCTTACATAGTATTCCTCTGCAATCATTACATTTTTGTCATTTCATTCCGCATTCTGCTCCCTGGGGTGATGAGATCTTCATAGTCATCCTTGTTTGATGAAATCCCCTCATTTGTGAAGTCGAGGCTCCACTTGATGATGGACTCCATCCGCACCAACTTTAGCTTCTTGGGGGGGCGTGAATTACATCCAACCAACATAACATTAAAAAGTTAATATCTCGAATTATTCTATTGAAAACACGTTGTTTTCTGCAAATGCATCTTTGGTTCCTTTAGAGTCAAGTGCTCCAAGTGATAGCCGACACTACGAGGTTCCGCCTTAGTCGACCTTCTTTCTGAAGCTTTTTACCCATGTAGTTACTGTTGGTTTTGGCTGTGAAAATGGATCAAGGAAGGAGAAGAATGGAGATAGTTGTGTGGAAGAAAGCTTCAGCTATATTATGGAAGAAGACAAATTCTATTGATAAGCTTTAAAGAGACATACATAAATGACAAAGATGACACTGAATTTAAAAGGTAATCACTACAACGTTAACACACTAACTCGACTAACTATTATTGCTCCATAACTCAAGCAACTAACTAACAGTCAAAGAACAAGTCTCTTAACTTTTTCTCTTCACGTGAGCACGTGATCTTTATTCAAACCTTCACTAGTCCAGCTCAACTACTGAGTTATCTTCAACATCTCAACAACTCCCCTTAACTCATAGTTGTTGACACCTAGCCTCATTCTGAAGTAGCTGAACTTGTGAGCTGACAAGGGCTTAGTTAAAATGTCAGCAACTTGCTCCTCTGTGATGCAGAAACTTAAGGCAATAGAACCATCTGATACTAGACCTTCTAATATCTATATGCTTAGTTAATGCAATTGTGGACTTGTTGTCACAAAATAGTTAAGTTGGTTTCTTATGTTCTTCACCAACATTGAATAATAGCCTTCTCAGCCATATTGCTTGACAAGCTGAGGATGTGGCTGCTATATACTCAGCCTCTGTTGAAGAAAGAGCTGTAATCTCTTGCTTCTTGGAACTCCAAGTTACTGCTGCAGTACCAATGGTGAACACAAAGCCTGAGATGCTCTTTCTATCCTCAATGCACCCTGCCCAATCAATATCAGTGAAACCACACAACCGAAATTAAGATACCTGTATGTAGTAAAGACCATAGTTTAAGGTTCCAGCAGCGTATCTGAGTATCCTCTTTGCTACTCCAAGGTGCTGCCTTAATGGATTCTGCATGAATCTAGAGACAACTCCAACTGAGTATGAGATGTCTGGATGAGTGTGAGTCAAGTAAATCAAACCTCCAATAAGACTTCTGTAAAGCCTTGCATCTGCATCACCTGATCCATCATTAAGATAGAGTTTCTCACCTGAATTCATTGGAGTAGTTGTCATCTTGCATTGAAGCATATTGAACCTTTTCAAAAGGTTCTGAACATAGTTCCTTTGTGAGACAAAGATCCCTTCTTCATCTTGTTTAATCTCCAATCAAAAAAAGTAATGAAGAAGTCCAAGATCAGACATCTCAAATAAACTCATCATCTTCAGCCTAAATTCTTCAACCATATGCCTTGAAGATCCCATGTATATTATATCATCCACGTAGAGACACAAAAGCAACACATCACAGTCTCCTTGCCTCTTCTTATATAGCATAGGTTCACTCTCACATCTGTCAAACCTTTGATTGATAAAGTGCTAGTCTATCTTGTTGTACCAAGCCCTAGGGGCTTGTTTCAAGCCATGCAAAGCCTTTCTCAGTCCTAACACCTTGTTTTCCATCCCTGCATCAATAAATCCTTCTGGTTGACAGACATAAACTTCTTCTTGTAATTCCCCATGAGGAAAGCTGAATTTACATCTAGTTGATAAATAGGCCATTGCTTTTGAGCTGCCAGTACTAGTAGAAGCCTCACAGTTTCAAATCTAGCCACTGGTGAGAAAGTCTCTTCATAATCCACTCCTTGTTCTTGAGTGAAGCCTCTTGCAACTAGATGCGTATTTGAGTCTCTCAGATATTGCCATTCTGCCGCTCCAATTTTGGTCTTGAATACCCATTTCAGGGTTACAGCTTGCTTATCTTCTGGTAGATCAGTAAGGTACCAAGTGTTATTCTTGTGTATGCTTCAATCTCCTCCTGCATAGCTTGTCTCCAATCATGCTTTTTTGTTGCTTCTTCATAGGAACTGTGTTCAGTCACAATCAATGCAAATGTGCAACGTTCATAGATCTTTCTCAGAGATCTAATCTTTCTTAGTGGTCTTTCATATGAAGATGTTGGACCTGTTAGTGAATTCAGAGAAACTCCTTTTGAGCTTGCTTCTGAGCTTGGTGTGTTTGAAGAGCTTGAAGAAGTAGATGCTTCTCCTGCGTTGCTTCCACCATTGGTTGAGTGGCTTGCATTGCTATTGCTGGAAGTTGTAGAGATGGTTGGCACTGGTACAGCTTCAGCTTCATTAGATGTCAAAGGGATCTTCAATTGAGATTCCTCTTTGAGATCTTTCCAACTCCACCTATCAAGCTCATTAAACACTACATCTCTACTCACAATCACTTTACAAGTGTTAGGGTTACACAATTTATAAGCTTTGGATTCAAGGCTATACCCTATAAGAATGCATTTGTCTGATTTGCTATCTAGTTTATGATGATGTTGAGAGGGAGTTAATAAATAGGCAATGCATCCAAAGACTCTTAAGTGACTTACAAAAGGCTTCCTCATGCTCCATCCTTCATAAGGTGTTCAATTAGGCACAACTTTGGTGGAAGATATGTTTCCAATGTGCAATAATCGCAATGGCCACAGCTTCTCCCCATAACTTGTTTGGAAGATCACTCTCCTTGAGTAGGCTTCTTGCCATTTCCACGATTGTCCTGTTCTTCCTCTCCACAACCCCATTTTGCTGAGGAGTATAGGGTGCTGATAGTTGTCTTTGAATCCCTTACTCCTCACAGAATGCACTGAACTCCTTGGAGAGAAATTCACCTCCTCTGTCAGTGCACAAGCATTTGATTGAATGCCTACTTTGTTTCTCCACCAATGCTTTAAAGATCTTGAAATGCTCAAAGGACTGGGACTTATTCTTGATGAAGTACAAGCAATTCATCCTGGTGTAATCATATATAAACAAGAGAAAGAATCTATTATCTCCCAGTGATTCAGCTTGCATTAGGCCACAAAGATCAGCATGTATAAGTTCGAGTAGAGATGATGCTCGCCAGGCCCTTCCATGTTGGAATGATCCTCTGAACTGCTTTCCCAATACATAGCTTTCACAGAATTCAACTTCTATGATGTGTGGGAGACCTTCCACCATCTTCCTTTGATTTAAGGTCTTCAAGCCTTGAGTATGAAGATGGTCATACCTTTGATGCCATAGTGTGGCATTACTGCAGTCATTCACCATCAATCCAAGATGCTCCATACTAGTAACTTCAAGTGGGAATATTCTATTTTTGGTCATCTGAATATTGGCAAGAGTATGACCAGCGTTCTGGTCTTTAATCTGGCATGTCTCCTTATCAAATGTGACTGAGTATCCTCCTGATATCATTTGTCCTACACTCAGGAGATTATGAGCTAGTTTTGGGACATATTGCACATTTTGTAAGAGCTTTACCTTTCCATTTTCATATCTACTTGATGCCAATTGTTCCTTTGCCTTGAACTCCAATTTCCTTATTGTCACCAAGCTTTACAACTTGCTTTTGTGTTTCATCCAAGCTCCTGAAGAGTTCCTTTATCCTTGTCATGTGGTTGGAGCAACCACTATCCACTACCCAAACACTACTTGGAGAGTAATCAATATTAGTATGAGCCATGAATAAATTACTAACCTCTTCTTGTTCTTCTGCCATATTCACTGCCTTGTCTTTGAACCAACATTCAGCTTTAACATGCCCATACTTCTTACAGATGTAGCATTGGATGTTGCTCTTATGTGATGCCCTTGAATCGCTGGATTCTTTGCCGGCGGTTTTGCCGAGAACTTCTTACGTAGCGCCCGACCGATCTCGGGACCTCGAACGCGATGTCTTGAACCGTGTAGTAGCGAGTAGAGGCAGGCCCCACCCTGGGATACAAGGCCTAAGTGTGTAGCGAGATATTGCAAAATAACAACTTAATTTATTCAAAATAAAGCGAGTTCAGTGGAAATAAATAACTTGAGGGTTGGTACCCTACAAATATCGAGCCCTAAGGGACCTACAAAACATAATATCTCACTCAAAACAAAAGATAGACAAGGTCCTCGGACCTCCATAAATCACGGAGCCCACGATGGCACCGGCTCCTGCGTACTAGTGTCCCACGCCTCAGGATCTGTAAACAGGAGAAAACAAGTGCATGAGCTTTCGAATGGAAAGCTCAGTAAGTACCCCTGCGGGGTTCAAGAAAATATGATATCAAAAGACATGAATATCAAAAGCAAACTCGGGGCACGCCCCTCAAAACAAGCCCTAGGAGTCTATCACAATAAAATAACAAGATCGTGACTCCTAGCTAAGAGTTCCAATGGAAGCTTCTCAATGCGTCTCCCGGTCGGTTACTATCGGCTAACTTTCTTTGAGAAAAGCGACCATCCTGGCCGCATCTGACCTCGGGTTATGTCGGTAGCGCCACCTGTCTCTCATGTCGACATGGTCAGTGATCGACCCCACTGACTGGCAAGGACATCCAGAACACTCTCCCTCTGGCTAGGAGTGTCGGAACGTCAGGGTGTCCCGTCCCCAACGCTCTCGCAAAATCTGGAGCTCACCTGCTCCACTGAATCCGGGACGAAGAACAGTACAAGTAGGGGTCCCAACATCCCAAAACAATCAAACATGCTATATATGGATTTCAACAAAATTCATGGGAGCATGTATGAAAACAATATGTCACAAGAAAGACATAAAAATAAAATCCCTGAAGGGAGGAACAAGGCATGCTCAACATGCAATAACAAGGTCAAGAATACTCATCAAAGAGTAAAGGTACTAGGCCGAAGTACTTACTTAAAATCGCAAAGCCTCGTGCTCCACGGGACTTCTCGGCGCATCCAAGTCAAAATCTGATAAATAAAAATCTTATCCCAATAAGGTACTTGTCTATGAATATTGCATCTACTATGCATGCTCTAATGGGCCCAAGTCCGACTTGTGGGCCTTCTCTCGCGTCTTCTTGTCATCCCACCTTGATTCAATTCCTTTAGAATTTATCCGAGCCAACCTTGAGCTCATCTTCCTATAACTAGTTTGGCCCAATCAACTTATTAATTACCTTTTCAAATATTTAATTATCCAACCATAAGGTACCTATCTAGTTAGTTAATTACCTTAACTAACTAATCCGGTTAACAAGGAAAAATCCTATTTAATTCTTTTTTGATTAATCCAAATAAATTCTTTATTCCACTTTGATTAATCAACTATCTAACACTAATTAGTTAATTGAATATTAACTATTTGCTCAGTTCATCATTCACCATTCAATTAACTAATTAATCAATTAATTATTAATTGACTTGATATCCCATAATTTTTTTTTCTTTAAGTTACTAACAAGTTGATTTGTCAAAATTAATCACCCCATGACTTGTTATTCTGTTAAGTCATTAGTTATTAAACAATAACTATTTAATTTGATTTAGTTACATGACTCAATCAATAATCTAATATTCAAACCCAATTCATTTAATCCAAATTTCCAAACCCTTTTGATTTTGATTGAGTCCATTTGGTTATCTCTTGGTAAATTTCAAAATAACTAATCCTTTGATTAGCAATTATTAAATCCCAGTCGTACCAATTACCAGGCCTCAACTATTCTTTTAAATTTATTAATCTAACCCTTTATTAGATTAATTAAATTTTTAGACATTTGACTAGCTAGCTAATTATCCATTTAGTTGCTATTAATCAACTAACCATATTGTTAAATAATTATCCCACTTGATAATTCTATCTCATTTAACTATTAAATATCAAACAAATTTTAATTAGAGAAACTTTCTAATTTGTTCACCAATCAAGTCCTTGATAGATTAATTAATTAACTAGTTTAGTTAATTAATTACAAATCTCCGATTAGTTAACTTGTTAATCATTTAAATTACTAATTAATTAAATCAGTTAACCTTAACAGTTAACAACCAATTAATAACTAACTACAGTAATTAGTTATTTACTTAAATACCCCTCACCCTATTCTCTCTCTCCCTCACTCTAATTTTCTCAGGCCGAGCACCACGTCGGAGACAGGGTTGCGCCGCCGCCGTGGTGGAGCTCCGGTGTCCGCCTGGTGGTCGCCGTCGAGCTCCCCGGCGACCCGCGCCCGGAGGGAACCTGCGCCGAAGCCTCCCTGGCCGGCGCCAGTCTTCTTTCCTCTCCCTGGAACTCAGACGCACCGCCAGTGTCCTCCTCCGGCGTTGAACCCACCAGCAGCGGCCGGTCCGGTCGCCAGTATCCCTCCTCCGGTGTCTCTACCCCATCTATCTAATACGTGCATGCTAATTGGAATAAGAGACAGAGAGAGAGCGAAGGTCACTCACCGGAGACGAAGGTGATCTCGTGTGGCTCCTCAGCACGTCGGAGATGAGCAGAGGCGGCTGTCTCCCTCTTCACTGTTCCCGATCCCTGGTCGTCAACGCGAGGGCACCCTCCTCCTTTCCTCTTTCTCCCTCGACCTCTCACGGAGTGGTTGCTCTCGCCGTCGCTCAATAGTGACACTGCCCAGCGAGTGTCCCTGTACTTATAGGTGGTCGCGGGGGAGATCTCGCCGTGATCGATATCCCTGGCAAGACGATACTAATCGCCCATCACACCTCCACCCTTCCATATCGGGCGACTTCCATAAACGGAAAGAGAATCCTCACGGTGGCGCGTTGGCGGTAGAGAAGATGGTGAGCAGTGCCTCGTGATCAACCTCCATCGCGTAAGGTAACGGCTGAGATTTGGCGCCGCGCGGTGAGGCGTTTACCGCTTTCTTAGGTGAGTGGTCGGTGTGGGTCGTTAGATGCTTGCCTTGAGATCGGTGCTATTTGAGATCATTTGATCTCATCCGTTCCTTTATCTCCACAGAGTCCGCCATGGCCCTTTTGCACAACGACCCTTACGTTTTTCGGATTTCTCTTTTTCGTCCTTGTCTGTGAGAGGAAGCATAATTCCCTTTTAGTCCTAGTCCTTTTTCATTTTACATCCAGGTCCCTCGCCTGAGACAACAACTTTTATCTCCTAGTCCACGAAATTTATAAAATTTCTATTAGGTCCCTAGCAGCCAAATAAAACTCAAAATTATTAATAATTTCCATAATTTAAATTCATTTGAGTTTAAATTAAATTTGGCTGCTTTTGATTATATCCCATCCCTACTAAACTTAGGATATTCCCAATTTAAATTAAATCATTCTTAATTTAATCTAATTCTCCCCATTACCATTTTGGACCAACCATGATCAATTTAAAATAGTTTCCTAATTTAATTAAATTGGTCACTTCCAAATTTAATTAAACAAATACCTAATTTTCATAAATGATTTATTCCATAACCTATTAGTTCTTTTTAAACTCTTTCTCTCATGGCCATTTTACCAAAATGCCCCCTGGAGCTTGTAAATCCCCAAAATACCCTTTTTGGCAAGATTTAAAAAAAATTATGAATAAATTTAGGGAAAAATATTAAACCTTTTATTTCAAGCTAAAATCACGGATTTTTACATCTTCCTCGTCCTCTTCCTCTGAAATTGCCTCTTCCTCTCCCTTTGCTTTGAGCTTTATCACCTCTCTTTGTGTCTGATACCTCCCCTTCAAAATGGAAGGCTTTCTCCTCAAGTTTCTTAGTGGTTTTATTCAACCTGATCTCATGTGCTTGCAATGATCCACTGAGTTCATCCAGTGAGAATTGAGATAGATCTTTAGCTTCTTTAATAGCAGCTACAATGTGATTGAACTTGGATAATAGGCTTCTCAGAATCTTTGCCACCACTGTCTGATTTGAGATAGGATCGCCATACATCCGCATTTGGTTGACAATTCCAGAGGCTCGTGAGATGTAGGTCAGCACATCCTCACTGCTCTTCATTTATATGGTTTCAAACTCCTGCTTCAATGTTTGGAGTTTGAATGCCATCACCTTTGAGGAGCCTTGGAATTCAGTTTGGAGGGTTGTCCAGGCTTGCTTTGCTATTGTAATAGCTGCTATCCGGGAAAACAAAGTTTCATGCACAACGGATTGAATCAAGAAGAATGTTTTAGAGTCATGTCTCTTGTTCTCCTTCACCCTAGCTTCTTCCTTGTGCTTAGAGTACCCACTTTCCACCAGCTCTCAGAGATCCTAGGATTCAAACAAGGTCCGCATCTTGATCGTCCAATAGTCAAAACAGTCCGCCTTGAACACTGGTAGGGAAGGCTGTGATAAACTTGCTAAGGAATCGTTGGCTTCCATGGCTATCAGATAGAGACTAGCTCTGATACAAGTTATGTTGGTTTTGGCTATGAAAATGGATGAAGGAAGGAAAAGAATGGAGATAGTTGTGTGGAAGAAAGCTTCAGCTATATTATGGAAGAAGACAAACTCTATTGATAAGCTTTAAAGAGACATACATAAAAGACAAAGATACACTGAATTTAAAAGGTAATCAGTACAACGTTAACACACTAACTCCACTAACTATTATTGCTCCATAACTCAAGCAACTAACTAACAGTCAGAGAACAAGTCTCCTGACTTTTTCTCTTCACGTGATCTTTATTTAAACCTTCATTGGTCTAGCTCAGCTACTGAGTTATCTTCAACATCTCAACAGTTACCTCCCCATAAGTTTAGTATTATGCAGGGTAGTTTCGGCCTAAATCTTGGACAATAGTGTTCTCAAATTTTCCGAAGTTTTAATGCGGTTGAAAAGTAGATGTTATGTTGTTTCTACCGGCCGTTGCATAGGTAACCATGGTATGCGTATTGCCTTTTCAACATCTTTTTGCCATATTGTCAAGTAAGCTAGGAGAACAGTTTGGTCTTTTTAGGGCATGGTAGGTTCTAGAAATCTTTTTGAATTAGGCATCAGATTCCTTCATCTATTATGAGGTTGAATAAAGATTTAACTATATATCTTTCCCCTAGCTCTAATAGCCATATAAGTTTGTCTTTTGTCTCTCCTTGAGTCGTAGGTATTTTCTCTGTTAGTTCTTTGAGTTCTTGACTTCCCTCCCTAGTTAGAGGGTCTTGCTTAAGGAACATCATTATTACAAATTAGATAGAGTCCTTAGTCCATAATAGATATGTCTCAGAAGAAAAAGAAAAAAAAAAACACAAAGATTGTGGCCCTGTTTGGATACAAAATAATACATTAAAAGTAGTAATTTTTTCCATAGAAAGTGAACACAAATCATATGAATTTTTTCCCTATAGAATGAGTGTTTGGGATATCAATATATGTAATATCATTAGGTTTTAGACACTATCCTCTCCATATAATCCTTGGTCTAACTCTACCCTCTTCTTACCTTCTATTACTAAACTATCACATTTTGAACCGAGGCACCTAGGGTCTATGACATAGTGTCTAAATGGCGTCAGGCGGGGGTAGTGATTAACACTGCGAGGCGGTGGTAAATAGGGGATTGATAAAAGAGCAAGAAAAGGGAGGCAAACAGAGAAGAAAAGTCTCTGAAACTTTAAAAGGAAAATATAACTCAATAATTAATGAATAAAATTCAACCCACAAGCCGGGTTTAAATAGCTAAAAAACCTAACCTAGATAATCTAAAAATTCTATCTTCTTATCCAAATTTGCCCAAATCGGCAAATTTTGGTTCAATAGAAAAACTTATTTAATTCTAAAATAACTAAACAACACAGATAACTCCTAAAAATCTCTAAGTTCAAATCGGATTCATATCTTATCCTAAGTTGGCATACAAAATATTACCAAAAATAGCAAAAAACACCGAAAAACAAAGAAACGACGAGGAAAACAGTGGAATTTGAGGATGAAGGAAAGGTCCATCAAGCAAAGCCGATGGACTACGTGTCAATGTCGAGCCGAGCTTTCCAAATTGGGGTGAGTCTTGTGAATCCGATATCGGTAGCCAAAGTTATGGCCAAAATCACGAAAGCGTGTCCAAAGCAGGCTCAATCTTGGAATTGACTTCGACCACCTCCCCGTCTTTACGTTGACCCACCATCCTAGAAACATCGACTCGTGCCTCTGCATCACTAAACCATCTTAAAATGCCCTTAACATCTTCATTTTAATCTTATCAACTCTAGTATGACCTCTCATCCACCTTAATATCCTCATTTCTACCACACTTATTTTATGAATATTTAGTTGCTCAATAATAATAATAATAATAATAAATAATAATAATAATAATAATAAGTGAGAGGGAGTAGAGAAGGAAATAGCTAAAGAACATGCTATTAAATTTCATAGAAAAAAAATATTTTAGTCTAAACCTCTTTGTTTTTTTTTCTTATGAATTCCAAGTATTCCATGGGAATTTTGCATTGGAAAAAGCTTTACCAAACGGGTTTAGCAAAATTTTCCTCTAAAGTACTTAATTCTATAATAATCTAAAACCTATAGAATTCTAGTATTATCAAAGAGGCCTGATTGAATAAAAAGAAGGTTCGAGGAAAAATAAATGGGGTTTTTGGTTGCATACTCTTGTAAAAAGTTTGATGAAATTGTTTAATGCTCTAAGTTTGCAAACTTTTACAAATTGTCTTTCTTCTTTTTTTTTTGTTGGCTTATATGCCCGTGCGGTTAAGTTAGCCTTTGATGGTATCCAACTAATGGATGAAACAATGGAAAAGTACTAAAATGTGTTTGCTAATGTAACCCTAAAAATGAGTTTTTTCTAATATACCCCGATTGAGTTACTTAAATGCCCCTGAAAAAAATTAAGGATAGTTTAGTTTTTTTTTTAAACTTTAGTTAGGTTTTAATTATGACTTAAATTTAAAATTCTAACAGAAGCTAACTGGGACTAACGCTAGAGGTATAGAAGCAATAAAACTTGTTTTACATGGGTATGCAAACAAATATCATTTTTATAGGACCATTTAAGAAAATACATACTTTTGTAACTTACAAGGGCATGCTAGCAATTTTTCCTTATCAATTGTCTTGATCAAAGACAAGCAATGTAGTTTAAAGTGTTTCAATTAGAATTTAATTTAAATACAAATAGAGTAAATATCCCATTACTATCTTATCCACTGGAACCAACAAGGGTCTTCTTGAAAAGAAAAAGAAAATTAAGGAGTTTTATGTAATTAAAAAAAATAGGGAGTTAACTGCAAATATTAAATGTTTCACTATTTCAAAAGATATATAGGTTGAAGGTATGATGCCTTGGGCACAGGGGTATACAAAATATTGGATGCAACTGCACCCACAAATTGCGGCAGACTGTACCATGACATGATGTCGCACCCAAAATTTTCCTACAAATTGGGTGCGACCTCACCCAAAGTTATGATACCTTGGAAAACTGGTATGTTAGAATTCACCAAAAGATATATAAAAAACATTTAATAAAGGTGTAATTCCCTAAATTGTCCCTCTATTATGACCATAGTCCCGTATCGGTCCCTCGATCTATTCGAATTTAATCCTGTCACTCTCTCTATTATTCCAATTAGGAAATCTTAGTCCCGAGCTTGACGTCCATTTCTTTTGCCGTTTTTGGTTGCTGACATGGCATTTTTTAATATATTAAAATATTAATATTTTTTTATCATAGGATGACATGATATTTTTTATATTTAAAAATATATTAAAATATTAATATTTTTTTATCACCCCATCACTCACCCTCATCCCCTCCCGCCCCCGCAAACCCTATGTGGAGGCGGAGCTCGCCGAGAAGTACCAATGCACTACCACCGTCTTCAACTCCCTCAACCCCTTATGGTGTCAAACCCTCGTCTTCTCCATTCCCGATCCCTCCTTCCTCTCTGACCTCACCCTCGACCACTCCCTTTACCACAAACCCCACCCATCCTCCCTCTCCCTCCACCGCCACTCCCTCGATCGTATCCGCCTCTCCGTCGCCTCCTTCTCCCCCTTCACCTCCTCCACTTCCCCCTTGAAAAGCGCGACCTCTTCTCTCGCGTCAGCGGTGATATCTTCCTTCGCATCTACCACCTCCAGGCCGACGACAAGCCATCGGAGATGCCACCAATGGAGAAACTAATGACGGAGAAGCCGTCAAAGCCACCAGTGAGGCTCTTCTATTCGATCCCCGCTGACCAAGCATTGATCCCATGATTAGTAAAGCTATGCAGAAAGGTCCAACTACAAGGTCTTTAGAACTCCCAACCACTACATACACTAATGGAGGAACAAAGTTTGAATATGAAACCATGAAACCATGAAACCATGAAAACATGAATTAAAAGCCATTGATAAGTATCATATACAGAGACAGTTCATGCATGCATGCCTGTAATGCCATGTAAGCTTGAAAGAGCTTACATAAGCCTACAATGGGAGGTAGGTTGGCAAGCTTTGCATAGTGATGCCTTGATTATAACAAGATGAAGAACAAGAGAGTTAGAGAAAGAAAGAAAGAGATCAAGTTAATTGAGATCATTATTACTTTGCACGAGAGATGGCTAAGCTGGCAATGGTGAGGCCAGAGATGAGATCAGACTTGAAGAGGGAGAGGGAGTAGTTGGGAGGCCATAAGAGAATAGGGAAGAGAAACTGAGCAGCAAGAATGCATTTGGAGGAGAGAGGTTGGCCTTTGAACTTCGTGAAAGGATCATCAGGGAAGAAGGTCTCCTTGAACCTTAGCTTGAGCTTGTTCATGGCGCTATTGGGTGGAGGAACCTCCACTTTGTGAATAATCTCCATTACTGCAATATTCTCTACCTCTCTATTACTCCTTACACTACTACCCAAGGCTTCTTTTTCTTCTTCTTCTTCTTCTTCTTCTTCTTCTTCATTGGTTTCTCCATCGGCGTGGATCGAATGGAAGAGCCTCACCGGGGGCTTCGACGGCTTCTCCATCATTGGTTTCTCCATCGGTGGCATCTTCAGTGGCTTGTCGTCGGTCTGAATGTGGTAGATGCGGAGGGAGATATCACCGTAGGAGAAGAGTTCGCACTTTTCGAGGGGGAAGCAGAGGACAAGGATGGAGGAGGAGAAGGGAGAGAAGGAGGCGAAGGAGAGGCAGATACGGCCGAGGGAGTGACGGCGGCGGGAGGGGGAGGGTGGGTGGGGTTTGTGGTAAAGGGAGAGGTCGAGGGTGAGGTCAGAGAGGAAGGGGGGGGGTCGAGAATGGAGAAGATGAAGGTTTGACGCCATGAGGGATTGAGGGAGTTGAAGACGGTGGTGGTGCGTTGGTCCTTCCTGGCGAGCTCCACCTCCATATAGGGTTTGCGGAGTGGAGAGGGAATGAGGGTGAGTGATGGGGATGATAAAAAAATATATTAATATTTTAATATATTTTTAAACATAAAAAATGCCACATCAGCCAATGATAAAAAATATTAATATTTTAATATATTTTCATATATTAAAAGATGCCACATCAGCAACCAAAAATCGCAAAGAAACGAACGTCAGGCTCGGGACTAAGATTTCCCAATTCGAATAATAGGAGTTGACACAAATAGAGGGACCAAAGTGACACTATGGTCATAACAGAGGGACCATTCAGGGAAATTACACTTTTAATAAATTGCATTCTAAATATTCAAGTCCATCAAGATTCAAGACACTGGCGGCTGTTTCAGACTCAATCTGAACCGTTCAAAGAGTTGCAATCGCGAGGGAAGGGATGAGAACCTGATGGACGGCTGCGATTGATTACAAACGAGAAGTTCGCTGATTACTCGGTAAACAGGAAACGAGAAGCTCCTTCTCGATCTCGAGCCGTCTTCACCTTCGTCTCCGATCTTTAGGGTTTCGCCGCTTCCGATCATGTACCGAGCTGCAGCTTCTCTCAAGGCTCTCAAGGTCAGCGTTCACGGAACCCTAATCCCACCATTTCTTGATCCATTGCAGTCTGTATTTCCAATTTCTCCCTTATTTTTGGTATTCTGGAGCTCTGTTTGTCCTGGATCTGGTTTTTTTTTTTGGTTTATATTGTGAGAATTTTTGCTTGTTTTTGGAATATGGATCGCTTGGGATGGTGCCTTATAACTTTATTTGGCTGGTGAAAAAGGTAATGCAGTGGGATGTTTCATTTGATCTGATTATCTTGGATTGATATTCATTTTTTCTTAGCATTGCACTCTTGACTTAGATCCCTTGTGCTTTGGGAGCCATATTTATGAGAATAGGTTCAGATGCATTTGCGATGTGATTATGTATTAGATTAGAAGCAGGTGCTATTTTCTTTATCACTATGTAATGGTCGACGTCTAAAAATGAAAAAATCGACATCCTTGAGTGGATTGGGGAAGAATCAGCAATGCAGTAATGGACAAAACTAGGCTTATCCGTGAAATGCTCGATGGTGCTGAGTTTGCGAAAAGGGAATAGGATGTTTCTATATTGAAAATAAGTGACGAAATGCTATGTGAGTGAATGTTGTGTTTTCTTTGTATATTTCGTCAAAATATATTGTTTTGACACTTATTTTCAAATTGAGAAGCATAAGGCTTGAGGGTTTATGGAATAGCTTCAAAATCTTGGAGGTAAAGATGTCTTTTTTTTCTGAAACATAAAGTTAAATTAGAGAAGGTTCTTATTTTATGTTTGATGCACATATAACATCAGATAAGCTGTTTATCTGAAGCCTCTTATTGTCGACCATTTGTGATCACAGCGCCATGCAGGTGATACCAGAGTTTGTGGAACTGCTGCCCGATTTGCCAGCACAAGCATTGCCAAAAGGTCTTCTGGGGGTTTCTTCAGCTGGCTCACAGGGGAGAAGTCTAGTCAACTTCCCCCACTAGATTTTCCTCTTCCAGATGTCACAATCCCTTCTCCTCTTCCTGATTACATAGAGCCAGGAAAGACAAAGATCACTACCCTTCCAAATGGTGTCAAGATTGCCTCGGAAACATCAGTAGTATGTTTTCATGTTAACATTTTATCTATTAAACATTTGTTCGCCTTTTTATCTGGATGCTTTTTGATTATCATTGTTTGTGATTGGACCTTGGTTAGAACCCTGTTGCATCAATAGGAGTATATGTTGACTCTGGTTCTATATATGAAACTCCTGCTTCATTTGGGGCATCTCATCTGTTGGAGAGAATGGCCTTCAAAAGCACAACAAACAGGAGTCATCTGCGGATTGTGCGTGAAGTAGAAGCTGTTGGAGGAAATGTCACTGCATCTGCCTCTCGTGAACAGATGGGCTATACTTATGATGCTCTCAAAACATATATGCCTGAAATGGTCGAGGTGCTTATTGATTGTGTGAGGAATCCTGCTTTCCTCGATTGGGAGGTCAATGAGCAGGTAGGTATTTTGTCTCTTGAAGTATCATTTCTAAGTACAGCTGTTGATCGGCAGTTTAATTATTTTGGTATCTTTTTTGTATATTACTATGTTGCAGCTTCAGAAGGTGAAGGCAGAGATCGGAGAAGCTGCAAACAATCCTCAGGGTTTGCTTTTAGAGGCTCTTCATTCTGCTGGCTACTCTGGTGCACTGGCAAACCCTCTGATTGCTCCAGAATCTGCAATTAACAGATTAAATAGTAGCATTTTGGAGGAATTTATTGCTGTATGATTTCCTCTTTCCAATAGCAGCCTAATTTCTGTAACTCTTGGTGGTTTATTTTGTTAATACTCTCTTGTTGTTGTTTGTCATATTTGTGAAATTCAGGAGAACTACACTGCTTCTCGTATTGTACTAGCAGCATCAGGTGTGGACCATGATGAGTTAGTTTCAATTGCTGAGCCTCTTTTGTCTGATCTTCCCAAGGTTGCTCGTATTGATGAGCCAAAGTCTGTGTACACTGGAGGTGAATATAGATGCCAGGCAGATTCATCGGTGTGTACAAAATCATTTATGTGTTCTTTTTCTAGTTGTGATTTCTTTTCACATTTCTGAAGTTTCTGATTTTCAACAGAAGACGCATCTCGCTGTTGCTTTTGAGGTTCCTGGTGGCTGGCTTAAGGAGAAGGATGCCATGACTCTTACTGTTCTTCAGGTAAAAGGAAAAAATCTTTATTCAGTGATAAGTGGTTTAAGTAGTGTAGAATCTGGACATTGTGGCATTATTTCTCTTAAAATTTCAATGTTGCTGTTCAGAATGGTGCTCACAATTTTATTTTTATGCCTCAGATGCTTATGGGAGGTGGTGGCTCTTTTTCTGCTGGAGGTCCTGGGAAAGGAATGTATTCTCGGCTATGTAAGTTCATCGATAATATACTGACTTAGAGTATGTTCTAAACTTCCTTTGGTTTGTTGATCATATTATTGTAACTTGTCGTTTCAATGTTCATAAGCAGATAGGCGAGTCTTGAATGAGTTCCAACAGATCGAGTCTTTCTCTGCTTTCAATAGTGTCTACAACAATACCGGCATTTTTGGAATACATGCAACCACGGTAAGACAATACTCTTTGCCTCTCTTGGTTTGACATTATGCTTATTTCAAAATTTCAACTACATTTCTGGTTTATCTCTTTATGGAATTTGTTGCATTCCTGGTTTTGTGTGCTAATTGTGGAGTATGTGTTAGCAAGCAATACTCTTCCTGGGTGCTTAAGTCGCTGTGCTTTCTCGTATTGCCCTATAAGCTTGTGATGTTACAGATGTTTCTTATAATTTGTCCACCAATGACCACATTATGTGATTTCCTCTAATTTTCTATTCCTGTCTTTATTTTATGGCTTCTGCCACCTATATTAGCAAATGTTGAGTTGTATTCATGAAATAAAACATCATAGGGTTTTATCAATCTTCATTTTTTGGCATTATTATGATACATCCAGAGAAATGTGAGCTGTCTTGGATTCTATTTATCTATTTTTTATATTTCTTTGAGGTCAGTTTGAAGTTCTGTGAATATATAATTTCTTGGATACATGGTATCAGATGCCAAATGCCATTTTAGTTTCTATTTAGAGATTCAATGCAGACCTATTTCAGGAATGACTTTTTTTTTGGTAAAATTATTCGGTGTGCCGTTAGAAATGACTTATGTTCATTCCAGTAGAAGCAGGTTCTGTATTTAAGGAATTTCATTTAAAAAAAAAAAAACTTGTGCCAAATGAATTGTCTTTCTACAGTTACAGAGTATGCAAGTAAGTTGAGGCATAACATTGAATCTTAATATGATATGTTTGAATCAGTCAGTAGCGGTTTGCGCCCTGATTACTACTTGCATGTTGTAGCACTTTTCTCACTGGCCAAAGTTTATATAATGATCCAGTTTTGTAGGTGCTAGAGCTTTATGTGATTACCCACCTTCTAAGTTACAAAATGTTTCTGTGCTATGTATGTTTAGCATTTTCATAATACTGGCCTGATGGCATTATATTTGTTTAGATAGTTGCTTTAGGGTGTCCTGCATAATACACTGCAAGACAAAACTAGGCTAAGTATTCTATGCCGGTTATGAACTACAAATTGGATGTTGGTTCAAGATTTTGTATTTGACTGGTGTGTTTTTATTATGGACTTGTATTGCCGTAATTAAAATAAGATCACTCTTCACATTGCTGGACAACATTTTCTTAAGCATGTATAGAGGTTTTCAAGATACTAGAAAAATTCTACACCCTAAACCAAGTAATGATGAATTTCCCTCACATGGAAAGTTTATTGCTTAGAAAGTTGCACACAATTCATCATGCACAGGTTCTCTCACACATAATCTATCATGCATATATTTTAAAACAACATATATATTAGGGTTAAAGACATTTTTAGTCCCTGTACTATGGCCTAATGTTCACTTTGGTCCCTGTACACTAAAAATATTCAACATGGTCCCTATACTTTAGGGTTTATGATAATTACGATCCCTGATGCTGATGTGGAAGCTAGTTGGCATACAGTTTGAATACATATGATTTTTTATTATGATGTGGCAGCTGATGTGGGATTTGAGTAGATTGATTTTGTACATTAATCATAGCAATAAACCTGGAAAATTGCATAAAAATGACATGAATTTTTTTTGGGGAAAAGAAAATGGAAATTCTGGTCACATTATTATTGATTTTGTAAGATAACATAATACCATGTCAACAATAGATTAAATCAAAAAATGAAAGTTGTTATGTAATTGCTGACATGGCATTATTTAAAAAAATGAAAGTTTTGCCACATTATTAATGATTTTTTAAAGTATAATAATCATTAATATTGTAAGAAAACTTTCATTTTTTAAAATAATGTCATGTTAGCAACTACATAGCAACTTTCATTTTTTGATTTAATCTATTGCTGATATAGCATTGTATTACCTTACAAAATCAATAATAATGTGAAAAGAATTTCCATTTTCTTTTCCAAAAAAAAAATCATGTCATTTTTATGTAATTTTCCAGGATTATTGCTATGATTAATGTACAAAATCTTGTGTAAAAAGGCCAGATTTTTTAATGGAATTTTTTGTGATTTTTTAGAATTTTTTGAAATTTTTAATGATGACGTGGCTGATGTGGCATGCTATGTTGTCATTAAAAAATCAATCTACTCAGAGTCCACGTCAGTATATGCAAGCCACGTAGGCTGTCACATAAGAATAAAAAATAGGATGTATTCAAACTATATGCCAATTGGCCTTCACGTCAGCATCAGGACCGTAATTGCTATAAACCCTAAAGTACAAGGACCATATTGAACATTTTCATTGTATAAGGATCAAAATGAACATTAGACCATAGTAGAAGGACCAAAAATGGCTTTAACCCTATATATTATGAGTCGAGGAATAGGCTTGTGGTATAACTAACCAATTTTTTATTACATGGGAGGATGCTAAAACTTTTGTGAAGCCATGGACCCTTTGGATGAGTCTGTTGTTGCAAAATACGGGGTTTGAGACACTCATCCATAGACTCATTTATTGTATGACTTCTTGTGAGTGAATGTATGTGTATCACATTGCCTTTCTTGTGAATGAATGTATGTGTTCATCCAATTCTTTATGTTACAGTAATTTATTTCCGTAGAAGGTGTAGTCTGTTTTCTTACATCTGGTTGTTTAAAAAAACTGAAGTGATCAACTTCATTTTGTTTTGTACATCCATGGGAACTTAAAAAAGCTTTCTTGATACTTTTTACTAGGGTTCAGATTTTGTTAATAAAGCTGTTGATTTGGCGGCCAGAGAACTTCTTGCAGTCACATCTCCCGGACAAGGTTTGCTTGTGACACCACTCTGTTCTTTTTCTTAATCAGCCCGAGCAATCCTTAATTTTGAGTTCCTACAGTTGACCAGGTAGAACTTGACCGTGCCAAAGCATCAACCAAGTCTGCAGTTCTGATGAACCTGGAATCAAGAGTCGCTCTTCACAAACTGCATCCTTTCCTAGTATTCTTATTGGTATTTCTGGTTGCTGATAGTCAATTGTGTTTCCATTTTCCAGATGGTAGTATCAGAAGATATTGGGCGTCAGATCTTGACCTATGGCGAGAGGTTTTCTTACCCCCAGAACACCCTGATCTTATAGTTGTGTCTACTTAATTTAACCGTACCAAATGATTTTCTCTTCATGCATTCACAATGCAGGAAACCTATCGAACATTTCTTGAAAGTGGTGGATGAAGTGACACTAAAGGATATTACATCCCTCACTGAGAAGATAATTTCTTCTCCTCTCACAATGGCTTCTTGGGGAGATGGTATGCGCCCATACTGTACTGATACTAGATCTTCCATTGATCTTATTAATGTGGCCCCTAACACGGTTTGAAACTTATCTTTCTTTTGTAGTTCTTCATGTTTCCCAGCTATGAATCTGTTAGCAGGAAGTTCCGATCAAGGTAAATTACCTCGAGGCCTGATGATGTATAATCTTCTGCAATTTTGAAGGCCTTTCTTGGCTATGATACTTGCAGCTGAAAAATAAATTATTTGCTCGAGAAGTAGCTATGTCTCTTGGCATTGAACTTTGATTCATTTCAGTATCATCTTGTATCTCCTTTCTATCCATGGCAATGGTTATGAAACTCTGATGAGTTGTGATATGAGCTTGTGGCAGCATCATGGATAACTCAACTCACATCATTCATGTGTTGCTTGTATTGTTTGTTATTTTTCTAAAAGTTTTCAAAGGTCGAAAAATTTGAATGCATATTACATCATGTATTTGCAATTGGTTTTTCCCTTGTCATGATCATAATTGAAAGGTTAACCTAGTGCCTTCTGACATGCACGAAATAATTAAAATAAAAAAAAAACAAAAAAAGTAACCTCAAGGAACTTTTCAGGAATTCACACTCATTGTCAAGGGGAAAATAATAAGAAAAAAGAATACCATATTTTACACATATTTTGACAACAATTACCTCCCTGACAAAATCAAACAAATGTGTTTGCTAACAGTGACAATGAATGCCTAATTACAATGAATTCAGGGGCTAAGACACAACAAAGGAATGTTTGTACAGAACAAGATGGTGTAAAACACACCATATCACACTGGTCAAGTGATGAATTCTCTTGTTTCACCATGCTCATGGAGAACATCACCTATAGCTTTCCTTCACAAAGGTGACATCCACACCGGAAGACCGTGATATAAGACATCTATCCTGATCTGATTCGTCAATTTCAATTTGCTCAGGTGCCGTGATAATTGAGAAAGATTCAGATACATCTGAGAAAAATCGGAAGAAAGAAATTTCGATGAGTAATGACCAAGTTAATTTTCCAGTCTAAAATCCCTACCTTACAGTGTCACCATTGCAAAGGCTACTAACAGTACCCGATGAAACAAATTCAGACAACATTTCACTAACCTGAGCATGCATGGTAGTCTGTTATCTGCTTAACTGCTGGTAATCGAAAGCTTTCAGGTAGAAGACAATTGCACATTGCACCTGAAAGGGAATTCAAAGCATTAACTTTCATACTGATTGCAATTTAAGAATGGCCTTCCCAAGTAGAAATAATGAATAAAAATGGGACAGCTCGCCCGAGGAATTTGATCAAGACAGAAATGTCACTTCATCTTATTAAGAAAAGGTGATTGTAAACCTCACAGCAGAAGCAAACATGGAATCGCATAAAAGTTGCCCACTTCACATTCTACACCAATAGTGGAAAATATAAAGCAGGAATGGACATGATCATACACTGTAAAAAGCTTAGTTGTCAAGTGCTTACCAAGTCGAGCTAGCCGGTTGACCCATCCAGGAATTTGTTTTCCTATTAATTTCATGCACACATCATCTGTAAAATGGTTGCAGTTTTTGAAGATTAGGTGATATGTGTCTCCGTAATAATCAGAGGCCAAGTGCTCCATGAAGGCTCGGGATTCTGAAGGAGACAAATTAATCCGACCCAATGTGATGGAGCACCTATAGACAAAGCCTGGACAGTTCTTCGGCTCCACCTCAAACACTCCTGTAGTTGGGTAATCATGCGCTCCAAAACCATATTCCAGTCCATGAACTGGACTCAAAGCAAAAAAATTTAAATTAATTAATAATTCCACAGTATGCATCAAAGAGAACTTCCACCTTTTGGAAATATCTAATAAATGAAAAAATAAAAAAAGAGAAGATACATTTCAGTCTTTAATCATTTTGAAAAGAACTTAAACATGGCTGGGAACATTTAAACCTTTTAGCTTGGAGCACCCGAGTGATCCAATACATATGTATTAGTACATTGATAGTGAATACTGCAACTTAAATAGACTAGATTGGAAATCATTGTGTGAAAGTGTGACAATCAACTAGCCGTACTACATAAAACAAACCTTCCTGAACATTAATGCAATAGAAATAGCATGTTTGTTAACCAACTGCTAAAACCCATTACTTGAAAGAAGGTAACAATATTAACTTCCATGAAAAGAAAAATAGATATTAATATTACACATGTATCTCCATATATATCATACAGGAGACAATCAGCTTCTCTGAAAAATCTAATTATTGATCTACACATGTGCCCTTATCTCTCAAGCTTACCTGTTTCACAGTGACAACATGCAGCATGATTAAGCCAAAGCCATGTAAGAAGTTTCTAACTTTCCCAACAAAATACATCAAAACTAAATTTGGAGTTTTGGACAAGTCACTCAGGTGAATCAGCTTTTAATCCACTCATAACTTCACATAACAATTTAGACTTAGGAAACTAGAAGATATAATATTTATCGAGACTACTTCAGGCTCTTTTGGAGGTACTTCAAATAAACAAGTATTTTCTTCTTAGAGGATCCAAGGGTGTTTGGCACAACCATGCGATTCTTTCCCACAAAATTCCATATTGCCATATCTCTTGCATTGCCTCTTCTAGAACCTCAAAATCTAGGAACTATTTGCATATGCAGACACTACGAAAAGGTGATTCTAAGTAGGGAATGGTTGGGCACAGCTAGGTCACACTACTAGGGGATATCATAGTAGTAGTGCCATTGTGCACATTGGGTTGAAACTAGTCCATGTGCTGTTTAGAAACATGCATAACAAACAAAGCTGAAGTATATTCCCTTGACAAAAAACAAGATTCATCTATGTTTAGATTATTTGAGATAAACAGAAATAAATCCAACATTTATTTTCCAATAGATCCTAATTGCCATTCCTATTCCCTCTTCTCGTTTCTGCATTCTAAATCAAGCCATGAAAATTATTAGCACAGCAAGTAAACATAAGCATCCAAATATTAAGACAACATGCTGACACACCACCATATAGATAATTTTTTCGATACAACTATCTTGTTTTATCCTCTGCTTTAGGGGATAAGCATTTCTTGCCGAAAAACCTATCATGATCATTATCATATTATTTACCATTCAAAGCTATGATCAGTAACTTATCTCGTCAAAACTAAAGTTGGCATGAGCAGCTTCAGTCTCTTATTTCACTAATAGTAGCAGGGTTTGCGTCGCATTTATCTTTAATGGTTTTTGTACTTAATCACGTTCCATTTTTGTTTAAGAAGTACTTCTCCTTCTGGCACATTTAACCATCTCCTTTAGGAAAATGCACATCCTACCAATCTCCCAAATGATAAGCATGTGGTACACTAAATCTTGGAATACTCTGGTCTCATTAAACTTGATACTCTCATCTGTGTGGCAAGACCTTAGAGCTCAAAGAGTTCCTCCCTGAGATCTACTTGTAAAGAAAACAAAAACTTCGTTCTTATGATTTTTTTTTTTTTTTTTTCAATCGGCTTAAGAATTTCTTCTTGATCCCCGGAAAACCATGCAATAACTAGCTAATAAAATCCAAAAAAAAAAAGAAAATAAAAAAGCAATTTTGTACAAGAAGTAACCCGAATGGTTGTTCAAGCTAGAAAGAAACGAGCAAGAAACACGGGATTTCAAATCTAGCAACACCAACAACGATTTCCATCAAAACTCACCTTCGATCCCCGAATGGAAGATGCCGAGGCCGAACCAGTACATGTAGTTGTTCAAGGGCGTGAGATCGTAGACATTGAGCACCAATGGCGTCCCGACCAATGCCTCGTCGGAAGAACGCGAGCTGGAAGAGAAGATGCACCCCATAAACCCTAGAGAAAACCCTAGATTTTACGAATTGGGGATTTAGGACTCTTGAAATGGATCAGAAGAGAAGCGATCAGAGATGGCAGACCACCACCAGCAGCCCAATAATGAGCGTTGTTGCCGCTAGACCACGATAACGCCCGCGAGACACCAGCACTAGGTCAAATAAGACAACCTAACTTCCTTATTTACGTGAAATGACACGTGGCGGTGACGCATACGGATAAAATGTTAGTTTGGACAGATTCGAATAATTAACACACTTTTTTTTGAGAAAGTTTATATATATATAAATATAATATATAGTTTTTTTATATATTATAGAATATATATAGAATATCCCATACTATTAAATGTCCTGGAAATATCCTATTAGATGTATCTTAAATATAAATTTATTATTATTTTATATATGTTAGATTTTATTAAATTTAATAATATTTTTATATTTTGAAGATATTAAAGTATTTTTATGATGGACTATTTTGTAAGTTTGTTGAAAATAATATTATATATTTAATTAAAAATATGGCTATAACAAAAGAGGAGAACCTTCCGAGCCAAAGTTGAGTTTACATATACACTATCCGTAATATTGATTTTACGACACTCTCTTAGTTTCACGCAGTTCATACATAAAAAAAGTCAAACTTGTTAACTATGAGACTTCATCAGAAAGTATGAAGACCAGCAACATCCACGAGACTCAATCTGGATTTCAAGGATGAAACACTATAGGAGTGAGCCACATGACACAAATGGAGATCACTCTTAACCAAAGCACACATATCTTAATCTACGAAACTCCCACTTATTTCGGTGGGGTCCATGGATAGAATCAATTATGTATTTTATATGAAACCGTTATTATACTTTTAATCTAATGAATGTGGTTTATCCACTTAAAAAAAAATTAAAAGTATCATATTTTATTCTTAATATTTTTTGGAAATTTTTATAAAAAATTATTCCTCTATAATTAATTTATTAAAATTAATCAATTTTTTGAACTAATATTTCATTAGATTTATTAAACTCTCAATTCCCTATAATTAATTTATTAAAATACATTAATTCTTTAAATAATATTTTATTAAATTTGTTAAAAAAATTATATTTCAAAAAATGTAAAAGTATTTTTATGATAGGCTGTTTTATAAGATTTTTTAAGATAACATTATATACTTAATTTAAAAAATCCTAATTTATCAATAGATTATGTTTTTGAAATTTTCAAAAAATTATACTCCCTATAATTAATTTATTAAAATACATCAATTCTTTAAATTAAATATTTCATTAAAACTACTAGTAATTAATTATAGGTCCTTTGAATAGTGCCCAAATTGCCTATAGGTCCTTGGGAGGGGTGTATAGGGGTGTAGTGTAATAGTATTATGGGTGTGTGTTTTGGATGAAAAATAGTGCCAAATAGTGCCAAGACTAATAGAAAATTTGCCCTTAAAACTAAGGCTGTGTTTGATTGCAAGATGGAAAATGGGTGGAAAGGAACGTAGAAAACAAGAAAATGGCTGTTTGATTGTCAGTATTTTTCACCTACATTTTCCATGAAAAAAAATCATGTTTTGTTGTTTGATTGCTCTAATTTTCGATGGAAAATCTATCATTTTCCTTGGAAAATGTCAAATTTGTTGTTTGATTGCATCAATTTTCCCCAGAAAAAGCAACATTTTTCATAAAATTTTTTTGACTTTCTCCATGGAAAAAAAACATATTTACCTATTTTTGTCTCTACTTAAATGCTATTTAACCTTTACACAATAAATTTTGAATATATATATATATATATATATATATATATATATATATAACCATATAACCGTGATATGATTAAGTAGAATTTGGATCCGCGGTCTGCAGATCCAAGTAGCCTTCCCTGACACTTGAACCATGTTTGAAGGATTTCTAACCGTACGGATGAAAAGATCATCTAAAAATAAGTTAGCATGTCCATTTTCATACAATTTGGTTACCGTTTGATCCTCCCACTTAACGGTTCTCATTTTATAGAATTCTTAACGGTTCAGAATTTCAACTGTTAAGTGGGAGGACCAAACGGTCACCAAATTGTATGAAAATGGACATGCTAGCTTATTTTTCTATGATCTTTCCATCCGTATGGTTGAAAATCCTTCAAACATGATCAAAGTGGCCAGATCTGCACAGTGATCCGGCCGACCTGATCATATCAGGACTATATATATATGAAGCATAGTTTTCAAACATAAATTTGAAACAACAATAAAACATAAATAAAAAAACAAAATACATAGATTTCAAACTGAAATTTGAAACAACCCAATAAAAAGCATGTTCACATATTTCACCAATGAGGAAGGTTCACATATAAAAAGTGTGAGTAACTAAGCATGTTAACATAATTCAAAGTACACATTTCTTCCAATAAAGCAAAACCATAATTCAAAGTACACATTGCCGAGCTTGCGATTGACCCAACCACGCAAAAACACTTAATCATTCATCTCAAGGAAAAAATGACCGTCTTCCTTGTAATGCACAAATATTTGCATGAGATTCATAACATCAGACCCAATCCTCGAAGTTTCTCTAGAATTGCTTCCATATCGACACGACTTTGAGTTGCTTTCTCCTTGAATGCAATGGTCATTTCTTGCGAGGATTGAGCCATAATTTTAAGGGACTAGGAAACATCATCCATTGGTTTCCCACGTTTACGTTTAGCTCTCGGGCCTCTCCCTTGTGCGGCTTCATTGGGGGTATTGGGCGCGTTCGAGTGAGTTGGTTGTGCTTCCTCCAACTCATCTTCATCCCTTAGACCGACTCCCACTGGATTGTTGATTTCATCTTCATTCATTTGTATAAAGTCATTCCCCATGATAGCTCGATCTTTAGTTGCGATGTCATTGCCAAAAATGGTAGCCAAATCATAATAGCGAGGACATGACTTCCCCTTCAAATTTTTTGCATCAGTTATCCTAAAAAATCATGAGACATAAAACTATAAGAAACAAATAAACAACAAGAAGTGGATCATCATAACCATAAGAAAGTACATTTAAAAAACAAACAAACAAACATGAGGAGCACCAATGCTATACATCAGCATAGAAATCATAAGATTATTAGTCTATAGAAGAAACCAACCCATACATAATGCTATCCATACGCTCATACATTTTTTGCTCTTTACATAATAAAACAACAAGGAAGGAAAATCAACTAACAATTGTAGGAAATCTATGTTCACAACTAACTATTCCCAATTGTATACAAATTAAGTCTCACTCTTGATCCCATGATCATATCAACATTAACACATCAGATTTGCGCATAAATTACTCTATCCAGAATACTCAACCAAACTATGAAAGATAATACACAAATTTGTTCTTAATCTATTTAAATGTTTCCAGTTGATTAAACATATAGTAGAAGCAAGACATAAAACCATAAAAAATATAGTAGAACCAAACTATGACAATGCACATCTAACCTTTAATCACTTAAATATTAGCACATTTTAACATAGACAAAAGATCATGAAAGGCACCCAACCTCAATCAATCTAAATGTGCAAGTGCAATTAAGGAACAAAAAAAGGATCACAAATTAAGAAGAAAAACCAAAAGGTTTATGAACAAAATAAATAACCTATTATATTAGTGGTAGTATGTATCCTATAAACACACAAACAAACTCAAAGGAAGGTGTTATGTAGACCAACCCATCAGGAAGGCAGTAAACAAATGCTAATGGTGGGCATAGTAAAATTCTAAACTAACTTGTAAAATGATTCAAAAAAACAAAAAATAATAATTAATAAAATATATAAGATTTTACTTTAGGACTATTTGCAACATTGCAACATAATATATCTTAATATCATTGAATATCATCACAAGAAATGGGAGAAAAAGATATTTACTTGAAGGTGCTTCTACCAAACAAGAGGATCTGCTGTCACTCGGTCGTTTTCATCCAACCCAAACCCGCTCCTCTTGAACAACTCCGTGATCTCCTTGTAATCTCTTTTGAGAGTCTTCCACCTAGCCCTGACATGAGCAACTTCTACAACCACTTGTATATTCGTCGGCCTTAAATCCATTTTCTGTTCTTCTTGGCCCCACAAGCACTACCTCCAAAAGAGTATCTATTAGTACTTGATCCATATCGTCTGACTAACGAACTTACCTTTTTTTTGTTTCTACTTGGGAGGAGGCTGGAGTGATTTCCTCAACATCATGTACAGAGCTGGAGACTGTAGCAAGCCTAGGAATAGTAAATGAGCCTTGGTTGCCAAATCATCGACTTCCCATTTTCTGTTTCACTTTAAAAATCAATAAAAAACTAGAAAAATATAGTACATATGTCACGCCCCAAACCCGGGCTCAGGCACGTGGACAGACCGGCCGCACCCAAACAGGGACAGGTCCCTATCCGGGCGTGAAGCCTCAGAGTTCCTATACAATTATGAACTAGAGAGAACAACAGCGGAATATATATAAATAATAACAAGGGAGTTTATACAACTCCATACAAGTACAAAAGAAGTACAATACCCGGGTTTATACAACCCATACAAGGATCTAGTCAAGTCACCCCTAGTAATCAATACAACATAAATACAATACAAGTCTCACACACACACACACAAATAAAAGGAGGTATACAGACCGCAAGGGAAAACAACAAGCCCGAGGTAGCTACTCGGTATGTCATGTGGGATCGAAAATACGCGCCTGGCATCGTATGACACCAAATGATATATCGAAGCACAAATATAATTTTTTGTTTGTTTGTGGGTTCTTTTATTCCTAATAGAGGCAAACCCCTATTATTAATTACCCCAGACAATGTCGTGGGAACCCCCGATTAAGGGCAAAAGCACAAGTAGAGAGAATGAGAAAGAATAATTTATTTTATTGCAATATAATATGATTCGTTACATATCAGTATATATATATATATATTTATTTATTTGTTTATTTGTTTATTTATGACGCCGCCCCCGCTTTGGAATCCGTGCCCCGCCATATGGGATCCATAAATCCGTCGGTTGCCTTGCACTTGAGGTTTGAAATAGGTTTGTGACCAGGTTCATACTGACTAGGTCACCAATTAACTTCCCCTTGCATCTTGTATGGTCGGAGAGGTCAGGGAGTCTAGCTTCCAATGCCGCAAATTTCATCTTGATTGGAGCTCCCTAGCAAAAATTGCCCGCGTTTAACCGAGAAGTGGTCGAACCGGCAAAACTGCAGAGATTGACTTCTTTTTCATTAAGAACTGCTCTCAACTGGGCCATTGGCAATGATTGTACCATATATGGTTGGAGAGATCCTGAAATCTAGTTTCCGGTGCCGCAGATTTCACTTCGATTGGAGTTTTCTAGCAAAAGTTATTGCTATTTGAATGAAGGGTGGTCGAGCTGGCCAGGCTGCAGGGACTAGCCTTTTTCTTCACCAAAATATGCAGCGACGGGTTGCCGAGAAAGTGCATGCTGTATATAACTGTTGAAGGTCTGGATATCTAGTTTCTAATGCCATAGATTTCACCTCCATTGGAATTTTCAGACAAGAGTTATGAATTTTTTAAAATTGGTAATCAGTATTGCTGGTGGCAGAATTGCTGGAATTGACCCTTTTATTTATCAAGTTCTGCGCAGATTGGGCCGCCAAAAGGGTTTGCTTTGTATATGACTATTGAAGATCTAGATATCTAATTTCCAACTCCATATATTTCACCCCAATCAAAGTTTCCAGGCCGGAGTTATGAATTTTTGAAAACAGGTCTTTATAACAGCTATTGCTGCGGCAATTCAGCAATTCATCAGCAATTTTCAGCAGCCATCCTTGCAGCAGTTTCCAGTAACCACTTTCAGTAATCAGTCAATGACAGCTCCCTTTTTAGAAAATTTTGACATAGTTCCCTCTGTATTTTAGGGCTTTAATTTTATACAAGCACCCACACATTCATGCAACAGATCAACATTATGATAGCAGCAATTCTGAATTTTTATTAGTTAGCATTCATTATCATGTCAGCAACAATTAACAGCATTCAACGTCGGCTTCTTCAGCGGCATCATCATTATTTGCAACAAATTTCAGTAGCAGCATCCCTCTATTTGCAGCAAATTTCAGCGCCTTCTTGCAACAAATTTTAGCAATAGCATTCCTTTATTTCAGCACCTTCCTGCAGCAAATTTCAGCAATAGCATTCCTTTACTTGCAACGAAATTTCAGCACTTTCTTGCAGCAAAATTTCAGCAATAACAGCTTCAATCAGCAACAGATCTTCATTGTGCAGTATCCATCTTTATGAATAGCATCCAAATTCTTGAATCAGCATCCAGATTCTTTAATTCAGCATCCATGGCTTGGGACAGCATCTAGGTTTTTGAACAGCATCCAATCTTGAACAGCATCCAGGTTTTTGAACAGCATCCAGTTTTTTTTTGCTTTTTTTTTTAACAGCATCCAGGTTCTTGAGCAGAATCCATGCTTCAATGAATCAGCAACTATGTTAGCATCCAGACAGCATCCAAGTTCTTGAGTCTTGAACAACATCCAGCTTCAAACAAGTCAGCATCCAATCAGCATCCAATTTCTTGAGTCTTGAACAGCATCCAAGTAGCATCAACAATGGGCATCTTCTTTCCCTTCTTGGCGAACTTCATTTCTCTGATAGCTCTTCAGCGTCGGCAACAACTTCTAGCAGCCTCATCAGCAACAGCGGCAACATCCAGCAAAGTTGGGGCAGCAAAGGTGGAGGTGCTGGCAGCCAGGCAGAGCAGCAAGCTTGGGCGGACAGCCCCTGGCTGGGGGGGACAGTGGTGGCGCTGGCTGCGGTGCTAGCCACGAGAGCGGCCTTGGCTGCAGAGGTGGTGCTCGGGGCGGTGAAAGCGTGGCGGATCTAGTCGAGGAAACTAGATCGGCGGCTGAAGAAGAAGGTAGCGACTATAAGGAAAATCTGGGAGGGTGGGCCGGGTGGCTTCTTGGCGTGCACAGCTGCAGCGCTGGCCTTCGCGCGCTGACTGCGAGCGCGGTGGCGAGTGGCTGGCAGGTGCTGGTGACTGGTCGGAGGAGCAGCAGGGGAGCCGGCGGTGGCTAGGGCATCAGGTGGCACAGGAGGCAGCGATAAAAGGAGGAGGTGGCGGTAGTTGGGAGGCGGCAGGTGTGGCTGATAGGCGTCTTTGGGCGGCGGCCTTGGGCGTTCTGGCGGGGTGGCTGATGCGCAAGTGAGCGGCCGTGGTACCTGCCTTCTTCTTCTTTTGGCTCGAACGCGGGGTGGGTTCTGATAAAGAGAAAAGAATATATTTATTGTTTTTACCTTTCCTTCTTTCTTCTTTCTTTTTGTCTCTGTCTTCTGTCTTTTTCTTCTTCCGGGTTGTCTCCTTACGAGCTTCTTGTCGTCTCTTCTTCCTTTCTTTTGTCTCCCCTTTGTTTGTCTTTTTAAAACTCCTCCCCCACTCCGCGAGATGGTCCGGGGAATCCTCAACCTCCCCGACCATCAAGGATGATGGATGAGATCAAATCCTTCATCCTTATCCTAAAATTAATAATTAATTAATTATTTAATTTACTTAAATTTTAATTATATATATATATATATATATATATATATATATATATATATATTTTGGGATTGGTATTTTATTTATTTATTATTATTTATTTATTTTTTATATTATTATTATTTTTTAAGGATTAGATCCCGGGTATATATTCTGGATAATCCTTGAGATGCACTCGAGATATGTGTTCCCGGATGATCCTGAGATTTGAGATCCGCCTCGAGATATGTGTTCCCGGGTGATCATGAGTTTTGAGATCTTCCTCGAGATATGTGTTCTCGGGCTATTATGAAATTTATCCCTTTTTTTATTTTAGGATATATTTCAACGTCTTATCAAATCCTGATTTGGCCAAGATTATGATAGATTAAATTTCTTAGGATTAGAATTTTAATCCTCATGGAATTGAGACATATATATTTTTTTTATATAAACATGTCCCTGTCTAAGGCAGATCCTACTCCTCCTTGTCACCTAAGAAAAATATCAATCAAGTACATGAGCCTAAGGAATAAGCCCAGTAGGATCGCCAATAAAGCAATAAGCATGAAGATAAGCCATAAGCAAGGAATCGAAAATAAATCAAGTGCAAACAAGCAAATGAAGCAAAATCATAAGTAACATGTTTCTAGGATGTGAATAAATCACAGATGTACTGCATCTCGGCATATATGATACTACGGTATCCTTGATATCGTACGACACCTAGGTATGCGTCTTGGCCTAAGCGGATATGCTATAGCCTACATGTATACATGGTGAGAATATCTCACTCTACATTTGAGAGCCGTCAGATGTATCATGCCTATCAAGAAGGAAGCGCGATCTGAGAATACCTAATAACAAGTATTCCTATATATTTCCAAGAGGCACAACATCTCGAATATATAAGAAAAATAATGATCTCCTCGAGATCGGAAGCCAACACATGTTTAAGGAGTAAACTCAACTTAAACATGTATAAGAAAATATAGAAGACAGTGATCTCCTCGAGGATCGAAGCCAATACATATTTAAGGAGTAAACTTCGACTCAAATATATATAAAAGGCATCACATAGAATACAAGCTCAAGAATCATAAGCGAGATAGGAGAAAGAAATACTCACAACCCCCGTGCGAGAGCCTACCTGGCTAGCGAGTAATTATCTGAGCCTCGTCGCATCTCACATGTCTGAACCAGGATCTAGTAGATAGATAATAAATCTCAGTAACTTACAAATCTACTACTTAGATAATTACTATGAATTTCAATATTCATGTATTCACTTAGAATACGGCTAATGTTATCGTATTTTATAGAAATCATCTTCTTTAAATATGGAAGGGCCCACAAAGCCCAAATCATCTCTAACAAAGAGATTAACTCAATAAATGATGATTTCCTAAACTTAATCATACTTGAAAACCATTAACAATCAATTAAGGATGTATGAATTCTAAGTAAATTTCGGCGGCATCTCCCCTATTTATAGGGCCCCGAAATTATACAATCATACACAACCAACACATCCATTACACATGGATTTCATAATACTTAATACAATAACTCATACATCATGCAATTCAATGCCTCAAAATCCATCAAGTAAAACCCTTTCTATCTCCTTAAGCCCCCACTAGTAAGTTCATGTTTTCTACCACAGCCCCTAACCTTCAATTAAGCATTTAATCAAACAATTAGCATGATATATCTCCCAAATTAGTGCTCACAGTTTAGGGGATGAAGGTGGGCAGGAAGAGGGGTCGTTGGAGAAGGAAGAGGAGCGGTTTGAGCCTACTTGCTTCGCTTGATGATGTGGCGGACTTACAACAAAGGCTGGCGGTGCTTGGCGGCAAGGGGGAGCTGGGCGGCATTTGGTTGCGTCTTGAGGCTCATCGGGTTGGCAAGTGCGCGTGTGCATGAGGGAAGGGCGGAGGCAAACTGGCCTCAGGTCGCCGGAGTTGGGTGGTGTGTGTGCAAGTGGACAGGGGCACGGCCGTGGTAGAAGCACTTTCGGGTAGATTCCGGATCCGGGGTGGCGTGTCGCGTCTTGCAGATGCGGTAGCCGGAGCTTCTGCCTTGAGACAAAGGCTGTGGTGGGTGGCTCGCCCGGCGTGCGAGAGGTGACAATCGAGGCGGTACGACGTGGCGTGGCGGCGTGGGCTCGAGGCTGCGGGGCGGAGTTGGGCCACATGCAAGCGCGTGCGCGCCTAGGGAGGCCGATGGAGCTGCTCGATGCCAAGGAGGGGTCGCCAGAGCTTTGTCGAGGTGGAGGGGGCTTAATTTGGCTAGGATCTCTTAGATTTCGTCGGAGAAGGGAAGATGGAGAAGAGTAGGGTGGAGCTCGTGGATAAGAAGAAGGGAGAAGGAGATGAAGAATTTTATTATTATTATTATTATTATTATTATTATTATTATTATTATTATTATTATTATTATTATTATTATTTTTAAAACCCTAAGTCCATCATCCATTATTAAAACTTATGATATTTGTCACATGAATACTATTCATTCATGGGTGAATGACTTTATTTAAGCCGGGGTCCACCATCATAATTCTTCAGTCCTCATGCCCCAACCCAGATCCGTGAATCTCAGCCCTTAATTGATTCCTTTAGTTACGGGCTTACTGTGGCATCACGGGGTGGTCTCTATCCTCGACCAAATCCATTTTTCCAGGGACTCGAACATTTGTCAGTTTCCCCTCAATAATTTATCTGGATTAATTAACACTTAATAAATTCACAAAATTTCATCGCTTACCATCTTAAATTTCCTGTTTAAGATTTATGGGAAAAATAAATATTTATTAGGGGTAGGTTTTACAATATATATATTGCTAAAAAGTGTAATTAAAAGTTCCTAAATTAGTAATATAAAGTTATGACATTACATAACATAAGTTAGAGAGTTCTTTGCAATTAAAAGTACATATATGTGCAACATAAAGATATGACATAATGATAAGTGTTCAAATGAGCATCATTTATATATGAAATTCATGCATATTACTTTAAGTTTTGGAGGAATGTTGGCCCGCTTGTACTCAAAATAGCTTGGTTTTTGTAAACAAGGCAGAAAATAGCAATTCCAAGAGAAAGGAAGCGTTTTCAAGAGAATGCGGGCCAAAATAAGTGGAACCGAGCAAAAGGACCGTCCATACGGAGTCCCATACGGACCCGTATGGACCTGGAGATTTCTACGGACCCCGAGCGGGTGAGGACCAGGTATCTGAGGACACGAGGAGTATCTGACCCGTATGGTACTCCGGTATGGGAGTACGTATCTGAGGCCGTCTGGTAGTATGGATCGTATACTGGGTCGCATATCGTAAATCTGCAGCTGCGATTTCGGCCGAACCGAGGGTAAAGTCAAAAAATACACCCAAAACCCTAGTGTGGGGTATAAATACAAAGGCTAATTAGGGTTTTGGGGCATCTTGGAGTGGATTGGAGGCAAAGCATCAAGGTTTGGGGAGAGATATTCATCATCTTCTCCATCACCAAGGAGGAGAGGATTGGAGGAGTTCTCCCATCAAAAGGGCTCAAGAAGGAGAAGAAGGGGCAAGAGAGAAGCAAGGGATCCACCAACGGTCATCATTAGGGGTTTTCTCTCATGAACTCTATGTTTGCTTTCTCTTTTGGCATGGATTGTTGCTCTCCATTGATGGAGAGCTAATCTCTTGATACTTGGGTGTTGATGAACCTTTGGATTATGTTTAATTGATATTGTCTCTTCTATGTTGATTGCTTGGTTGAATGCATTGTAGTCTATTGAATGTTATGTATGTTGGTAGCATTAATCTCTCTACGTTGCGAGAGCCCAGAGAGGTTTCTATAGTCCATATGGGGGAAGATGCACGGCCTCCCCATGTGTAGACAAACTTCAATAGAGAGGGCTAGGAGTACGGAGCACAGGGTACTAAGGCGAGCGACTCCTTTAGATGTCCTATTCCCTTAGTCCTTCCAAGAGATAGGTTCCCTAGAACTTAACTAGTAAGGGCACTAGGTTGAGTAATCACCCTCGAGCGAGAGGATGAAATCACATTAGGAACCCTTGTCCAATGATTCACCAAGAATTAACATATCTAAGAGAATCCAAGGGGGATTCAATCACCCAAGTATCCCCTTCATCGATTGATTGTCTTCAGGGTCAATTTTACTTGTTAATTTGCATGTTACTGTTAGAATTAGGTTTAGTTATCACCAACCAAACTTGATCGACTAGATAATAAACGAATAGCCATTACTAGTACTTCCTTTCTCCCTGAGGATCGACAACCCGACATTTGTCCACTTTATTACTTGATTCGACCCGTTCACTTGCGGATTCAACGCATCAAGTTTTTGGTGCCGTTGCCGGGGAGATTTAGGACTACTAGGAAAACTATGAGTTTATTAATATAGTCATTTACTTTCAGTTTTTACTTTGTTTTAATAATTTTTTGATCTCTTGAATACTAATCCTTCTCATAATCTTCTGTGCGAGGTATTGGTGCATGACCCGGAAAAATCCTAAGAACCTTGTTGAAGTGGATAGTGAAATTGATAGAACCTTCCACAAGAGATTAAGAGAAGTGGAGACATCAATTCCAGGACCCTCTTCGGGGTCAGAGAACACCTTGCCCATTGAGCATAGTGTTGAAGTGTCAGAAGAACCCATCATGGTAGGAAGAAGGCTTACACTTTCTGAGCATGAGAGATCCCATTATCTGGGGAGAAGAGTTGATGTGCACCCCGAATGTCAATTTGAACAATTTTGAAATCAAACAAGCACATTGTCGATGATTTAGAATACTTTCGGTTTGTGAGAGGCCGGATGAAGACCCGCATGCTCACATTGCTAAGTTTGTCCAGATTTGCAATATGTTCAACATCAATGGGGCCCCCGATGATGGCATCCGATTGAGATTGTTTCCATTCAGCTTGAGAGAAGGAGCCTATAGATGGTTGAATTCACTTCCGACGGGATCTATTTGGACTTGGGCTGAAATGCTTGATAAGTTCCTTGGCCGACATTTTCCACCAAGCAAGGCCGCAAGCTCAGATTGGAAATTTCTTCATTCAAGCAAGGGCATATGGAAACATTCTTTGAAGCTTATGAAAGGTATAAGGATTTGCTTCGGCGATGCCTCCAACATAGTTTGGATCCTTGTGCCAAGGTCCATACATTCTACAATGGTTTGGATGACTCCACAAGACAATTGGTGGATCACGGCGTAGGCTCTTTGGAAAACAAATATCGGATGAGGCCGAAAAGATTTTTGAAGATATGTAGAGCAATGAGGCACACTGGTCCACTAGAGGCAAGCAAGTCAAGGTAGTAGGTTCTTTGGATGGAACCAATTCGGTGATATAGTTTTTAGGCCCGGCTAGAGGCTTTGACAAGGAAAATTGATGCTCTAACCACTTGGAAGTAGCTTCGAGGCCAACCCGGTGATGGCTTGCAACACATGTGGAGGAGGGCATGATATGAATCTTTGTCCCATTGCTAGTATTGATGCCATGCCTTTGGAGCAACTACAATATTTGGGCAACAATCAAAGAGCAACCGGATGGGCAATATAGAGCCTTCGCACCGAAGTGGAATCATCCCGCTTTATTTTACGGGAACCCTCAAGGAGGTCAATACCCACCGGGCTTCCAACATCCCCCAAAGCCACAAGAACGGAAGCCCAACATGGAGGAGATGATGTTTAAAATGCTACAAAATAATGAGGCATCTATTCGGAATTTGCAAGCCACGGTGCAGAACCTTGAGAACCAAATGGGCCAAATGGCCAAAACCCTTTCTGAGCGATCCCAAGGAAGTCTACCGAGTAACACCGAGGCAAACCCTCATGAACAATGCAAGGCAATCACCTTGAGAAGTGGAAAAGAGATTAGTCCTCCGATGCAAAAACCTCAAGAGAAGAAGGTGATTGAAGAAGAAGACTCGGTACCATTGGCGAACTCTAGAGAGGGGACAAAAGAAAGGGAAGAAGTACCGTCTCCCGCTCCATATCAACCAAAGATTCCTTACCCCGCTAGATTGAAGAAAGACAAGGAAGATGCTCAATTTGCCAAGTTCTCTAGCATGTTGAAGCAATTGCACATCAACTTGCCATTGGTGGAGGTTCTAGCTAAAATACCGAAGTATGCCAAGTTCATGAAGGACCTCCTCTCTAACAAAAGGAAGCTAGAGAATGCGGCCACAATCACTCTCAATGCCCAATGCTCGGCCATTGTACAACAAGAAGTTCCCAAGAAACTGAAAGATCCGGGCAATTTCATTGTTCCTTGCACACTTGGGGAAGGAGTAACAAAGAAGGCATTAGCGGATTCGGGTGCAAGCATCAATGTAATGCCTTACAATTTATACATGAAGCTTGGGCTTGAAGATCCAAAGCCAACCGGAATGACATTGCAATTGGCGGATCGGTCCGTAAAAAGGCCAAAGGGGTTAACTGAAGACGTCCTTATCACAATCAATGATTTCCTGTTTCCGGCAGATTTTGTGCTTTTGGATGTGGATGATAATGTCGAGGTCCCTATTATCTTGGGGCGCCCTTTCCTTGCCACTGCTCAAGCACTTGAAGACCATGCCCAAGGCAAGCTTGCGCTAAGGGTAGGGGATCAAGAAGTTGTGTTCAAAATTCCCGAGGAAATGCGGTATACCATGGCTCAAGATGATACGTCGTACAGTGCTGACGATGTTGATTTGATCACCTCTGCTTGCATAGAGGATCTCTTGATGATAGACCAATTGCATGATGAGTTGAATGAAGTGGAAGACACTCTAGAAGGAACTTCGGGAAAATTCAACTATACTCAAGAGAAGGAAACTTCGGGCCAAAATTTGAAAAGACCAAGAGGAGGAGGAGGCCCATCCCGGCCTTGAAGAAGTGCTGGAGGAAGGTGCAAAAAGAAGGGGTAACTGCCACATCATTCTCCTCCACTCCTCCCACCGAGTACTCATGTATGAAAGCAAAAGATCCTTCTATTTATGCACGTTTGGGAGAATGCTTGTTTGGATCATGTTTTAGAGGAAAGGCCGACGGAAGCTTCAAGGTATTTGAGCCTCCAAAAGGTAAATTGAAGGTACGTCAAGCTAGTGATGTTAAACAAGCGCTTCTTGGGAGGCAACCCAAGCTCTATTCTTTCTTTTATCGTCTTTAGCAATTTTATTTGTTTTTGATTAGCTAGTGATGCTTGAAATAAGTGGAAGTTGTGTTTTCAGTCCAATTCTTTTTATTCTTGTGCTGGATGTTGTCATTAGGGGTAATATATTGAATTCTATCAGGCCGTGCAAAGAGAAGGGGCATGAATGAACCCTGGAAAGGCTGTGCAAGCCTCTACCCAGGTATATCTGAGGTCCCATACTGGTGGACAATGGTCCGTATATGGAGACAGCAGCCTATACGACCCCGTATAGGACTCCGTATAGGAGTCCGTATGGTGTCGGTCGAGGGCACGAGTACAGGGCACTTTAAATAGCACCCTTTTCACCCCTTCCACTCAATCCTCACCACTCTCTCGTGCCCTAGAGACCCGACACCCTCTCTTTGCGACGCGGCGCCCATTCTTCTTCAAATTAAGGCTTGATCATCCCTAGGTATGTGCTAATTACTCAAATTCTCAAATGTATGCATCGTCGACATGATTTAGAACCCTAGGGTTGTTTGAAATCGATTTTTCTTGTGAATGGAATGAATGAGTGAGATTCTTGTGCTATTTTTGTGATAAAACTTGCATTAGATGGATGTGGTATGTTTTGCAAGTGTTTGGATGCGAGAAATGTAGAAATGGGGCCAAGATTAAATGACGGCCCGGCAGCAGCAGCGGCCAGGTCCATACGGACTCCCATACGGAGTCCCATACGGACTCGTACAGGGACCTGTCCCCGTATACGGACTTCGGTCAGTCCGTATGACATCCCATATAGGGGCAATTTAGGTCTTTTATTTGAAAATTTTGCCATGCCCCTTTAGCTTCATCGACACTAACATTCCTTGTTTAGTTTTAGAGATGCCGAGGAAGCTGACAGCAACAAAGAAGTGCCGAACAGGGGCTGGATCGTCATCCACCAAGCCACACTTCACAGATGAGGTCCACCGCCTCCGATATGTCCATCTTTCCTCCCGCTGATTCGGTCGGACCCGCGTCATAGATTGGGACAATCTTATCCAGCTTAACATCGCCTACCGAGTCCGGAAGATGATATCATTCGGCGGCTGGGACAGGATGTTCTCTCTTAGCCATGAGGTATTCCGCCGCCCGACCTTGGAGGTACTGAGCTCTTTCGAGGCCGACAGGAGTGTGGTGGGGGAGCAGAACCGCACCGCCATTACCTTCCAGCTCTTCGGGAGACAGAGGGCGATGAGCTACACTCAGTTCGAGCTGTACATGGGACTATATGATCGCGATTATACATTCACACGAGGAATGCGCCGGTACTGCTCCACGGCCTTCCCGGCGCACCATTTCTTACTTGAGCTTACGGATTGATTAGGCGGGCGCCATAGCGGTATCACAAGGCGTCCTTCATGATGGACCCGGTGCACCGTTACCTACATGCACTCATCAGCGCACCATCGCAGCTCACAGTGACAATTGTGGAGTAGTCATCGTCACTGATCGCCTGTTTCTCTATAGCCTCATCGAGCGAGTTCCGATCCACCTGGGATACGTACTCGCCGACTACTTGGCGCATCAGGGGCAGAACACCCGACTCACCGATATCCACGCCGGACCCTACATCACCCAACTTATCATGGGCATGGGTCTCGAGGCAGAGTTAGAGGGGGAGCAGCACCAGCAGTTAGTCTCCCCACTCAACATGACACTCCTTGCCTTGAGATTGGGTGAGTGCGGCCGGTGGCGGACGTTACACTCTTGTTGGCCATGTCTTAGATAGTTCAGAGGAGGAGGGATCTGACTCCGATGATTCCGATGCGGCCGACCCTTCAGCACGACTACCCCCTGCCTCCAGTGGACCCTCGGTACCCAGGAGCCGATACACGAGGCTGGAGGAGTAGACCACCGAGATGAGAGCTGTCCAAGACACTATCTTAGCGGAGCAGCGACGGCTCGGGGAGCAGTTTTCCGAGCTCTCGCTATTTATTCGTGGACACGCCGCATTTGCACCTCCTCGCCTCCGGCAGCGTGAGCGATGAGCCAGCACGGGACACTTGATGCACTACTTCTATATTTCATTTCTCTTTATATGGAACTTTGTTATCTGCACTTGTTATTTTATTTACTTTAACGCATCATTCTGCACTTGAGCAAGGGCATCGCCCTGCTACCCTATGTCTTACTTTCGTTATGTGGATTCTCTTGTTTTGCATGTTATTGGAGTTGACTCCTTCTTTATGTTCGCAGAGTTCAACTTTGGATCCACGACCCTCGATAAGAAAGACATTCCTCCGCTCCCACAAACGACTCTCGGCAACTATATTTAGGGGAGTTTCGTTCACCTTTCTCCACTAATTTCTTACGCTGAATTTAATTCTCTTGCATCGAGGACAATGCAAACTTTTAGAGTGGGGATGGGTTGCTACCTATCTCCTTTTAGGGTTATTGCAAACTTTTAAGTGTGGAGATAGGCAGCTATCATGATCATTTATTGTAGATATTTTTGTGATAATTATGCTTGATATGCATGACAACCTTGTGGATAGATAAATGTGACATGAATTTCTTTTCCAACTACACCATTTGTGATTTGAAATGCTTCCAATTGAAACACCATGGGCATATAGAGGTCATCTTTGTGACAATTATGATTGTGAAAGACAATAGATAACCCATTGCCACGTTCTTTTGACTTGACTAGCTAAGCATTGTTTTTCAATGGCTCCAAGAAATTTCGTGGTACTAGTTCAAATTTGTTAACCCCTCATAATACACGTAGTGGACAAGTACAATGAAAATAAAGTAGTTTAGCACATCATTTAAGTTAATAAAGATAGTGTTCCGCTGCTTTTGGTGATGAACTAGTTTGGAGTTCCAGCTCCTAACCAGAGTGTTCTTCATTTCGAAAAATCACTATTTAGCATGAACATCTATGGGTAAAGTTGTAACCACCTAAGTAGCTAAGGATTTGGGTGCCTAATTAGCATGAGTCCTCTGCAAAAAAAGGGGGGAACTACACTCTACCCTGATCTTTAGCATGGGAAAGTCGGATCTAATAGAGATGCCCTACCCAAATAAAATGTTAAAAAAAAAAATTATTGTTGTATTTGTCCACCGTTCATCTAATAGGGAAGTAACTCTTTTGATCTTAGGGCCTCAAGGACTTTCTAGAGTCTACTGAGAGCATACTTGCCTTATTAAGACTTTAGAACATGGCATGTGGAGTGAACAAGCTTTGTCTAGGACTTTATTGGAAGAGTTACAAGATCAATCTAAGCCCTAGTGTGGAGATAGGAAAACACAATGAGGTGGTGCTATTGGACTAGAATTCATGTATAGTGTGTAGAGCCCAAGGTTGAACACTTATCTTCTTTTCTTGATTTCGTCTCTTTGCTTGAGGACAAGCAAACCTTTAAGTGTGGAGATATGTGATAAGTGTTCAAATGAGCATCATTTATATATGAAATTCATGCATATTACTTTAAGTTTTGGAGGAATGTTGGCCCGCTTGTACTCAAAATAGCTTTGTTTTTGTAAACAGGGCAGAAAATAGCAATTCCAAGAGAAAGGAAGCGTTTTCAAGAGAATGCGGGCCAAAATAAGCGGAACCGAGCAAAAGGACCGTCCATACGGAGTCCCATACGGACCCGTATGGACCTGGAGATTTCTACGGACCCCCAAACGGACTAACAGGACCCTGTATACGGGGATCTGAGGAGTATACGACCCCGTATGGTACTCCGTATGGGAGTCCGTATACGGGGCCGTATGGATCGTATACTGGGTCGCATATCGTAAAGCTGCAGCTACGATTTCGGCCGAACCGAGGGTAAAGTCAGAAAATACACCCAAAACCCTAGTGTGGGGTATAAATACAAAGGCTAATTAGGGTTTTGAGGCATCTTGGAGTGGATTGGAGGCAAAGCATCAAGGTTTGGGGAGAGATATTCATCATCTTCTCCATCACCAAGGAGGAGAGGATTGGAGGAGTTCTCCCATCAAAAGGGCTCAAGAAGGAGAAGAAGAGGGAAGAGAGAAGCAAGGGATCCACCAACTGTCATCATTAGGGGTTTTCTCTCATGAACTCTATGTTTGCTTTCTCTTTTGGCATGGATTGTTGCTCTCCATTGATGGAGAGCTAATCTCTTGATACTTGGGTGTTGATGAACCTTTGGATTATGTTTAATTGATATTGTCTCTTCTATGTTGATTGCTTGGTTGAATGCATTGTAGTCTATTGAATGTTATGTATGGTGGTAGCATTAATCTCTCTACGTTGCGAGAGCCCAGAGAGGTTTCTATAGTCCATATGGGGGAAGATGCGAGCGCCTCCCCATGTGTAGACAAACTTCAATAGAGAGGGCTAGGAGTACACCGGGAGCCTGGGTACTAAGGCGAGCGACTCCTTTAGATGTCCTATTCCCTTAGTCCTTCCAAGAGATAGGTTCCCTAGAACTTAACTAGTAAGGGCACTAAGTTGAGTAATCACCCTCGAGCGAGGGGATGAAATCACATTAGGAACCCTTGGCCAATGATTCACCAAGAATTAACATAGAGAGCATTATCCATATCTAAGAGAATCCAAGGGGGATTCAATCACCCAAGTATCCCCTTCATCGATTGATTGTCTTCAAGGTCAATTTTACTTGTTAATTTGCATTGTTACTGTTAGAATTAGGTTTAGTTATCACCAACCAAACTTGATCGACTAGATAATAAACGAATAGCCATCACTAGTACTTCCTTTCTCCCTGAGGATCGACAACCCGACATTTGTCCACTTTATTACTTGATTCGACCCGTTCACTTGCCGATTCAACGCATCACATAACATAACCTAACGCAAGATGCTGAAATTTATAACATAACATAATAATTAATCCTAGTAGGTCGCATCGTAGCTGTTAGAGTCGAAACCAGCCCACATAATGTTAGATAGTGAATTTCTTTGGTTGGTTCATGCCACTTTAGATATGATTCTGATGTTGGCATTAACATATGAGTCTTCAGGTACATCGACATACGGGGGGTTTACTTCATTGTCGCTAACCTCATCATCGCTACAGAGATCATCTAAATCATCAACACGTAAGAAGTTATGCAAGGCACAACATGCAAGGACGATGTTCGCTTGTGTATCTATATCATAAAAGGGCTGATGCCTAAGATAGGCAAACCTCATCTTCAACAAGTCGATGGTCCTCTCAACAACATTACGAAGAGATGAGTGTCGAAAGTTGAATAGCTCCTTGTGGTTTCCAGGAAGTAGACCTTGAATGTCTCTATGATGATTGTGCATACCCCGATAAAGGTACAATTTATTTTAGTGATAAATATCTAAATCCTAACAAAAATAGAAACAATCTTATTAGTATAAACATCTAACATAAAAGTAATGGAACCAATCTTGGACATTCTCCTTATCATTGGGGGAGTTTTAAGCAGTGGCATTGTTGACAACATCTCTATAGAGATTAAGACATGCATTTAACACTCTACGACCATGTTTGGTTGGGGGATATCCCCAGGATAACCCCTTGGCACATGTTCGCACAAAAAAGAGCGGGAAAAGTTAAATCAAAATAGAGTGTTTAATGCCATCATCAGCCATGTGTTTATGTATATATTAATGGTTGTTGATAGTATCTACCCACTTTTACAATTGACTAAGTTGCCCTTGTTCTTGCTTTAATTTGAGTAGCCACATCAGCAAATTTTTATAATATTTAATTATGTTTGCATGTGGATTAGTGTCATTATTTGGTTCAATTACTATTAATTAGCCCTAAAGATGGATGAATGAGGGCCTTCTTGAAGATTAATTGCCATTAAATATTGGTGTTAATATTTTTATTCTAAAATTTGGATTTATAAATATTTATAAACATATTTTAAATATATTTATTCTAAAATATTGGTTTATTCTACCAATATATAAATAGGTTTTAGATATGTTTTTTAAAATATTTTTAATAACTTATTTATAAATATGTTATAAATATATTTATTCTAAGATATTTATTGATAAATATTTATAAATATGTTTATTTAAAATACATATTTAATTTTTTTTATAAATATGTTTTATTTTAAAATATTTATTTATAACATATTTATAAATATATTTTAAATATGTTTATTCTAAAATATTGATTTATAAATATTTTCAAATATGTTTTAGATATGTTTTTTCTAGGATATTTATTTATAAATATTTATAAATATGTTTATTCTAATATATTGGTTTATAAATAATTGTAAATATGTTTATTCTAAAATATTTAGTATCCACATATTTATAAATATGCTATAAATATATTTATATTAAAATATTTATTTATTTATAATATATATATATATATATATATATATATATATATATATGTTATAAATATGTATATTTTAAAATATTTCTATATAGCATATTTATAAATATGTTTTAAATATTTTTATTTCAAGCTGACCTAACTTACTAATGTGTTTTGAACAAAATTAAACACGGGTTCCATCCAATTGCCATGCCAAGATCAGTGCACCTATCATCAATCAAAAACCTTAACCTTCATCTTCTTCCCCTTTTCTCCATCGCCAATCTGTGCACGTTCACGCCGCATCCTGAGCCTCCTCTTCTCCACCTTCCTTATCCTGCGAAGATCTGAAATCCCACCTCCTTCCCCTTTTATCTTCATCGCCCCACGCTGTGTGAACCCACCACATCCCGAGCCCCCTCTTCTCCACCTCCCCGATCTGCATGAAGACCGGTTATCCCTCCTCCCTTCTTCTCCACCTCCTGAAGCTGCGTGGCCTAGCTTGCTCCCCACGGTCGATTCGTGGATGAGAAGGATGACGTCAACCGGCAAGGCCAAGGACGAGGTATGTTGTAGCCATCCTCGTAGGAGTACCTAAGAAGCTCATGCTTCCTATTTTGAACAACCATGGCATGTGATTGAACTTGGGATGGACATATTTTGAAAAAACAATCCTTCAATTAATCTGAAAAATACCAAGATTTCTCATTGATAATAAGTTGTTAGATTTATCTAGTTTTCTGTTTGTTTCCCTTCTTTGTCTATAATGGATTTTTACTGTCTTCTATGATTTCATTATCAATTTTATGGAGTATCTTAAACCCCATGCTTTTGTTTTATGATATACTGGTTTGGTTTCATTTTGTAATACCTGTATAAATTACCTTCTTCTATGTAACCATTTCATACTATTTCTTGAGCCAGCTCATTGTTATTGTTTTCTTAGCTCTTATTCATTCCTTTTTATCCTACCAGTGCATCCTACGGAACCCATTTCAATGGGGGAAAGAGGACAGGGAAGTCAGACAATGATTGGAGGGCAGCCCGAAGAAATGCAGTCCCAGCAAGATGTGCGGAGGATGCAGAGAAGGAATAACTGGTTGTCTTCTAGTGATGAAGCACTGGTCGACATGAGCTTGGAGGAATGCTCACAGTACTATACGTGTTCAAGTTCCTTTAGACTAGAAGCATGGGTCCGAATATGGAATGCGTACCAGAAGAATACCAAAGAGAACGTCACGTTGCTCAAGTTGAAGGGTAGGTGGAAGACTTTAAAGAAGTTGTACAAGCTATATTCATCATTGTTGAACAAGAGTGGATGGTCGTGGGATCATGACAATCAACGACCAACCCCTGATTACCCGACCGTGTGAGAGGAGATAATTAAGGTGAGCACCATTTGCATTTACGTGTTGATAGCTGAATTCTAATTTTCATTTAAAATTTAATGCAGCTCAATAAAGAGTACAAGGTTTGCCGAGATAAACCTTTCCCATTATTAACGAAGATCCATGATCTTGTGTCTTCGTCCACCGTAACTGGGGAATATGCCACCCACACAGGCGGGGGCGTGCGCGGAGACAATCTATATGTTGACGTGGCGGAGAGCACCGATTCGTCTGAGAATCCTGTGCAAGAGGTTGAAAAGGACACTGTCCAAGCGCAACAAACAGGAAAGAAAGTTTCTTACTGGGTCGGGGCAAAGAGGACACAAACACAGAACCCAAGCCCCAGAGTCTCAAAGAGGAAAAGTTCTGAAACAAATTTGGAAGTGCTTGTGTTACGCCCCGACCCGAATCCCAGGACCTCGAGTATGTGTGCAGATCGGGCGTACCCAAGTAGAGACGAGCCCCACTCGAATACAAGGCCTAGTAATCATGAACAGATAACATTATTTCCATTAATAACAAAGAGTTACACAACGGAAATTTAAAATTTAATAGTACAGCTATGGGCCCTACAAGGGTCCTAAGAATGCATTGTCTTTCACTAAAAGATTTGAGGTCCTCAAACCTCTAAGCGCAGCTCCTGAATCTGTAATCACTATTCCTTTAATCCTGAAAAGAAAAGGAAGAGAAGAGGAATGAGCTTTCGAAAGGAAAGCTCAGTAAGTTCCCCGCATGGATCTCAATGCAGCAGTCAATAAACATGATAAGCAATAAGCATTCAATAAATGCAAACAACCGGGACTACGCCAGCACAAACAAGAACCTAGGAGCCAATCAAGAAAAGTAATCACGAAAAGACTCCTAGTCAAATGCTGGCCCTCAGGCCCGGAACAAAATTCCAAGAATCGATATCAGCAAACTTTCCCGATCAGCCCCCAGCCTCTTTTGGAAAATCGACCTCGGTCGATCATCAGTAGCGCCACCTCTCTTGTACGTGTTGATACGGTCAGTGTATCGTCCCACTAACAAGTTGGACTGCCAGAGTATCCTCCCTCCGACATGAAACTATTAGAACGCCAGGGTGTCCTTAGCCCTGAACGTTCCACTTGAGCGTTTGCTCCACTGAACCGGAAAACGAACCCGTTCGGAGCACGCTTACCCGGCCAGCACACAAGACCACGTCTCCATAGTCAAATTAATGGGTCCGCGAGCCAGCATGTCCAACGAGCATAACAATCAATAAAAATTCTATCTCTAGCTCTCAACCATGCACATACAAATGAAGGATAACAAACAATTGTAGGTACGTGCATGCATTCAAAAACAGAAGTTCAACAGAACATGCTAAAAGAAATAGCAATAACATAAGCAAGAAAACCCAAAAATGGGCGAGAATCGAGGCGAAGGTAACCTACCTCTATCAATGATCTACTTGAGATCCCACTTGGCGTGTCTCCATTCTCTACGCCGAAATCTGATAACAAAACCTATTGTTTTAATAATAGTACAATTATTCATGTCTAGATGCATATGCAACTCTTACTAACGGTCCCTAGACTAAACATACGTCCACACTTATGTAGACAGAGTCCCACTATTTTTCTAAACATGACACTATAGTCTAGTGGTTGGGAGATTCCACTATTATCATGGGGTCTTAGGTTCTAATCTCAATGGATAAAAATTTTATCTCATCTCTTTTTATTCTCTATCACTATTCTGGCCTACTAGTAAGGCCCATCAAATTGGACCAGACCCACTTAACTAATGTAATTGAACCCAAACCGGTTGTCTCTAATTGATTTGATCACGTCCTAATTGCAAGCCAAACCTAAAATAGCTTACTTGATTAACCAAGTTAACCAGACCCATTAACTCTTAACTCATCTAACTTGAATCGGACCCAAACCCAATTCACTAGCCCACATGATTTAATCAACTCAACCGGTTTTTTTTTTTAAAAAAATCAAATTAAACCTAATCAATTTGATTCAATCCTAACCCCAACTCAATTAGGTTTTCGGACCGAGTTCACTTAAATTGATTAGTCCAAACCGCAACTTGACTCAAGTGAATCTTTCTCAACAAATTGAATTAAATCTTGGCTCAATCAACCGAACTCAAACCCAACTGGTTTCTAATCGATTAAACCCAATCTTTCAAATTGACTCATCTTGATCAAATTAACCAACTCCCAAATCAGTCTTGACTCAATCGATTAGAACTAAATCAATTTAACAGTCCAAATAATAAAACCCGGTTTAACTATTAACCCAATCGTTTAATTAATCTAATTAAAGGATCCATCTTCTATCTCTGGACCGTGACTGTTCCCCCCCCTGGCGGAGCTGCACCGGCGTGTGGGCGGCGCTCTGGCCTGAAGCAATGAACGCCGGCGAGCGGCGGCGGCCGGTGGTAACTCTTCACTGTTCAAAGGGGTCTGCTTGCCGGGAGTCATCTCTGAGCAGAGATCAGATGCCTCACGGCCTCTCTTCGCCGGACTTCCCTTCACCGGTGCACAGGTACTCGACAAAAAACCACGAAGGTCTTTGTAATCTTTCTCTTCTCCCTCAAACCCCCCTAGACTCTCTACGTGCATGCATGCTAATCGAATAGACAGAGAAGAGGAAGAAGAACTCACCGGCGTCCGACGAGCTCTCCCCGCACCGAAGCTCTACTCCTCCTCTGTTTGCTTCTCCGGTGATGATTTCGGCTCTTGTGATCGCGTGATTAGCTTCTCCTTTCCTCCCTGTCTCCCTGTCTCTCAAATCCTATGACCGAGATCGCGCTCCGCCGCCGTTCCCAGATCGTTTATGGGGCTCACCGAGCACCTCCTATTTATAGATATTCGCGATTATGTCTGAATTCAATTCGAATTACTCTAGATAAGGTTTATCTTCTTTTTAAACTTTATTTCCCAACTGTCCGGAGAATCCCTTCCTCACACTTCTTAAGGTTGGCATACAGCTGCTGCTCCCTTAATGTTTGCAGCACTATCCTTAGATGATTGATGTGTTCCTCTACGCTCCGGGAATATACCAAAATATCATCGATAAACACCACCACGAACTGGTCCAAGTATGGTGCGAACACCTTGTTCATCATCCCCATGAAAGCTGCTGGACGATTCGTCAATCCGAAGGGCATTACTAAGAACTCAAAATGTCTGTATCTGGTCCGGAAAGCGGTCTTTAGCACATCCTCCTCCTTCACTAGTAGCTGGTGGTATCCTGACTTCAAGTCAATCTTTGAGAAGATGCACGCTCCTCGTAGTTGATCGAGCCTCTATGCGTGGTAAGGGATACTGGTTCCGGATAGTGACTTGATTCAACAAGCGATAATCTACACACATCCTCAAGGAACCATCTTTCTTCTTCACGAAGAGTACGGGCGCACCCCAGGGGGAGGTACTAGCCCTGATAAACCCTTTTTATTGTAACTCGTCCAACTGGGCCTTCAACTCATGCCGCTCCACTGGGGTCATTCTGTATGGGGCTCTGGAGATAGGAGTAGCTCCTGGAATCAAGTCAATCGTGAACTCTACGCCTCTATGTGGGGGCAACCCTGGTAACTCCTTAGGAAAAACATCAGGAAATTCGCATGCTACTGCGATCTCCCGTACATCTACCTTGCGGGCTCCTGCTTCCACCATGTTTGTCGGGTAAGTTTGTTCTATCTCCTCCATCTAGGCTCATCTCCCGTAGAAGAGAATCTCCTCCTCGCCTGGTCACTGGAATCTCACCATCTTCCTGTAGCAGTCGACGTGGACATGGTGTGTCGCCAACCAATCCATCCCTAGGATGGCATCGAACTCTAAGATCCTCATAGGGATCAGATCGGCTGCTAGCTCCTGATCATCTATCCGTACATCACATCCCACGTATACTACCTTAACAACAATAGAACTACCTATGGATGAAGTTACAACCATAGACTGAGCTAACCTAGTAGCATACACACCATCAGGAATATTAAATGAGGTAGCTATGTAGGAATGTGTGGATCCATGATCAATAAGTACGCAAGCATCAATACCGTAAATTTGAGCGGTACTCTTGATGATGTCAGGCGTCTCCACAGCCTCCTGCTGTGTCATAGCAAACGCCTGGGCCTGTAGCTGCGACGAAACTCCTTTGCCTCCTCCTTTGGACTTCCCGCCGGAAGACCCTCCTCGGTTGCTCCCTGTGCTGCCTACGGCAGAAAATTTCTGTGGCGCCTGCGTACCTTGGCCCCCCGCTGGAAATTGGGAAGCTGCATCACCCCCATGAGCTAACAGGGGACATTCCTTCATGTAGTGACCTGGCTGTTGGCAATGATAGCAAATGCCTGCTCCCAGGCCCGCTCGACACTCTCCGAAATGGTATCTCTTGCAGGTGGGGCATTGGGGTCTCTTCTGATTCTGGCTCCCTGTAGAAGAGCCGCCACTGCTGCTGGTGTTGCTCTTCTTGGCTGGTCTGTAACTGCCTCCTGCCTGAGAATCTAGCATGCTTCTCTTCTTAGACTTCTCCAGGCGTCGTTTCTGTTGGTCCATGCTCGACTCGACTCTGAGCGAGGCCTCTACTAACTCAGTGAAATCCGAGAGTCCTGCCAATGTGACGATGTTCTTGATTTCGTCACGTAGCCCTCGCTCAAACCTTCGGCACTTTTGATGTTCATCATCTGTGTAAGCAGGTGCATACCTCCCCAGATCTATAAATTTGGCCTCATAGTCGGCCACAGATAGACTTCCCTGAATCAAACGCAGAAACTCCTCGTGCTTCACATCCCGATAGATCTGAGACATGAATTTTCGATCGAACGCCGTCCGAAATTCGGTCCATGTAAAAACTGTCTGGTTCGAGCGGCGTCGCTTGTATGTCAACCACCACTGTAAGGCTCTCTCTCCTAGTAACAAGGTGACGGTCGCCACCTTCTCTTCATCAAGACACATTAGGGCCTCAAAGATGAGCTCCAACAGTGTGATCCAATTTTCTGCTTCTGTTGGGTCTGTAGTACCCGTGAACTGGGTAATCCCCATCTGTCGGGCCTTGGCAACATGGTCATGCTTCTTGGGCTTCGGTTGCTGATAATTTGGAAAAGCTGCAAATGACTGAGTCATCTGATCGTACATATGTTGCATCCCCGGGTTCTGTGCTGGCCCTGGTTGCGCTCCTAGTTGGTGCTCAGGTCTAGGTTGTGCTCCCGGATAATAGCCCGAACCATACTGCATTCCCGGGTTGTATCCCAGTCCATATGGTGCTCCCGGCTAGAATCTGGGTCCAAAGTACATCCCGGGTAATATCCGGGTCCATAGGGTACCCCCGGCTGGAATCCGGGTCCGTAGTACATCCCCAGATGGAATCCGGGTTCATGGTGCATTCCCGGCTGAAAACCGGGCCCATGGTAAGAGTGAGACCCTTCAGCCTGGTCTCCTTCAGGTTCAGGGACCTCCTCTGGTTCAGGCGGTCCGTAGACAGGTTCCTCTCGTGGCACACGGGGTGGCCTTCCAACTCTCCTTGGTGCCATTCTGAAAAAGAGAGTGTGTCAATAGTATTCTCTAACTCTAAGAGCAAGGAGTAGACTTTACTCTACTGACACCATACTCCCACCCTAAGGCTCTGACCATAACTAGGTTACCTAGGATTAACCGCTTTGATACCACTAAATGTAACACCCTTGTCCTTTTCAGGACCCAGGCGTCACACCAGCCAGGTTTAGGGAATGAACCCTAAACTTAAGGCTGTAAACTGCTAATTAACTGTAGAATTAACAACATGCGGAATTTAACAAGCAAACTGAATATATTAAAACACCAACTCAATCTGGTTTAATACAACACCAAATAAAATATTTTCTTAAATTTAATGTCACATAAACACTCAAATCAAAATAACATAATACTAGACGCGGAATCAGAGCCAGCTACAGGACATCTCCACTACTCGTGATCAGTCGACCCTTTATATGGTCTCCTGTCTAACGTCTTACAATCACAATGTCAAAGAAGAGGGGTTGAGCTACTGGAGCTCAGTGAGCGGGAACATATCTGTCGGGTGTAAACTGTACCCGTATAATAAGTAAAACTGTAAAAGAAATCTGACGTATAAAAACATGAATAGAAAATACTGAATTAAAATACTGAAAACTGAACTGAATACTGAGCAAATAAATGTTGATCAATATAATGCATATCTGATTTTCTGTTTCTCTGTCTTGTGAATTATATATGAAACCGACATTCCCCCTGGGTAATCTGTACCTGTGCCTTCTCTCTCTCTGAGATGAGCTCTATCTCTAGAAGGCGAGGAATGCGGCATCATCTAATAAACACAAGACTAATCTCTGACTACACATCTACTTCAATAGTGTATGGCCAGCAACCAACAAGTATATCTGATACACGCGGCTTCCATAATATATAATGCATACACTAAGCATCCATCGGATGGAAAGGGGTTTTGATTTTTATAAAATGGTAGTATTTTTAAAAGCGTATAGTTCGGACTTAAATCGTAATTTAAATCACCCTTCTCCTAACTCAAGATGTCAGACTCTCCTGGCTCTACACGAGCCACCAATCGGGTCTATACAAGTATATCAAATGTAATGTAATCTATATGTATCTCAGAATCGCTTTCTCTTTTACATTCTTGAATACTAAAGCATGAAATGGGTTTATAAAACTCCAAAACTTTCATAAAACTCCTAGTTCATGCTTTTCAAAATTGAAATCTGAATCGTATAAAAATATGGTAAAACACATGAACTGCATATGTAGATCCCTCACCTTAGTCCTGGTTCGAGCTTAGATCCGCTTTGCCTTCCTTCGGGCGGCGCGGATTGCCTCTTGTCCTTACCTCGAGCAGTTGAAATGAGAAATCTATAAATGCAGGGTCAGTATTCTTGACTCGTACTCTAATATAAACTAATTAGAATACGATGAGAATATGAAATTAACTTTCCTAGCTAACTATTCTCATTTCATCACTAACATAAATTGGTAAACTAAGTATGTATTCATGGAAATTAAAGGGCCTCTAGCATGCTTTCCTTGAGGTAATGTCTTGCTAGAATGACATGAATGATCTAAGGAAATCGCCGAAATTTCGGCAGCATCTCCTCTAATTACAGGGCTCCGAAATTCTACAATCATTCACACACATAACAATATCTTAATTAAACATCAACATACATATGAATTTCTATCATCTCACAGCCCTATACATGCAAATCTTCATCCATCTCCCAACACTAAAACTATGATTTCAATTAGAGCTTTTCCTCAATTAATTCTTCAATTATCTAGTTAATTATAGGGTATTCCCAATGGAGCTCACAATGGAAGATGAAGGGGCTGAAGTGACTCAAGCTCACGGTGGAGCTGTGGCGGTCTTGATGAGGCGTCCGGCTACTGGGCCGGGTGGCGCTGAGCTGCCAGTTGCTTTCCGGTGGGAGAAACCTGCCGGCGGGCGGCGACGTGGAAGCCTCGAGAGCCTTGCGGTGAAGGCTGTGATCACGCCGGCTCGGGTCAGCGTCGGGGCTCGGCGTTAGTGAGTTAATGTCGCCGCGTGAGGGAGACGGTTGGTGGCGGCGCTGGTCGCCTCCCTCACCGGGCGTAGGCGCTTGTCGAAGCCTTGGCCAAGTAAGAGGGAGGATTTCCTCCTCTGATTGAGAACGAAAGAGGGAAAGAGAGAGAAAGAGTTGAATTCTTTTCTCTCTCTCTTTCTCTCATCTGTGACTTATAAAGAGTAATGTTTTAAAGTTAATTTATTATTTTTATTAAATCAAATCAATATAATAACTTATCTGATATAAAGTATTTCATTTAATTAACTTATCTTCACAAATATCTTCACTACAAGCCAACCGACTTTTTCATTAATCCTATCTTCTTACCAGGCCACGCAGGGCTTACTCATGATATTCCCCGGCTTGTCTCTATCTCGCACTGTGATCCGTGAATCCTCAGTCGACGTAATCTCAAATGACACGGGCCGATTTGTAGCATCACGGGTCGCTCTTCTCCCGACCTGCATCCGCGTGAATCTCGGGCTTTTGACTCCCGCATCTACTTTATCGGGACTTTAATTTTTGTCCGATATTTCTACTTAATTAATCTGTATTTATTAATTTTTAATTATTTTCTGGTTTAATTAATCTAACTCTGCCAACTATCCTTCTCCAACTATTTTATGTAACTCTTGCCCAATAAGGCCTCTCTCGGCCCTATAGTTGCGAGAATGGATTTCGGTCCATTTAATTCTAATTTTCTTTAACTTCGAGGTTAATAATAATTAATATGATTTAAGTTAATTAACCTCATTTAAAATTTTAAAAATTTACTGAATTTTACTTAGGAAATTTTGGGATGTTACAAGAATTCTTAAAGATAGTGCTATAGCAATAAGATGCTCTTCAGGGGCATATATTTAATTATGTGGTTCTGCAAGAGTACATGTGCAAAAATCCCTTTTCTTTCTTATATTTCGTTGCAAATTAATGCCATTGAATGATCTTGAATTCCATATCTAGATAACTAAAAAAAATTAATATCTAAAAGCAAGTTGGGCAAAAACTTGATATGGGACAAACTCATCAGTTTTAGGTTTTTGCCTCAATGTTTCATCTATCAAATGAATCAGAATTTATCACATATAAAAAAATTTAATCTCTTTGATGTCCATTTGTCTTGACTGGCACTGATATCAAGCTCTTCTGGATTCTGAAACTATCGCTTTCTTGTTGGATTCATGGTTTATATATATATATATATATATATATATATATATATATATATATATATATATATATATATATATTTACTAGCTCTATATTTGTAAGATGTTTTGCACCTTATAACTTCATTAGTTATTTTTAGAGTACATTCTTATTTTCATGTATTTACTAACATGATATTACCCATAATTCAGGGGTAGTTATTGCTTTTGCAACTGACTCCATCGCTTGAGTACTACTATGATGGAGTTGTGCTAAAGTTCTCAGATCTAGAAGTGTTTCAAAAGCTGAGAATGTAGTAGTGTTTTCTATGGACATGTACTAATAATCTGTGAGACTACTTATCGGGATAATGGTGGTGGGTGATCTCCCTTTTCTTGAATTTTAAGACTGCAGTTGTTAATGAACTATTCTTTATATAGTAATCAACTTTGTTTGCAGTAATTAATGAACGTTGTGTACCACCATATTATATGTTAATTTTGATGTCTCCAGCTTTTTCTTGATTTATTTGTTATGGAGGAGGCTACAATGTTTTGGGAATCAATGTCCTGGATATACCCGCAACAACGTGGATGCTACTCTTTCCTATTTCTTTGTTCCCCTCCATCACAGGGCCAACAAACAATGCATCGAATGGTCTTTTGTTATGGGAAGGAGAAAAACATGGCATTGATTAGATGAAATTATGTTAAAAAATAATTATTTCAACAAAAAGAAGAGGCAAAACTTGGTGGTGTGTCTTTCTCCACTCAGTACTGTGGTCCTCATCATTTGTGTGATGCTCATCTTTTAGCTTTCATACTCTGTGGTAGAATCCCATGCTTGTGTTTGATTATTTAAAAGAGAGAAGAGGCCAAACATGGTGAATATGTTGATAAAGTCAGTGGTCCACTAAGTTTTATCAATCGAACTTTGGAATGTGCCCACATCAAGTAGGCATAAAAAAGAAATAATTTTTTGAGAGATTCGGGGGGAATACTTGGCCACAAGTTTAGTCTAACTAACAAGCATTGAGTTTCCTCCAATTTGGCAATGAATGAGTCACTTTAATCAAAGAAAGGAATGACAGATGATGGAATGAAATCAAATTGCATTATTGTTTTTATCTCATTTCCTAAATCACATTTACTTATTTAATTAAAAACCGAGTTTAAGATGTATCGCTTCCGCTTGAGCTTAATTGATGTATCAACTTTTAAATCTTATTTTTTTGATCGCATTTTTATTAGTTAGCTAAGCTATAAAATCTTCGATTAATTTGAATTCAACTATTTAATGAACATGCCAAAGGTGAGTGTGATCTTCGTTCGAGCTTAACTAGTTGTTATTTGATTAATTAAGGTGCATGTCACTTGGATGGAATTGGATTCTCTGATGGTGGGCTTGAGTTGAGAAATGAGAACCCATTTCCATAGCAAATGAACAAGTGGATGAGGTGGCTGAGATGCCCACTCCTTTTCATGGAGTCTAACATTTTTTTTCTCCACTTACTTGTTCTAACTCCGTGGTCCCCAACATTTGTGTAATGCTTTCCATTGTCCCATTTTGTGAGAGAAGATGTCAAACATGGCGTATCTTTCTCCACTTACTAATTTGTTCCAACTCCGTGACAGCCTAAAAAACATTGAGATGCTCATCTCTAGCTTTCATTGTGATAGAATCCGATGCTTGTGTTTCATTATTTAAGAGACACATACCAAAGCTTTCTCCACTTCGTCTAAAACATATCCTTTGCAACAGCTCTAGCAAAGTGCAACATAGGTATGGAGAGGCCGTGGGAGGAGGATTTTGAAGAGGAGGTGGAGGACTTGGCCACAATAATTCAATTGTTGTAGGACAATATCAGGGAGAGCCACACAAGGACGAGGCAACCAAAGCACACTCGACCATTCACAAGTCATGCATTGGTTAGAGACATTCTAGACGGACACCTGAGACCGGCGCATAATGTATTCTGAATGGAGCCACACGTGTTTAGGGGATTCGCGTCATTACTTGAGTCACACAACCTATTACTCAGTAGCCAAACTGTATCCGTTGAGGAACAACTACCAATTTTCATGACTGTTATGGGACACGCATCAACAAATAGAGTGGCATGCGAGCAGTTCCAACATAGCTCTGAGACCATGAGCCGTTATTTCTACACAGTACTTAGTGCCATCAACAGTTTGTCCCAAGAGATGATCCAACTGTCGGGTGGAGATGAACCAGCTCACCCACGGGTTAGCAACAGCCTGTTTAAGGTAACAAGAGTGCTTGTTATGAAATTAAATATGTGTGTGTTGACACTGAAACTAATTTAAATTCTCACAGGATGCTCTTGGGGCGATAGATGGAACCCATATGCCGATGATTGTTCCGAGAGCAATACAACCAAGATTTCATAACAGGCACGAAACGATCAGTCAGAATATAATGGCCGTTGTGTCCTTCGATATGCACTTCTAGTTTGTTTGTGCAGGCTGGGAGGGTTCGGCTGTAGATATGCGAGTAATTCAATACTGCTTGGATGATGGAAGTTTCACAATCCCAGAAGATGATGTCATGGACGACCCAATCATGCATAATACACATATAGATAGTTGACCATGCTGAACTCAAAACTTGTATGTACTTTGTAGGGAAGTATTATCTTGTAGATACAGGCTACGCCAATACCCGAGGCCTTCTCGCACCATACAGGGGAGAGAGATACCACCTTGGTCAGTTTACCGGCGGCTCAACACAATACCACAATAGGAAAGATAAATTTAACCATAATCATGCGCGTCTAAGGAATGTTGTCGAGAGGGCTTTTGGCATACTTAAGCGCCATTTCAAGATCTTGCGTGTTATAGCACCTTTCTTAGTGGAAACACAGCGCGACATTGTGTATGCATGCGCTATCATCCACAACTATGTATATAAGCACGCCATCCACGATCCCAACATGGAGCAAAAGGTGAACCGTCACGTTGATGAAGAAGTAGACCCGGACCTGGTATGGGCACATGGGAGCAGTGGTGGTGGATGTGGCAAGATGCAGTTCCTCCGGGATAGTATAGCTCAAGCCTTGTAGCGGACGGACGAGTGAGCAATAAAGATTGTAGAAATTAACATTGTGATATTTACTAAGCAATGCAGGAATGACTTACTGGTGGACATGTGCATTGAGTTTGTCTCAAATGTTTTATTATACATCCTAAAATAATATTAATGCAATTATTAGTATTTTCAAATTATCCCTACATATGTTATTTTTTATGATTTTGACCAAGACAATATTGTATAATATTAAAACATACTATTTATTATTTTTAATAATAAATATAACCTAATTTGAGACAACAATAATATTATCTATATCTATTTATAAAAGTTTAAGTTGAAAACTAATATTTAAAGAATACTAGTTATTTTTAAAAAACTTGCATGGATTTTAAGCAATAATATTTATTTTACAATGGTGTACATTTTTTAAATTCGGTTATTGATTCCTCTCGGAAAAGGGGCATAAAATTGTAAAAAATACTATAATTTTAGGCTTAGGCTATTATTATTATTGTTTTGAAGTAAGTGGATAAACCATTTTCATTTATTGATTTAAAATAGAAATTGGGTTGTTACAAAGATCCTTAGATGGATTCAGTGGGTACAATCAAGCTATCGGTTGTGTTTTGGCCTCTAAGAGTGGGGGTGCTATTTAATTATGATAATTGGATTTAAACATAGTACTTCAAAATTTTCATATTTTAAGTTAAATTATTATGCGATTTTTAGTAATTTTTCTTAATTACAAACATTAGTTTACACATATTAAAGTACTCATTTTTATATATATTTAACACAATCTATTGGTTACATATAACATTAATTTTTAGAATATAAAAAAAAATTAGACGGGGATTATGAGCGTATAAATTTGGATTTTTTTAATTTTATAAAAATATCTTTATCCTAATATACAAAGTATTCAAATGTTTTAAAAGGTTTCATTATTAAGGAGGTGTAGTAATTATTTTTTAAAATTATGATTTTTGTTCTTTTTTAGATTAGATATTAATAATGAAGGTAACAAATAGTTTGTGTTATTTTATTATTGTTATCTTAAACACCATGCTAGGTATCAAATTCAAAGAAAGGGTACTACAGTCATTTTCTCTATACAATATCATTACCCTTTCACTAATAATGCATTAGGGTAAGCAAGCATAGCATAGTGTTCTTCCCTCCAAAACATATTTGAAAATTTTTGAAATTTAACCCCATGTGGGGATATCCCCCAACCAAACATGGCCTATGGAAATAATAGCTAACAGTTCTGTGAGACCTAAAAATGTAAAACTTCCAACTCTATTACGATGGTCATGGCCAACTGTATATAGGAAAATAGCTACTTGCTCTCCAACACACATAAATCGGCTATGAGCTAAGCCGTAAGCACGTAAGTGATTGCACAAATTGTGGAATGCACCCATTTTTATCCTGAGTAGCTCATGGCAAATCCTATCACTGGTGTTGAACATTCGGTTCAATACTAACTCTCTCTCAGCTCTCCAATTCCTATGAGGAGCTTTATGGAGAATTTTGTTATGATAGTGTTGCCTCATATAATCATAGATCGCTGAAGCTTGCATGACCATCATCCAAAACATTAACACAAGTTGCTTTTGAATCGGTGCTCTCGCCATTCAATAACCTATTTAAATTATTATTTAAAGATAAATAAATAATATCATTATTAGATAAAGATAAATAAATAATGTGTAACACCCATCTCGCTAATGAGACAAATGTCACATCAGCTGGGTCGGGAGTGCACCCAGCCCATAAGCTGTGTAATTTAAACCTGATAATGATCATGTATTCTAAATAAAATTCATATGACATAACATAACCGGTTACACACCGAGAGCCATATTCAAACCAAAGTTATAAATAAGTACAACACTCAGAGTCATGGGAAACTACGACCTCAAATACAACGGAAAGAAAACATAATTAAAGTCTAGTACAACCTGACAACATTAAACATAAGATAGGTACGCCAGGGCCAGCTAGACTTCGATCTCTGCTAGAAACACGAGCTACTATCCCGATCCAAGTCTAGGTCCTGTAACAGAAAAACAGTATCGAAAGGGACTGAGCTATACAAGCTCAGTGAGTAAGACAGCTCCGCCAGGTATTATACATACCTGTCAATTGTACTAAAATACTAGTACAAAAGCAATGCCAGTATAAATCATGAAGGTGAGCACAGTTATCTTAAATCCTGATAAGCATGCTAACTCGATCAGAAATCCAAAGAAAACATACAAGCAATCTGATATCATATCAAGCATATAGTAAACATATATATATATATATATATATATATATATATATATATATATATATATATATATATATATGCGATGGCCTCGTATCATACAAGTGTGCACCCCTAGTTAAAATGTCTCCGTAAGGACTCCAACTACCATCAGGAAAAAAGGCATACATCTACATGATCCTGATGCCTGGGAACAGAGGCATATATCTACATGAACCCGGCGTCTAACGACCAGAGGCATACATCTACATGTGTACGTCAAGTGAGCATCTCGTATTCAATACGAACTCTCACAAGAGACAGGAAGGGGTTTTAATAAAAAAAATGACTTTCGCAAACATTTTTTGTTTTAAGAAAAATGATTGAAAACAAATCCCCTTCCTTCACCCGGTCTCATCTACTTAAATATCTGGGCTCTATCCTGAGGGCCTGCTGGGTCCCCCATACATAACTAACTAAGGTGCAGTCTATGATACATGAAATAATCTTTATCTACCCCTTAGGGTTTCCTTAATCATATCTCATGCTCCTTAAAGTTTAATCAATTAAACAAGCATGAAAATACTATGCAATTATAGCGATAAATCCATCGGCATCCACAAACCGATATAAAACACATAAGAATACGAGAAAGCTAAAATCACGATAAATACATGAATTAAATCTAAATTTACGGTGAAGTCCCCTCACCTTAAGTCCTTCGCAACTTCACTAAGTCTGGCCGGGTCCTGCTGAAGCTCCTGCGGGATCTTTTTCCTTTCCTAGAAGTAATAATAATAACTAAGTAAATACGAAGTTCGTATTTTCCATAACTTAGTTCTATAGCTTTAGAATACGAAGATCTAAGAATACGGAAATCGTATTCTTACTTAAACTCTTATTTAAGCTCGAAGGAGCATATTAAAGACATTAAGCTCACTAAAACATGCTTTCCCACTTAACATGAATTCCATGTCTTTAAGATCCTTAAAATGCCCCTAAGCATGTTTAATTAGCCAAGATTCATTAATCTAAAGCATGAAACCATTAAGCATGTTAATCATGCAACTAATCACACTTAAGCATGTTAACACGAACACTAATAGGGCATTTATACTTTAAAAATTTTAATGAAAATTCGGCGGCACCTTCCCTATTTATAGAGCCCCGAAAATTATACAAACAATCACATTTCATTAACATGAATTAACCTAATCATTCACAAGTCCCTACTCATGATTAAACACTTCAATATCCCCTTAATCCTCCTCATTTCACAGCCCTACTAACACCACCAACATCAAGTTCGTGTCCACCTCCATTCATCAAGAATCCTCTCCATCCTTCAAGTAATTCATCCCCAAAATACTCCATGCCTTAAATTAAGAGATAATTAGAAGGTTTTCCCCCAAATCTCCAACTCACAAAGTGGCAAGAGTTTGTCGGAGGGGGAAGAGGCGAACGAGGCTGGAGCTCGGTTGGTTGGCAGGTGGTGGTCGCGGCCGGACGGAGAAGGTGGCGCGTGTGAAGGGCGGGGATGTCACGCCCCGAACCACGGCCCAGGCACGTAGACAACCGGCCGCACCCAAACAGGGACTAGTCCCCACTCAGGCGCAAGGCCTTAAGAACTCTTATACAAAGTGTATCCAGAGTAAATAATAACAGCGGAATCATAGCTAAAAGATGAAGGGAGTACGTGCGACTCCATACAGTACAATATCGGGTTTACACAACCCAAGACTAGGATCTAGTCCAGTCACCCCCCCTAGAAATACATACAACAAAGAAATCTAAATTACAAGTCTCACACAGAATAAAAGAGGTACGCAGACCTCAAGACAAATAGAAGTAGCCGAGTCAGCAACTCGGTATATCCCCGCCTAAGCTCAACCCTACTCCTCCTCGTCCGAACCTGAGAAATACACGAATCAAATGCATGAGCCTAAAGAATAGGCCCAGTAGGGTCGCATAAACAATAAAGGAGGCGAAGGCCATAAACAAGGAAAGGATAAAGCAAGTACAATTATACAAATACAACAATAACACAGCAAACAACAAGTAACTGGAATGCGGATAAAATCCACAGATGTACTCAATCTCTGGCATAAATGATACTAACATGTTCATTTACATCTACGACACCATCGGGGTGTATGCCGTCTTCGGCCTAAGCCGGACTAAGCTATAGCATACATGTGCACATGGTCAGAAAATGCCTCTATCTGACTGAGCCAGGTGGCCAGATATTATACACCCTCTGCCGGGGTCTCCGTCCGATGGAGCATCAAGTGCTCGTGGCCAGATATTATACACCCTCTGCCAGGGTCTCCGTCCGATGTATCATGCCTGAAAGTGAGAGATTGATAGTACTAATACCTAACAACAGTATAAATATATATTCAAGGCAGCAACATCCTGAATATACAATGATCGGTGACCTCATCGAGATCGAGAGTTAATACGTATTTAAGGAGTAAACCCTACTTAAATACGCATATGAAAACATGATAGCAACAATCCCCTCGAGATATAAAACCAATATATATGAGGAAGACCATCTCGAATATATGTTGGGAACCTCTCGAGGGAATAAGAGTACAAAAGTCAAAGCAGGGTAGGAGGCAGGAATACTCACAAACCTCCCGTGCGAGAGCCTACCTGTCACAAGGAACGATCCTTCGACCCACGTCGCGTCTCACGCGCTCGAATCAGGATCTAATAGATAGATCATAAGTCTTGGTGTCATAACACTTTAATACTTCGTACAAGAATACGAAACAAAAGGTTATTCTTAAATCTCTAACAAGGAATTAATTCAGCGAATGATGATCCGTTTCATTTAATCATGTTTGAAAGACCCCAAGCTTATTCTAAGCTTGCTTCTACATTTAACATGCCCTTCATGTCCTTAAGATCCCTAGAGTGCTCTTAGCATGTTTAGTTAGTCATGATTAATAAATTTAAAGCATGAAGATATCAAGCTTATAATCATGGACATGATCCTTACCTAAGCATGTTAGTAAGGCTACTAATAGGGTATTTATACTTAGAGATTTTCAAGAAAATTTGGCGCACCTCCCTATTTATAGAGTCCCGAAAATTAATACAAACAATCATCCACACACCCATTACACATGGGTTTCATGATACATAGCACAAGTGCTCAATTAAGTTCACTTCAGCCCTCTAATCTACAATTAATACCCGTCTAATCATGCATAAACTCGTTCGATTAAGGTAGGGTTAATCCCAACTAGGACTCACGTTCGCGATGGGTGAAGAATGACCGACGTCCTGAGCCGCAGCCCGGTGGGCCAAGGGGTGAAGTTCAGGAAGAGAGCAGTGCGCAGTACGCAGAGAGCGCTGTCCGCTGAGCGCAATTTGGCCGGAGATGTGCGGAGGTCTTTTCGCGCGCGCAGAGATCTGGCCGGTGATGACCGGATCGGGCGATGGGGATCAGCAGGGCGGTTGGGACTGGGCCGCTTGTCAGTCGGCTAACGCTCAAGAACAGAAGGATGGCCCAGCTGACGGTAGCGCTGCCAGCGGCGTCTGCCAAGGCCAGCGCTTCGGCTGATGGAAGAGCCTTTCGCCAGCGTCTTCTTGGGCACAAGGCTCAGCCTGGGCCGGGCCCAGCGCCAGTGCGAGGAAGCGCCTTCAGTAGCGCTTTGGGACGCTAGCAGTTGGCTGCACAGGGTGGTCACGGCCGTGGGTGAGGGCAGAGAGATGAGGAAGGAGAATAAGGGCTTTTGGGCAAGATGGGAGAATCCAAGTGATTTTTCTCATGCCCTAAGTCTAAACTTTATAAAGTTATAGATTAAATATTTATTTGATGATTTACTATTGGGTCACATGTCACCTATTAATTCACATGGTTACTATTAAGTCACGGGCCCTCAATCATTTCACGCCGGGGTCCGCGGTCATGATTCTCTCGTCCTCATGCCCGACCCAGATCCGCGAATCTCGGGTCAATGGTCGATGCTTGCGGGTGTACTATAAAGTCACGAGTTCTGCCTCTCGCCGCACTGCATCCAGAATACCTGCTTTAACCATTTCCTTTGGTTATGGGTTCACTGTGGCATCACGGGGTCATCCCTGTCCCAGACCAAATCCATTTTTAACCCAAATTAAGTTACCGTTAATTAATTTCCATTAATTAACACTAAATAATTTCCCCATTAAAGATTTAATAAACTAAAAAAATTTATTTATTTCGGGGCAGGCGTTACAATCTCCCCCCCTTATAGGAGTTTAGTCCCTAAACTCACATCCAAGATTACTCGAACAAATCTGGGTAACGCTTCTTCATATCAGCTTCGCGTTCCCAGGTAGCCTCACCACCAGTGTGGTTGTTCCATCTGACCTTGACTAAAGGAATGGTCCGACTCCTCAGTTGTTGCTCCTTATAGTCAAGTATCTCTACAGGCAACTCCTCGTAAGTCAAATCCTGCTGAAGTTCCACTGGCTCGTATTCTATGACTTGAGACGGGTCGGTCAAGCACTTCCTCAGCATGGAGACGTGGAAGACATTGTGAACCTGTGCCAAGTTCGGGGGCAGGGCCAGCCGATATGCCACTACTCCAACTCGGCCCAATACCTCAAAAGGTCCAATGTACCGCGGGCTAAGCTTCCCGCGTTGTCCAAATCTCATCACACCCTTCATGGGTGATACTTTTAAAAGCACTTTGTCGCCCACCTGAAACTCCAGCACAGAGCGGCGTTTGTCAGTATAACTCTTTTGACGACTCTGAGCTGTCTTCAACCTTTCCCTGATAACTTTTACTACTTGCTTCGCATTTTGCACTTCCTCGGGTCCTTCGAAAGCCCGTTCTCCTACGTCATCCCAGAATATAGGAGATCGGCACGGCCGTCCGTATAGGGCTTCGTATGGTGCCATTTGGATGCTTGCCTGATAACTGTTGTTGTAGGCAAACTCTGCCATTGTCAAGTGCTCATCCCAAGAATCTGAGAAGTCTAGGGCACACGCCCTCAGCATGTCCTCTAGAATCTGGATCGTCCTCTCCGATTGACCATCCGTCGTTCGGTGGATGAAAGCGCAGCTAAACGTCAATCGAGTACCCAGGGCTTCATGTAGACTCTCCCAGAATCTTGAGACGAAACTAGGATCTCTGTCGGATGTGATCGTTACTGGTATACCATGTAGACAGACGATCTTGTCCAGGTATAACCTGGCTAGTCGTGCCAAACCCCTCTTACGTGTCAATGCCAGAAAATGCGCCGACTTGGTCAGTCGGTCCACGATCACCCATACGGCCTCATTCCCTTTTTGAGACCGAGGCAAGCCAGTCACGAAGTCCATTGTGATGTGCTCCCACTTCCACTCTGGTATTGGTAGGGGTTGTAGCTTCCCCGCTGGCTTGCGGTGCTCTGCCTTCACTCGCTGGCAGGTAAGGCAATGAGCCACAAAGTAGGCTATCTCCTTCTTCATGGCGTTCCACCAGAAGTATTTCTTTAATCCACGATACATTTTGGTACCCCCGGGATGCATCGCATAGCTTGAGTAGTGTGCTTCTTCCATTATGTCCCTCTTGAGCTCTGGTATATTGGGTACACATATTCGATCTCCAAATCTAATTGTGCCATCCTCGTGGATCCGGAACTGTGTTGGCAAGCCTTGTTCCATCTTGTTTAAAATATCCACCATCCTACTATCTTGTCTCTGGTTATCCCGAATCCTATCTAATATGGTAGGCCGTATGCATAGAGTAGCCATGCTCACCTCCGAGCTTGGCTCAATCACCTCTAGTTCAAGTCTCCTCATCTCCTCCAGAAGAGGTATATCGACGGTAAGATTTGCGGCTGATTCGTAATTGACCTTCTGCCGATGCATCGGCCTACCACATTAGCCTTGCTCGGGTGGTAGTGAATGCCGAGGTCATAGTCTTTGATGATTCCAGCCGTCTACTGCCTCTCATGTTTAGTTCCTTCATACGTGTGAATATGTATTTCGGACTTTTATAGTGCAGTATACCCTCATACATGGTACTGCATGTGAAGTGGCGCCAAATCTTCAAGGCAAATACTACTGCACGCCAACTCTAGGTCATGTGTGGGTAGATTCTCTTCATGCGACTTCAATCGCCTTTGAAGCATAGGCAATGACTTCGCCCATTCTCGCATAAGGACGCACTCCCAAACCCGTCTTGCAAGCATCATCAGATTATGTACTCAAGACCCGCTCTCGGTAGGGCCAAGACCAGCAAGTATACCAATCGGTTCTTCAGCTTCTATGAAGCTCGCTCGCGATCCTCCGGCCCGTGATGTAAGGAGTACCCTTCCGAAGTCGGCTGGTCATGGTAATGCTATACGGGAGAATCCTCTACAAACCTCACAGAGTAGCCAGCCTAATCCTGTGAAGCTCCCGATCTCTCGACGGCTTTTCGGTCTACTCCAAATCTACTATCGCTTCAATTTTCTTGGGATCCATAGAAACACCATCTCCACATGACGGCGTGTCCTGGAAAGCCAGCTACTTAGCCAGAAGTCACATTTGGAAAACTTGGCGTACAGCTCTTCATGCCTCAGCGCCTCTAGCACTAGCCTCAAGTGTTTTGCATGTAACTTCTTGCTCTTTGAGTATATCAAAATATCGTCAATGAAGACGACTACGAACCGATCCAAGTATCGTCTGAATATACGGTTCATCAAATCCATGAACACCGCCGGGGCATTGGTAAGCCCAAACGGCATCACTAGAAACTCATAGTGCCCATACCTCGTGCGAAATGCACTCTTCGGGACATCCTCGCCCCGAATCCGCACTTGGTGGTACCCAGACCTCAAGTCTATCTTGGAGAACACCTGTGCTCCTTGTAGCTGATCCATCAGATCATCGATTCTCGGCAGAGGGTATTTGTTCTTGATTGTCACCTTGTTGAGCTCACGGTAATCGATACATAATCTCATGGATCCGTCTTTCTTCTTGACGAACAGTACCGGGGCTCCCCAAGGTGACATGCTCGGCCGAATGAAGCCTTTCTCCAGGAGTTCTTCGAGTTGTTGCTTCAGTTCCTTCAACTTTGCAGGGGCCATTCGGTAGGGGGCTCTGGATATGGATGCCGTTCCTAGGACTAGGTCGATGCCAAATTCCACTTCTCTCTCTGGGGGTAATCCCGACAAGTCATCTGGAAATACATCCGGAAAATCGCGGACTACTGGAATTTGTGCCACCGTATATTGTGCATCCCTTGTCTCAGTGATCGACGCCAGAAACCCAGCACAACCACTATTGATCAGCTTCCGGGCCCGAAGTGCAGATATCTCCCGAGCTAGTGTGTAACCCCATCGCCTTTGAAAGCGAACTCCTAAGACTGGAAATCGAAAGTGCACTCTCTTCCTTCTGCAGTCCAACACCGCGTAAGCTGAAGAGAGCCAATCCATGCCGAGGATCACGTCGTAGTCGCGCATCTCCATCAGGTGTAGGTCAGCAGTGAGTTCGTGACCCTCGATCACGACTGAGCATTGAGGTGCCAACCTATCCACAATCTTTGCCGCTCCCACTGGGGTATCGACGCGCAGGTCGTGTGATAGTTTAATTACATACAAACTATTTCTCCGGGCAAATGAAGTAGACACGAAAGAATGTGTCGCCCCGGGATCAAGCGGTTAATACAAGCATAGTAAGAGCAAGCGGTGATGGTACTTCGCAACCATCTCATGAGAGGCTTCGGGCATCCTCACAGGTCGGGTTGTAAACCCGACCACGAGCAAGCCCAGTGCGACTAGAAGGAGAAGGGGAACCTACTGCCTTCCCCCTCCCCTTCCCGCCTCTGGATCCTCCTCTCTGACCTCGGTCTCCGTGGCTGCTTGCCGTGAACCTCCGTGTGTCCGCAGGGGGGTCATGCTCGTGCAGTCTGGGACCCATCTCCTCCTGGCGACTTCGGCCGCTTTCGAGCTGGCCCAGCTCTGTAATGCTTTCGGTGCTACCACATCTAAGCACATATACGCACTGGTGCCAACATCGCTCCCTAGTGTGTGGGCCACAACGGGTGCAATGAGGACGTGGGCTCCTCCCTGACGATCCCCTGCCTCTGGACCCGGACGACGAGGAAGATCTGCTTTGTAAAGAGGCTGGGACTGCAAGGCCACTCACGAGGCGCCTCAACTGCCCCCGGAGGACTCACTCTTCCTGGAGCTTTTTCCTTTGCCGCTGCTTTGCTCTCGTTTGCGTGGCTCCTGTGTTTCCTGCCAGGCTAGCTCAGCATCCTTAGCTATCTCCACCAACTCGTGGAAAGGACATCTCAAAGATGGCGTCACTGAACGCCGGAGGTTAGGCCTCAAGCCACTAACAAACTGGCGGGCCTTGAACAGTGTGTCAGCCACAAGGGTAGAGGCAAACCTGGATAGCCGCTCAAACTCGGCCTCATACTGGCCGGTCCTAGTCCCTGCTGCAAGGTCAAAAGCTGGCGAGTCATCAAAGCACAATGCCTTTCATTTGAAAAGTACTTGTCGAAGAAGGCGGTTCTGAACTCTTTCCAAGACTCAAAGCCTTTTTCACCTCCTCGGCCATGGGGTCTCATGCATCGGCCTCGTGGGCACCAGCCTCGGGGCCTGCCATCAAGGGCCTCCGAGATCTAAAACCCCACCGGGGCCTCCCTCCCCGCCAATGCATGGGCTCCCAGGGTGGGCTCACCGCCCGCTTGCTTGGTAAGCCCTCGTCTGGAGGCATGACTTCACGTAAGATAGAAAAGTTCCAAAGAGTCGATTACACTACCCAACCCACTCTCTCAACAAGATAAAGACTCGACTCCTAAGTTGCTGAGACAACTAGGGTGACTTGAATTGTACCGCTCTGATACCATATTAATTGTCACGCCCCGAACCACAGCCCAGGCACGTAGACAACCGGCCACACCCAAACAGGGACTAGTCCCCACTCAGGCGCAAGGCCTTAAGAACTCTTATACAATAAGTATCCATAGTTAATAATAATTAGGAATCATAGCTAAAAGATGAAGGGAATGCGATGCGACTCCATACAGTACAATATCGGGTTTACACAACCCAAGACTAGGATCTAGTCCAGTCACCCCCCCTAGAAATACATACAACAAAGAAATCTAAATTACAAGTCTCACACAGAATAAAAGAGGTACGCAGACCTCAAGACAAATAGAAGTAGCCGAAGTCAGCTAACTCCCTAAGATATCCCCTCGCTTCTAAGCTCAACCCTACTCCTCCTCGTCCGAACCTGAGAAATACACGAATCAAATGCATGAGCCTAAAGAATAGGCCCAGTAGGGTCGCATAAACAATAAAGGAGGCGAAGGCCATAAACAAGGAACAGAATAAAGCAAGTACAATTATACAAATACAACAACAACACAGCAAACAGCAAGTAACTGGAATGCGGATAAAATCCATAAATGTACTCAATCTCTGGCATAAATGATACTAACATGTCTACGACATCTACGACACCATCGGTGTCGTCTTCGGCCTAAGCCGGACTAAGCTATAGCATACATGTGCACATGGTCAGAAAATGCCGCTCTCTGACTGAGCCAGGTGGCCAGATATTATACACCCTCTGCCGGGGTCTCCGTCCGATGGAGCATCAAGTGCTCGTGGCCAGATATTATACACCCTCTGCCAGGGTCTCCGTCCGGTGTATCATGCCTGAAAGTGAGAGATTGATAGTACTAATACCTAACAACAGGTATAAATATATATTCAAGGCAGCAACATCCTGAATATACAATGATCGGTGACCTCATCGAGATCGAGAGTCAATACGTATTTAAGGAGTAAACTCTACTTAAATACGCATATGAAAACATGATAGCAACAATCCCCTCGAGATATAAAACCAATATATATGAGGAAGACCATCTCGAATATATGTTGGGAACCTCTCGAGGAAATAAGAGTACAAAAGTCAAAGCAGGGTAGGAGGAAGGAATACTCACAAACCTCCCGTGCGAGAGCCTACCTGTCACAAGGAACGATCCTTCGACCCACGTCGCGTATCACGCGCCCGAATCAGGATCTAATAGATAGATCATAAGTCTTGGTGTCATAACACTTTAATACTTCGTACAAGAATACGAAACAAAAGGTTATTCTTAAATCTCTAACAAGGAATTAATTCAGCGAATGATGATCCGTTTCATTTAATCATGTTTGAAAGACCCCAAGCTTATTCTAAGCTTGCTTCTACATTTAACATGCCCTTCATGTCCTTAAGATCCCTAGAGTGCTCTTAGCATGTTTAGTTAGTCATGATTAATAAATTTAAAGCATGAAGATATCAAGCTTATAATCATGGACATGATCCTTACCTAAGCATGTTAGTAAGGCTACTAATAGGGTATTTATACTTAGAGATTTTCAAGAAAAATTTGGCGGCACCTCCCCTATTTATAGAGTCCCGAAAATTAATACAAACAATCATCCACACACCCATTACATATGGGTTTCATGATACATAGTACAAGTGCTCAATTAAGTTCACTTCAGCCCTCTAATCTACAATTAATACCCGTCTAATCATGCATAAACTCATTCGATTAAGGTAGGGTTAATCCCAACTAGGACTCACGTTCGCGATGGGTGAAGAATGACCGACGTCGCAGGCCAGACAGAGCTGGGCCAAGGGGCTGAGTTCGCAGGAAGAGACGGTTGCGCGCAGGTACAGCAGGAGCGCGTCGCGGTTGAGCGGCAAGCTGAGATCTGGTCGCGCTCGCAGAGATCTGGCCGGCGATGACCGGATCGCTGGACTGTCGCGAGGGCTGGGATCAGGCGCTTGAGGGTGTTGTTTGCTATAACGCTGGCCAAGAACGGCTGAAGGATGGCGCGCGCTCAGGCGCCGGTCAAGTGGTCGCCAGCGCCAGCGTCTCGCAGTGGCCGCTGGCCAGCGCTGGGAAGAGCCGCACGCCAGCAAGACTGGCCAGCGCTGGCCCAGCGTGCAGGGATCATGGGCCAGCGCTATCGGGACGCGCTGGCCGGGGTCAGCGGCCGTACCGTCGTGGGTGAGGGCAGAGAGATGAGAAATGAGAATAGGCTTTTGGGCAAGATTGAAGAATCAAAAATGAAATTTTTTTTTCTCATGCCCTAAGTCCAAACTTTATAAAGTTATAGATTAAATATTTATTTGATAATTTACTATTGGGTCACATGTCACCTATTAATTCACATGGTTACTATTAAGTCACGGGCCCTCAATCATTTCCACTTTGCCGGGTCCAGCGGTCATGATTCTCTAGTCCCTACATTGCACCCAGATCCGCGAATCTCGGGTAAATGGTCCCAGTGGCACGGGTGTACTATAAAGTCACGGAGTCTGTCTCTCGTCAAACCAGATCCGAGAATACCGGCTTTAACCATTTCCTTTGGTTACGGGTTCACTGTGGCATCACGGGGTCGTCCCCGCCCAGACCAAATCCATTTTAACCCGAATTATTGCCAAGTTAATTAATTTCCATTAATTAACACTAAATAATTTCCCCATTAAAGATTTAATAAACTAAAAAATTTTATTTATTTCGAGGCGGTGCTACAGGGACGCTCGAGGATAGATGGCCTTGCTAGCTGCTAGGGTCAGCGCTAAACGCCCGGAGCGCCTTGGATGGAGGCCAGCTTGGGAGTGGCCGGCTTAGGCTGGCTACTCGTCGAAGAGCCAAGGGGAAGGGAGCACGGTCCTAGGGCCGCGACTAAATGCGAATCGAGAAGAGATAGAGGAAATGAGAATGATATATATCTCTCCTCTCTTCTCATCTTATATAAATCCATTAAAGTCAATTATTTAACTTAACCCCTAAGTTGTCACATGCCCAATTATTTCCATGACCTTCTGACTTTAAGTCACATGCTCCTTTTAATCACTTAATCCCTTCCATGATTGCTATCATGATAACTTAGATAATTAAATTCTATTAAAATATAGATATATTCCTCCATTAAATTATCTTATCTTTAAAGTCCAATTATTATATCTTATTCCATCCGCGACCCAAATCCCGGAATCCCGAGTCAATGATTCCAATCATCACGGGCATACTGTAACATCACGGGTCTGTCTCTTGTCAGACCAGATCCGCGAATATCAGCTTTTGACTCGCACGATCTACTTTATCGGAACTCGAACATTTGTCTGGTTTGCCTACTTAATTAATATTGATTAATTAACACTTACTAATTCTCCCAATTAATTAATTGAGGTTATCTTTATCGCCCACCTCCAACTATTCTAGTGTAAGCGGCCTGGCCCAATAAGGCCTTTCCTAGGCCCATTAGTTGCGAGGCTGGATTTAAATTTATTATTCCTCGATTTTCCTTTAATTGAGCGTTAAAATAATTTATTTATTTTTCATGCTAATTAATCTCATTAATTGTTGAAAATTTTCTTATTTATTTACTTAGAAAATTCGGGGCTTTACATAATGTCTCATTAAGAAATGAGGTTATGTACAAAGAAGTTTGATTACAAGGACTGACCATATTAAGAAGATTGACAAGGATGATATCCCCCTTTCATTTCATCTGGGACATGCATTAACAAACCCAAATCACTCATTATGCATCAAGAATAGTAGAGATGCCACCACACTTGTAGACACAGAATTGAGACTCATGATAAGTGTTCAAATAAGCATCATTTATATATGAAATTCATGCATATTACTTTAAGTTTTGGAGGAATGTTGGCCCGCTTATACTCAAAATGGCTTTGTTTTTGTGAACAGGGCAGAAAATAGAAATTCCAAGAGAAAGGAAACGTTTTCAAGAGAATGCGGGCCAAAATAAGCGGAACCGATCAAAAGGACCGTCCATATGGAGTCCCATACCGGACGAGTATGGACTGAAGATTTCTACCTGACCCTCGAACGGACGGACAGACCCCAGATAATAGGACTGAGAAGTATACGTGATAAGTGTTCAAATGAGCATATTTTCCTATCATTTTTTTATATGTTTTACATGCTATTTTGATGAATTATAGCCCTCTGGTACTTAAAGAGCTTCATATTTTATCTACAGGGCATTGGAGAACCTCAAGAATAAAAAGGAATAAATTCTACATCATTTGAGGCGGAAAAGGAGGCAACTAGAGAAAACTGCAGCAGTCCTGAAAGAGCAGCAAAGATCATAAATTTATTACAAGATCTACAGGACTCTAAATCGAATCTCCACCGTTCAGATTGAAGATCAACAAGTTAGGAACACTCGGTTAAAATTTCAGGTCAATCTAACAAGAATTAGTTATCCGATCGAGTGCTTGATGAAGACTGAGCGATGTAGATCCAGCCATACGGGGTTCTATACGACTTGGTATACGACCCCGTATGGGAGTCCGTATACGGGTCCGTATGGACCTGGAGATTTCTACGGACCCCCGAACGGACTGACAAGACTTCGTATATGGGGACCTGAGAAGTATACGACCCCGTATGGGACCGTATACGAGTCCGTATGGACCTATTTCTGAGCCGATCTGCATCCGATTTTTACACTATTTGGCCCACACGAACCCTAAACGCGTGAGATACTTTACAAAGGCCTTCACCCCTATAACTACAACCTTTCTAGGGTTAGGAAAGGATCTCTTGGCCTTTGGCCACCTTTTGGGCCAGCTTGGAGATCTTGGAGTTCACTAATGGCTAGGGTTTGAAGGGGTCCTCTTGGGAAGAAGCTAGGGCTTGAAGGGAGATCATCATCAACGATCCAATAGCGCATCAACAACGGAGGGAACATTGGAGGGAGGTTTATTTGTGTTTATTTTGATGTTTTCTCCTTTTATTGTGTTGGATTTGTGTTCCCCTTTCATGAGGAACTAATATTTTAGGTATTTGGGCATGTTGAACCCTTGGGTTATGTAAGAACTTTGATTTTGATTGTTAATGATTATCTAGTTGTTTTTCCATGATTGAGATCTATTGAATGTATTGTATGGTGAAAGTATTAACCTCTCTACATTGCGAGAGCCCGGAGAGGTTTCTCTAGTCCATGTGGGGGAAGAAGCGAGCGCACTCCCCGCGTGTAGACAAACTTCAATAGAGAGGGCTAGGAGTACACCGGGAGCCCGGGTACTAAGGCGAGTAACTCCTTTAGATGTCCTATTCCCTTAGTTCTTCCAAGATATAGGTTCCCTAGAACTTAACTAGTAAGGGCACTAGGTTGAGTAATCGCCCTCGAGCGAGGGGATGAAAGCACATTGGAACCCTTGGTCCAATCCATTGCAACTAGTGATCTTCACATTCATCATCTAACTTTATGAGAACCCAAGGGGGATTCATCGCCCGAATACCCTCCTTTCTATGATTGACCAATCCTAAGATTCAATCTCGTCATTAGTGATATCCAATTTTTAGGATTTCTTAGTTTAGATTAGTCAAACCACTACCAATCTTTGTTAGACTAGATAATAGATGACTAATTAGTACTAGTACTTCTCGGTCCTTGAGGTTCGATACCCGACTTTTCAAGAGTCCACTTTATTACTTGATTCGACCCGTACACTTGCGGTTAGAACGTATCAATACGACCCCGTATGGCTTTCCATATGGGAGTCCATATACAGGGCCGTACGGGGTCGTATGGATCATATACGGGGTCGTATATCATAAAACTGCAGCTGCGATTTCGGCTGAACCCTCAAAGTTGGAAAATACACCCAAAACCGTAGTGTGGGGTATAAATAGAAAGGCTAATTAGGGTTTTGGGTCATCTTGGAGTGGATTGGAGCCAAAGCATCAAGGTTTGGGGGAGAGATTTCCATCATCTTCTCCATCACAAAGGAGGAGAGGATTTTAGGAGTTCTCCTATCAAAAGGGCTCAAGAAGAAGAAGAAGGGGCAAGAGAGAAGCAAGGGATCCACCAACGGTCATCATTAAGGGGTTTTCTCTCATGAACTCCATGTTTGCTTTCTCTTTTAGCATGGATTGTTACTCTCCATTGATGGAGAGTTAAACTCTTGATACTTGGGTATTGATGAACCTTTGGATTATGTTTAATTGATATTGTCTCTTCTATGTTGATTGCTTGGTTGAATGCATTGTAGTCTATTGAATGTTATGTATGGTGATAGTATTAACCTCTCTACGCTATGAGCCCGGAGAGGTTTCTATCGATCCCATATGGGGAAGATGCAGCGCCTCCCGTGTGTAAACGAACTTCAATAGAAAGGGCTAGGAGTACACCGAGCCCTAGTACTAAAGTACAGCAACTCTTTTAGATGTCCTATTCCCTTAGCCCTTCCAAGAGATAGGTTCTCTAGAACTTAACTAGTAAGGGCACTAGGTTGAATAATCACCCTCGAGCGAGGGGATGAAATCACATTAGGAACCCTTGGCCAATGATTCACCAAGAGTCAACATAGAGAGCATTATCCATATCTAAGGAAATCCAAGGGGGATTCAATCACCCAAGTATCCCCTTCATCAATTGATTGTCTTCAAGGTCGATTTTACTTGTTAATTTGCATTGTTAGCTTTAGAATTAGGTTTAGTTATCATCAACCAAACTTGATTGACTAGATAATAGACGAATAGCCACTACTAGTATTTCCTTTCTCCCTGAGGATCGCATAAACCCTACATTTGTCCACTTTATTACTTGATTTGACCCGCTTCATTTATGGATTCAACGCGATCAAGTTTTTGACGCCGCTGTCGGGAGAACTAGGACTACTAGGAAAACTAGGAGTTTATTAATTTAGTCATTTACTTTCAGTTTTATTCTATTTTAATAATTGTTTGATTTCTTGAATACTAACCCTCTCATAATCTTTGGTGCGAGGGATCACATGGCTAATCTCAAGGACATAAATGTTACATAAATTAGATCTTCTTGAGCAAAGTGGATTGAGGAGAGGCTAACAGACGTTTGAGAGCTTCAAGAACAAGAATTGTTTTTTGGAGAAGAAGAGTATACTCACATGTCATGGGAAGCATCTCCAAAAAGTGTTTGTGATGAAATACAATACCACTATCCCATCATCCAAGTGAAGTTGACTTTACTCAATTTGACACCAAAACATATGAGGAAGAAAACTACTTTATCAAGTCCAAAGTGCCTTGATTGAAGATCAACAATGGGAGGACTATCAAGTTTTTCTAGATAAAGGAGGAAAGTGAGGAACCAACCGAGAGCATGAGTAAACTAAACCCTTCAATAGAAGAACCCCAAAGCTTGGGTTGAAAGAGCTCCCGATCGCCTTTGAATATGCATTGGATGAGGGTTCACAGCCTACTACCATTATTGCTTCGTGATTAGCAAGTTCACAAAAGGGAAATTGTTACAGTGCTCAAGAGGCATAAGAGAGCTATTGCATGGAAAGTTTCGTATATCAAAGGCATTAACTCCATCCTTTGCACCTACAAAATCTTGATGGAAGATAACCACCAACCATCAGCGCAAATACCAAAGGAGGTTGAATCCGAATATGCAAGAGGTTGTAAAGGTAGAGGTCATCAAACTTCTAGATGCAGGGATTATCTATCCTATTTCGGACAGTGTATGGGTCAGTCCTGTACAGGTAGTTCCAAAGAAAGGAGGGATGACCGTAGTAACGAATGAAAAGAATGAACTAATTCCCACGAGAACTGTCACCGGATGGAGGGTATGCATTGATTATAGAAAACTGAACGATGCTACAAGGAAGGATCACTTTCCACTACCATTCATCGATCAAATGTTGGAAAGGCTGGCCGGACACTCGCACTATTGTTTCCTTGATGGTTTTTTGGGATATTTTCAAATACCCATCGCCCCGGAAGACCAAGAAAAGACTACATTTACTTGCCCATATGGTACGTTCGCCTATCGGCGTATGCCCCAGCCACTTTTCAAAGATGCATGTTGGCCATCTTCGAAGATTTTGTGGAGGACATCATGGAGGTATTTATGGATGACTTTTCAGTTTTTGGGGACTCATTTGATCAGTGTCTTGAAAACCTAGACAAAGTGTTTGGAAGATGTGAAGAAACCAACTTGGTTCTGAGTTGGGAGAAATGTCACTTCATGGTTCAGGACGGAATTGTATTGGGGCATAAGATCTCAAACAAAGGGATTGAGGTGGATAAAGCAAAAGTCGATACTATTGGAAAGCTACTACCACCAAATTCTGAGAAAGCTATCCGGAGTTTTTTGGGACACGCCGGGTTCTATAGGCGATTCATTAAGGATTTCTCCAAAATAGCCAAACCTCTCACCAAGTTATTGGAAAAGGACGCTCCGTTCGAGTTTGACAAAGAATGCTTAAATGCCTTTAATGCTTTGAAGGACAAACTTGTTCAAGCGCCAATCATGACAGTTCCAGATTGGGGGCTACCTTTTGAACTCATATGCATTCAAGTGATCATGTCAGAGGTGCCGCTTTGGGGCAGCGTAAGAACAAACATTTCCAACCAATTCATTATGCCAAGAAGACTTTGGATGATGCTCAAGCAAACTACACCACCACTGAGAAAGAACTACTTGCAATAGTATTCTCTTTTGACAAATTCCGTCCGTATCTAATATTATCTAAAGTAGTGGTTACATCGATCATTCGGCGCTACGCTACCTACTAGCCAAACCGGATGCCAAACCGAGGTTGATTCGCTGGATACTCCTCCTTCAAGAGTTTGACCTAGAGATTAAAGACAAGAAGGGTGCTGAAAACTTGGCAGCCTACCATCTATCTCAGTTGGAGAATCCTGAAGGGGAAAGTTTGAATGAAGAGGAAATCAATGATAACTTCCCGGATGAACACCCGCGGGTACCTTCAAGTAATCCCGAGAAGTTGAACACCGCCGATGAAGAGAAGGAAAACCCATGGTTTCGGCCATTATCAAGCTAATTACCTTGTGGTCGGAATCCTCCCTTCTTCCTATGATTATTCAAAAAAAAGAAGTTCTTTGCAGAGTTGAAGTACTATACATAGAATGATCCGTATCTATTCCGAGTCTGTGCAGATCAAGTGGTAAGAAGATGTGTCTCAAGGGAGAAGGATTACAAATTCTAGAGCATTGTCACGCAGGACCTATGGGGGGCATTATAGTGCGAATAAATCATTTCTAAGGTCCTCGATTCTGTGTTTTATTGGCCAACGCTTTTCCAAGATGCGCTGAAATACTCTCAATCTTGCGACAAGTGTCAGCGATCTGGGAATATATCACAGCGCGATGAAATGCCACAAAGTTCAATGGAAGTATGTGAAGTATTTGATGTGTGGGGAATAGATTTCATGGGACCATTCCCGAATTCTCGTGGCAATATATTCATCCTCGTAGCAGTCGACTACGTTTCTAAATGGGTAGAAGCACAAGCCATGCCCACCAATGATGCAAGAGGAGTGGTTAAATTTCTGAAAAAATTATTCTCCCGGTTTGGAACACCTAGAGCCATCATAAGTTTAATCGGGACGACTTTGCAATACTCAGTTCGCTAAGATACTTAAGAGGTATGGTGTTGTACATCACACATCTACACCCTATCATCCTCAAACGAGCGGCCAAGTGGAGGTGTCGAACCGTGAATTGAAGAAGATACTTGAGAGAACAGTTTCGCATAGCAGGAAGGATTGGGCCGATAAATTGGATAACGCACTATGGGCCTATCGCACCGCCTACAAAGCACCAATAGGCAATACCCCTTACCGGCTGGTCTATGGTAAATCATGCCACCTACCGGTTGAGCTCGAGCACAAAGCTTATTGGGTGACGAAGTTTCTCACACAACCCTTGTTGGCGAGAAAAGGAAATCTCAATTAAATGAGCTTGAAGAGTGGGGTCTATCAGCATACGAGAATTCAAGGCTGTATAAGGAGCAAATCAGAAGACGACATGATCAAAAATTGAAGCACCCGAAGCAATTCACCAAGGGAGATAGAGTATTACTATTCAATTCAAGACTCAAGTTATTTCCCGGGAAACTACGATCAAGGTGGTCTGGACCTTTTGAAGTGATAAATGTTTCCCCTCAAGGGGCAGTGGAGATCCTCCATCCGGATAGAGGACCATTTAAGGTAAACGGTCATCACCTCAAACCATACCATGATGGATGCTTTAGAGAAAAAGCTGATGGAAGCTTCAAGGTATTTGAGCCTCCATAAGGTAACTTGAAGGTACGTCAAGCTAGTGACGTTAAACAAGCGCTTCTTGGGAGGCAACCCAAGCTCTAAAACTTTCTTTCCTAGTCTTTAGCAATTTTTGTTTCTTTTTGATTAGCTAGTGATGCTTGAAATAAGTGGAAGTTGTGTTTTCGGCCCAATTCTTTTTGTTCTTATGCCGGATGTTGTCATTTAGAGGGAATATCTTGATTTCTATCAGCCGCAAGAAAGAGAAGGGCATGAATAAACCCCTGGAAGGGCCGTGGTAAGCCTCTACCCAGGTGTATACGGGGTCCCATATGGACTGATAGCAGTCCGTAAATGGAGACAAGAATCTATACGCATTCTCGCATCGACTCCGTATAGGAGTCCGTATGGAGTCTGTCGAGGGCACGAGTGCGGGGCACTTTAAATAGCCCCTTTCATCCCTTTTCACTCAATCCCCACCTCCCTCTCGTGCCCTAGAGACCCCACACCCTCTCTTTGTGACGCGGCGCCCATTCTTCCTCAAAGTAAGGCTTGATCATCCCTAGGTATGCGCTAATCACTCAATTTCTCAATTGTATGCACCTTCGACATGATTTGGGACACTAGGGTTGTTTGAAATCGATTTTTCTTGTGAATGGAATGAATGAGTTAGATTCTTGTGCTATTTTGTGATAAAACTTGCATTGGGTGAATGTTATATGTTTTAGAAGTGTTTTGGATGCGAGAGATGTAGAAATGGAGCCAAGATTCGTCGCAGCCACCGGCAAGCCCGCGGCCAGGTCTATACGGACTCCCATACAGAGTCCCATACGGACTGTGATAGGGCATGTCTCTCGTGATACCTGACTTCGTCAGTCCTGACATTTACACCCCATATAGGGGCAATTTAGGTCTTTTATTTGAAAATTTTTCCATACCCCTTTAGCTTCATCGACACTAACATTCCTTGTTTAGTTTCAGATATGCCGAGGAAGCTCACAGCAACAAAGAAGCGCCGAATAGGGGCCGGATTGTCATCCACTGAGCCACACTTCACAGATGAGGCCCACCGCCTCCGACATGTCCGTCTTTCCTCTCGCCGATTCGGTCAGACCCGCATCATAGTTTGGGACACTCTTATCCAACTTAACATCGCCGACCGAGTCCGGGAGATGATATCATTCGACGGTTGGGACAGGATCTTCTCTCTTAGCCATGAGGTATTCCGTCGCCCAACCTTGGAGGTATTGAGCTCTTTCGAGGCCGACAGGAGTGCGATGGGGGAGCAGAACCGCACCGCCATTACCTTCCAGCTCTTCGGGAGACAGAGGGCGATGAGCTACACTCAGCCAGGCCGCATACATGGGACTATATGATCGTGGATTATACATTCACACGAAGTACTGAAGCCGCTTCACGTACTTTCCCCCGAAGCACTCATTTCTTTCCTCGCGAAGCCTGGATTCAGCTTTGGGCGCTTATGACAGCCACAAGGCGTGCCCCATTACGGCCGACCCGTGCAATCGCTACCTACATGCACTCATCACCGGCATTATCGCAGCTCGCGCTGACAATTGTGGGAGTAGTCATCGCCACCGATCGCTGTTTTCTATAGCCTCATCGAGCGAAGTTTCGATCCACTTGGGATACGTGCATCGACTATTTTGGCGCATCGTGGGCGTAACACCCGACTCACCGATATCCACGCCGGACCCTACATCACACGACTTATCATGGGGATGGGTCTCGAGGCGTAGCCGGAGGGGAGCAAAGACTGCCAGCTTGGTCTCCCCAATCGACATAACACTCCTAGCAATGCATTAGATTGGTGCGGCAAGCTGGCGGACGTTACACTCTTGTTGGCCATGTCTCAGATGGCTCAGAGGAGGAGGGATCCAACTCCGATGATTCCGATGCGGCCGACCCTTCAGCACGGCTACCCCTAGTATCCAGTGGACCCTCTGCATCCAGGAGCCGATACGCGAGGCTGGAGGAGCAGATCACCGGGGAGCTGTCCAGGACACTATCTTAGCAGAGCAACGACGGCTCGAGGAGCAGTTTTTCGAGCTCTCGCTATTTATTCGTGGACACGCCGCATTTGCACCTCCTCCGCCTCCAACGCCAACAGACGATGAGCAAGCATGGGACACTTGACGCACTACTTCTATATTTCATTTCTCTTTTTATGGACCTTTGTTATCCGCACTTGTTGTTTTATTTACTTTTACGCATCATGATACATTGAGCAAGGGCATCGCCCTGCTACCCTATGCCTTACTTTCGTTATGTAGATTCTCTTGTTTTGCATGTTATTGGAGTTGATTCCTTCTCTATGTTCGCAGAGTTCAACTTTGGATCCACGACCCTCGATAAGCAAGACATTCCTCCACTCCCACAAAACGACTCTCGGCAACTATATTAGGGGAGTTTTGTTCACCTTTCTCCACTAATTTCATATGTTGAATTTTATTTTCTTGTATTGAGGACAATGCAAAATTCTAGGGTGGGGGTAGGTGACTACCTACCTCCTTTTAGAGTTATTGCAAACCATTAAGTGTGGAGATAGGTAGCTATTGTGATCATTCATTTTCCATATTTTTGTGTTAATTATACTTGATATGCACGACAACCTTGTGGATAGGTAAATATGACATGAATTTCTTCTCCAACTACACCATTTGTGATTTGAAATACTTCTAATTAAAACACCATGGGCATATAGAGGTCATCTTTGTGACAATTATAATTGTGAAAGACAATAGATAACCCATTGCCATGTTCTTTTGACTTGACTAGCTAAGTTTTGTTCTTCAATGGCTCCAAGAAATTTCGTGGCACTAGTTCAAATTTGTTAACCCCTCATAATACACGTAGTGAACAAGTACAATGAAAATAAAATAGTTTAGCACATCGATTAAGTTAATAAAGATAGTGTTCCGCTGCTTTTGGTGATGAACTAGTTTGGAGTTCCGGCTCCTAACCAGAGTGTTCTTCATTTCAAAAAATCACTATTTAGCATGAACATCTACGGGTAGAGTTGTAACCACCTAAGTAGCAAAGGATTCCGGTGCCTAATCAAAGATGATTCCTCCTCAAAAAAAAGGGGACTACACTCTACCCCGATCTTTAGCTTGGGAAAGTCGGATCTAATAGAGATGCCCTACCCAAAAAAGACATTATTGTTGTATTTGTCCACCGTTCATCTGATAGGGAAGTAACTCTTTTGACCTTAGGGCCTCAAGGACTTTCTAGAGTCCACTGAGAGCATGCTTGCCTTATTAAGACTTTAGAACATGGCATGTGGAGTGAACAAGTTTTGTCTAGGACTTTATCAGAAGAGTTACAGGATCAATCTAAACCCTGGTGTGGAGATAGGAAAACACAATGAGGTGGTGCTATTGGACTAGAATTCATGTATAGTGTGTGTAGAGGCTCCAAGGTTGAACACTTATCTTCTTTTCTTGATTTCTTTTCTTTGCTTGAGGACAAGCAAACATTTAAATGTAGAGATATGTGATAAGTGTTCAAATAAGCATCATTTATATATGAAATTCATGCATATTACTTTAAGTTTTGGAGGAATATTGGCCCGCTTGTACTCAAACTTTGTTTTTGTGAACAGGGCAGAAAATAGAAATTCCAAGAGAAAGGAAACGTTTTCAAGAGAATGCGGGCCAAAATAAGCGGAACCGATCAAAAGGACCGTCCATACGGAGTCCCATACGGACCCGTGATGGACCCTCGAGATTTCTAATGACCCTTGAATCGGGACCGACAGACCTCGTGATAATGAGGACTGAGAAGTATAATGACCCCGTGCATGGCTCTCCGTGATGGGAGTCCATATACGGGCCGCATGTGTCGATGGATCATATACTAGGTCGTATATCATAAAACTGCAGCTGCGATTTCGGCCGAACCAAGGGTAAAGTCAAAAAATACATCCAAAACCCTAGTGTGGGGTATAAATAGAAAGGCTAATTAGGGTTTTGGGTCATCTTGGAGTGGTTGGAGCCAAAGCATCAAGGTTTGGGGGAGAGATTTCCATCATCTTCTCCATCACAAAGGAGGAGAGGATTTTAGGAGTTCTCCCATCAAAAGGGCTCAAGAAGGAGAAGAAGGGGCAAGAGAGAAGCAAGGGATCCACCAACGGTCATCATTAGGGGGTTTTCTCTCATGAACTCCATGTTTGTTTTCTCTTTTAGCATGGATTGTTACTCTCCATTGATGGAGAGCTAAACTCTTGATACTTGGGTGTTGATGAACCTTTGGATTATGTTTAATTGATATTGTCTCTTCTATGTTGATTGCTTGGTTGAATGCATTGTAGTCTATTGAATGTTATGTATGGTGATAGTATTAACCTCTCTACGTTGCGAGAGCCCGGAGAGGTTTCTATAGTCCATATGGGGGAAGATGTGAGCGCCTCCCCGTGTGTAGACGAACTTCAATAGAAAGGGCTAGGAGTACACCGGGAGCCCGGGTACTAAGGCGAGCAACTCTTTTAGATGTCCTATTCCCTTAGTCCTTCCAAGAGATAGGTTCTCTAGAATTTAACTAGTAAGGGCACTAGGTTGAGTAATCACCCTTTGTTTAGGGATGAAATCACATTAGGAACCCTTGGCCAATGATTCACCAAGAGTCAACATAGAGAGCATTATCCATATCTAAAGAAATCCAAGGGGGATTCAATCACCCAAGTATCCCTTTCATCAATTGATTGTCTTCAAGGTCGATTTTACTTGTTAATTTGCATTGTTAGCTTTAGAATTAGGTTTAGTTATCATCAACCCAACTTGATTGACTAGATAATAGACGAATAGCCACTACTAGTATTACCTTTCTCCTTGAGGATCGACAACCCGACATTTGTCCACTTTATTACTTGATTTGACCCGTTCACTTGCGGATTCAACGCATCAACTCACTTTAAAAGTAAAGCACACATTAGATAAATATATAAATTTAATGAAATGTAATAAACCAATCCAATTAACAATACGTAATTCATATCATAGAAGAAGAAAAATAAACAATAGAAAATGATCTTCATAAAGAGATCAAATAAATCCCATAATCAACTTTGGACTATAGAGCTTAATCAATGACAAAAGCAACAAAGAAGAGAACATTACAAATATTGTGACTGCCTCTTTACAAGATGGAATAGAAGAGTATCACTTCAAGTTAAAGGATGGTCTCGGCTATATTACAAATCAAAGAAAAAAAATCAGAATTACATCCTCCGATTCATTAATTAAAGAAAAAATTGAGTAAAGAAAAAACACACAAGAGGATTGGTGGATGGGATAAATGTGTATGCTAAACAAGTCAAAGTATGCACATTAATCAAAGAAAAAATTGAGTATGCAACATGTTAATAACTATTATATATTCACCAACACCCCTATAATATATCATGCCCACATATATATAATAATTATATATTCACCAATTATTTCTCCATTTATTAATTTCTTCACAATGAATCAAATCGACATCATTTAAGATCATCAAAATTCAGTCCTCAACTCACTTGAGAATAAGCTAGTACAACTCGTAAAACATCAAAGAAAAAGAACCAAAAAAAAGAAAGCTTTCCAAAATCAATAAAGTCAAAAGTTCTAATAATAAAACAAATAGCCATTCACTTGAAGACCAACAAATGAAACAAATACTTGCAATTAAGTAACATAAGACTAGCACATTAATCAAAATCAGAAAAAGTATTCAACTCAATTGAAGACTAACATATTGTTCATTTCTTGGCAATGAAGCAATCTTGTGTTGTAGCATCATAAATTGCTCTTCAAGACAATCGAATCGCGGTTATGGTTTCGATCTTGTAAGTCTAAATTTTGGTTACAGCTTGCTTTTTCTTTTTTAATCTTGTACGTAAGTACATTTCTACAAGTACTGAAATAATCACAGAATGTTTGATAAAATTTTCTGAATTTTGTATAATTTCAATAACAATCTTGACATTTATGATATTTCTTATCTTGAGATGTTAGGTTGGATTCTATGACTCAAGTTGCTTGTATAAGTTTTCATCACCAAGGAATAATATTATTTTCTAAATTTGTATAATTTCTGAAATGGTCTTTTGAGATAGGCTTTTATGGTATTTCTCACACAAAAATTGCAGCAATGAGTTACAATGGAGACAAACCCATAACGCTACAATACGCTCGTAACAAGTGCAATTAATCCAGATCCGGATTTCTCGGGTCTAGTTGGAAAAGGGAAAACAACTCGTGAAGCAACAGTAATGTACTTTGATTTTTATATTATTAAAAAGGATTTTAATAAAAAGGGATAAGGGGTGAGACAGAAAAAGAGAAAAGCCTTTCTCTTCCCCGTGCCCTCACTTGAGCCCCAAATCGCCAACCCCCTCATTCCCCTTTTCTCGACGAGCTTCGCAGACTCAGCCAACGAAGCCTCGACCGAAGTCACCGCCACCTCCCTTATCTCACGCCAAGGCCAAGAACCAACTGCTACCAAATTGCTCCTCTTCTCCCCTCACTGACGCATGGCCAGAACCGACAGCATCTGCCTCCCTCCGGTCAAATCCCGACGATCTCTACATCCCCCTCTCTCTCCCGGTGTGTAGTGACGAGCTGAGCTCCAAGCATGACCAAGGGCTGTTTCGGCGGCGATCTTTGGCCACCTTCTATCTCCGACGAGGACTAAGCACTAGCCTCATTTATCCCCTACTCCGGCGAGCTTCCCTTTGACGAGATTTGGCGGTCGTCTATCTTCAGCCAAGAAGCGACGCCGAAGCAAAATTCTTGTCTCTTCCTCGTTCCCCTCTTTAGAACTCCGGTGACTAAGCTTCAGTGAGCCATAGTACCAGGGAACTCAATTGACCGTTGACGAGCAGTTGTGCTCCTTAGGGAGATCAGGGAAAGGAAAAGGCCCCGCAGGAGTGGCCGACGGACCGAGCCAAGCTTAAACTAACAAGGAAATCATGTGAGTGGACTTAATGGACATGTTTTCCCATTTGATCGGTTTTTACCGTGAGTGGTTTTACCGAATTGTTTATGGATTTCAATTCTGGTTTGTGATTGCCGATGAATTCCCCCTACTATGATTTAGTAGTATCCATCTGTTTTTGTTATTGCTATGTGTGATAAATAGCATGATTAAGTAAGAGATATAATCTTAAGCATTTGGAAATTTTATTGATTATCGTAAGGTTGCACCCTACCTAGACATACTTGCTTGATTGCCAGTGATGGCATAGAGATAGGGCCTATTTATGCTCGTATATGATATCGGGTTAGGGAAGGGATTTGTTTTTATACTGGTTTTTAGTAACCAATGTTTTCAAAGTTATTTTCAAATGATAAAAACCCTTCCCGACTCCTGAAGGACTCGATAGCGGATACAAATATATTTACCCTTATTTCCTGCTTGATGCTGGCCATAGTGACTGATGATGTCGCCTGTTTATATCTAGGATTATTCATGAGTATTGAACTAGGGGTACATGCTAGAGCGATATGAGGTTGATATCTCTTGTTTTTATCTTGTGCTTGATGCATGTGCTATTGCATGATACGTTTTTCCGATTTTCTGATTCGTGGGTATGTTTAACACGATTAAAGATAATTATGCAGACATACATATATTTAGTTTTGATTATACATATACTATTATTTTATTAGTACAGATTTTCCGTCGAGATACGGGTATGTATAATACCTGACAGTAGTGTCTGCACTCACTGAGCTTGTGTAGCTCATATCCCTTCTATTATGTTTTTACCTTGCAGGATCTAGATAGTGATCGAGCTAGGGTTGAGGTCTAGTATAGCTCTGGCGTACCTTAGTTTGTGTTTGTATTAAATAAAAGACTTGTTATGATTAAGTCTTCCTCTGTATTTGGGGCCGTGTTGTCCAAGCTTTATGTGTGATGTACCCTATTATGATTTCAGTATGTTTAGACTACATGTTGTGAATAGGTTATATTTATGTTTATCTATGTATTTGGTGTACATCCACTGTTCTCAGATTTTAATTTGTACAATCTTAGGCCCGGGAGACCCTCCCAAAATTCTACCGGTATGACATCTGCCTCATTGGGAGAGATGAGTGTTACAAATACGATGTAATTAATCTAATCTCAATGCTCTTGAAAGAGGAAAAACTCACAATAGAGGTCCTTTCAAACACAATTCTTTAGCAACTAACACAATTCATCTTCAGCATCAAAATCAAATAAAAGTACAATATTTCCCCCTAGTCAACTTTTTCAAACAATTCATCTTCAACTCAGCTTCAAACAAAATAGTGGTCATAAGTTCATTTTCAAATTTCAAATCCTATTCAACTTCAATATCGAACATAAATGAAAGTGTAGTCCCCTTCCGAAGATACTTTGTCCCCTCCCGAAGAGATTAGGGCTTCGAATTGCATCACTGCCTCTCTGGATCAGAACGTAGAAAATTAGGGCATCACTCGTGATTCAGAAAAGAAAAGAAAGGGGAAGAGAGTAAAGAGGCCACCGACGCGGGCTTTTGGATAAAATAATAAAGTTCGAGTCGGCCTTCTTGCTTACATCAAGTAATTTAATCGAATTGGGGATCAAAATTTATATGAGTGACTTGTCGGTGAAATGAAACTAAAGCTGAGTGATCATTTTAATTAAAATTAAAGTTTTGTGATTGAATTGATAAAAGTCAATAATTAGTGACTAAAAAAAATTGACCCTCTTATTAATATTAAAGAAAGTTTGAAAAATGATGAAATTATAAGTACATTAATTTCAAAAATCGTATTCCAATCCGGAAAGTGTCTGATTTGTCTTACAGCTACGTGGACGGTCAAGATCGATCCCTTTCCTAATATCACCCTCCCCTCTATTCCAAATTCGACTGCCGCTCTCCCAACCAAGCTACGCTCCGGCGGCGACCCATGAGGCACCATGGTTTTCGGCGAAGGCTCCTCGCCATCGCTTCCCATTACCAGCTTGGTGCTTTTCGGCGCCTCGCCACGAGCTACAGCGGTAGGATCGTTCGCGCGGACCCCGCTGGCCTCTCCCTCGCCGTCGAGGTCGATCCGCCGGACCTCACCACCGACGCTCGTGGCTACGACCTCCCTCGCCGCGACCTCATCTGCCGGGTCTCCAAGATCCTCCTCTCCTCATCCCCCACCTCCGACCCGCTACTCGAACTCTCAGACTACCTCCAAACCCTAAAAATAACGCTCTCCTCCCTCGAGGTCTCCGAGATCCTCAAGTCCCTCCGATCCCTCCAAGGCCCTCGACTTCTTTCGCTACGTCGCCGCTCTCCCGGGGTTCCGCCACGATTGCTTCCACCTACAACCGGATTCTCTCCATCCTCTCAAAGTCCGGTGCGGAGATGGATCTTGTGCAGAAGATCATTGATGAAATGGAAAGGAATGGGGTGCGGGGGAGCATCTCGACGGTGAATATATTGATTGGTATGGTCGGGGCTGCAGAGATTGAGAGGTGCTTGGAGCTTGCAAAGAAGTGGGATCTCAGATTCAATGGTTATACCTACAAGTGCTTGTTGCAGGCTTATTTACGGTACCGGGATGTTGAGGGTGCGGCCAAGCTTTACCAAGTGATGAGGAGGAAGGGACACAAATTGGATATTTTTGCTTACAATATGCTTCTTGATGCTCTAGCGAAAGCTGATAAGGTATAATCTCTGTTCTCCACATAGAATTGTTACATCTTGATTTCATGAAGCATGTATTCATTTTGCTCTTTTGGGTTTTCCTAAAGTTACTCTTTTTATTGCTTCGCTCTTATAATGCTTTGATATGTTCTATTTATTCATTGGATTATAGAGAGCCTGCCAGCATGCCTTAAAGAAGTTGACATTAGTAAGAATGGAATCAGCGGTTTTAGTACTTCAATTAGAGCTGAAACCATCTTAGGGATAGCTGAATTGATATCTTCCAGCTTGGTAATTTCATAACTTTTGGTACTGTTCTGTCTTGAAAGATGTCTAGAGTTGGTACACTTTTACTTTGAATGACATTTCTCACCAAGAACTTTGAGTGATATTATGTAAATGCTATAAACAATTATCCGTTCTGATTTTCTATGGTTCTGTCTGAGATTATGACTCCAATTTGTTCTTTGGTTCCCAATAGTATCTTTTCCTCCTCTTGAGATATCTGTTACCAATCTCCACTCATACTTCTTCTATAACTTACCTTGCCATCGTACTACTGGTCCATGACATTGATCTTATTTTATTAATTCCGAAATTCCCCAAAATATACAAGTGAGCTAAAAAGGTTTTCCTGAATTTGTAAAATCTTTAGAATATAAACAGATTCTCTCCTTCAACTTTGCTCAGTGTAATAAGTAGATATACCACTTCTTAAACCCCATCCCTTTATGCATGAAGTTCTTCATTTTCTGATATTGATGAATGTTAGAAAACAAGAATAAACAGGAAATAAATCGTAGTTCTGTTTTCAGATTTTATCTTCTGTAACAGATTACACTGTTTGAAAACGTGTTATCATCTCATAATGACATATAACTAAAAAGCTAAGTTATGTTCTTCATTGTATATTTACTGTCAAATCCACCTTTCATCTTTCATTTGCAGCTGATTTGTGTTACTGTAACAGATTGATGAAGCCTACACAGTTTTCAGAGATATGAAGCGCAAGCATTGTGAGCCTGATGTCTATACATATACAATTCTTGTGAGGATGGCAGGCAAGATAGGGAAAACAGATGAATTCCTCTCATATTTTGACGAAATGTTGACAAAAGGCTGCAATGTTAACTTGATTGCTTATAATACTATGATTCAAGCACTTGCAAAGAACCGGATGGTGGATATGGCAATATCTGTATTCCGTAAAATGATTGATGTTGGTTGCCGACCAAATGAGTTCACTTACAGTGTTATTTTAGATGTTTTAGCTGCAGAAGGTCAACTGAATAGGCTATCTGAGGTCATGGAGATATCTAATAAATTTATGAATAAGTCAATCTATGCATATTTAGTGAAAACATTGAATAAATTAGGTCACGTCAGTGAGGCCCATAGTTTATTTTGTAATATGTGGAACTTTCATAATGTAGGAGATAGGGATGCCTATATATCTATGCTTGAGACTCTGTGTGATGCTGGAAAGACATCAGAGGCAATGGATCTGCTTTATAGAATCCATGAAAAAGGGATTGCTACAGATACTGCCATGTATCATATAATATTCACTGCTCTAGGCAAGTTGAAACAGATATCATATGTCCATGCTCTTTATGAGCATATGAAACAAAATGGTCCGCCAGTTAACATATTTACTTACAACATTCTTATTTCTTGTTTTGGTAGATCTGGTCTAACTGATAAAGCACTTGAGCTATTTGAAGAAATGGAGAACAGTGAATGTAAACCTGATGTAATTACATACAATTCTTTGATAAATTGTCTTGGAAAGAGTGGTGATCTTGATGAAGCTCACATGCGTTTCAAGGAGATGCAAGAAAAGGGATTGAATCCAGATGTTGTCACATATAGTACCCTCATAGAATGTTTTGGTAAATCAAATAAAGTGGATATGGCTTGCAGATTGTTTGATGATATGCTTGCTGCAGGATGCTACCCCAACATTGTGACTTACAACATTTTACTTGATTGTCTTGAAAAGTATGGCAGAACTGCAGAAGCATTCAAGCTTTATGATACACTGAGACAACAGGGTCTGACCCCAGATTCGATAACTTATGCTGTACTAGAACGACTGGAAAGTGGGTCCCATGTAACAGTAAGAGTCCGCAAGCCGAGTCATGTTACTGGTTGGGTTGTTAGCCCTTTAAGGTGATAACTACATGGTATGGATTTCTGTGTGCAACATTACTTCTTTGAGTCAACATTGGATTTTGTTGAAAATGACTTAAATGTTCATTGTTGGTGCCTTATGTGTGGCATTCTTCTTTGCCACTATTTCCACTCACTCAAGCATGAGAAAACTTTAGTGGCTATGTGGTAATCAGCTGCAGAGAACCACTAGATGAAGTTCGGTCAACTTTCTGAAAATAAGCTGATGGATACAGTTTTTATTTATTTCATGGATTTGTTTATTTGTTCACCTTGTTAGACAAGTTCAATTGCAGAGTGTCCCTTTTTCTGAGTTGAGAGGCTGAAGCAATAATGCTGATTGCCATGGAATGAAGGTAACTTTCATGTCTATTGCATTTCACAATTCTTTCCAAGAAAGCAAAGTTTCCTTGCCATGTAATGAAGGCCACAATTCATGTTTGATTTAGTGATATTCATATAGTATGCCAAAATGGCAACATTTACTTTAGTTTCACAGCCCTCCAATTTTTGTACTCTTGCCTCTCTGTAACTTTTAGTTAGGCAGTACTTTATTTTGGTTCCAGGTGGTAGGCTTTATGGTTAAATATCTTTTGTACTGCATGTTGAGTCAGCTTTCATTTATTTGCACCATAGATATTGATTTCAAAGCTTAACTGTAAATGCTGCATTGAACTTCAATGATTAAAGTTCAGATGAGGGCACAAGTTTTAAGTACTTTTGAACTATAAATTTTCTGTTTTTATTGAAACATCCACTACTTTGCATTCTTTTAGCCATTCATGTTCTCTATCAATAGTAAATTATCTGACAAAATATATTGGAATGTATACTTACATGTTAAATGCAAAAGACTAGAACAGACTTCTTATTATATTAAGCATGAAAATTTGAAAACATGGCAATAATATCTTGATATATGCTCCCTTATCATCCGAAAATGAACGCTTTGTCTCCACCTTCACTGGATTATGTTGCTTTTCTTGAAGATCATCCTGCTATGGAATAACCTGCAGAGGCCACTATGGCCTTTCCCCAATTTTGGACATTGTTTATTATCCCAATATCTCTTATGACTACATCCAATTTTCACTGCTTTGTCATGGTATTATATGATTCTAATTGTAATCCAAAGGATCAATGGTAAAATAAGGCAGACTTTTTATTCAATTTTTTGTTGGATAAAAATTATAAAAATTCAACCTTTTGGAATAATACCAATTGTCAAAAGTGCCTATTGTGAACACTCAAGCTTTTGTAGGGATAAACTTTCTGAAGCTAGGATTGGTTGGTGTAAGAGCGGGTACATTTTGATATTCTGGCTTTAACCAGTAAGGATGATGGGAAGCTTGGCTGAAGGATTTGGTTGGAAACGCAATAACCAAACTTGGTGAGAATTTAAGGTTTTCAAAGTTGTTGTGCTGCTAAATGTTACTTTGATTATTGTTGAGTCTTTTATGTGATATTTTATGGTTAAAACCTTACATTGTTGCTTTTGTAGGGGCTAATAGTAAGATTAACACATTTGCTTGAATGATCTTATAGCTGAATTAAATTCCCAATTTCATCCTGATTTGTTGATTAGAAGGGCATTAACTTCTTAAACAAATCAGCACCTTGTTCCTAAACAGCTGCTGTACTACAAAAAACACATGGTTGTTTCCAAATAATCTAGCTGGTTTAATGAGTCTGCTATACACATGAAATTTAAAGTTTGAACTAGTTATGCCAACTTCTGTCACTAATTTTTCTAAAGGAGTAGTCTGGATTTTCAGTTTTCCTACAGGAGCTTGAACTTTCGGTGTTGAGGTGCAGTTTTCTCATCTTGTTTCATTTTTTCCTTTTATGCTCATCAGGTGCTCAATAAATTACTATGATCTCCTGTGTATCTGATGGAAGCATTTGCAAGTTGACAATTTCATGAATAGGCAGACAATACACAGGCATTTATCTTTTCTTGGCTTCCATCTGATTTGTTTCAGCAAATGATCAGGTCCAGAGTGGCTTCCATCTATTCTGTTTCAGCAAGTGATCAGGTCCATAGACCAAAATAAAGAATAAGGTTCTGGTATGTAGTTTTTGCATCCCATGGTATGTGGATCTAGTCATGGAGACATCTACTAGTGGCATCTATAAGTTGACTAATGGCAGTATGGCTGCATATGACAATAAATGGGACTTGAGGAGTAGGAAATCTGAATCCTGCTGCTACAAGCCCTCATGGGTATTCTTTGAGATTTTGACATGTGCTATTTTTTCTTTACGAGTTTTACTTAAAGGGAATTTTAATGTAGTCTTCTGAGTCTTCTGAATATGAATGAGAGTGCAAGCCTGTACCGGTTACGTCTGTTTGGTATTGTTATTTTATCATGTCTTTCAAGTGTTCTCTCAGTTTTAATACCAAGCTCTGTAAACTTAGTGGATTCTGGTTTGCAAGTTTTACCTCATGAAATTGAAGATGTAAGAAAGAGTAGCTACATGAAGGAATGGATATGGGTTTCTTATAGGGAATACAGAATATGTTCAACAATATCAGCAATTTTGTTTGTATGTCTTAGAATTTGACTATTGTTTTTTCCTCTTCAAGAATGTGGAATTGATCCTTTGGAAATGTTCCTTCAGATGCCTCTAGGGAATGTGGAATAGGATGCTTTGGTCTTCTTCGAGTTCGTGGTAGGATCCACAACCTTGTAACTTGATGTTGTGTTGGACTACTAGTTGCTATTCCTCCTACCTTATTCCCATCCGGCACATTAAAGCTGCTTTCCTTTTCATCATCTTTGTCTTTATCTAATGGAGATTCTGAAGTACATGGCTTCTTTCCCTCAACTGCAATTATTGTTGATGAAATTCTCTCGTAATTTTCAAACTAAGCTCTGCCAATTTCAATAACATGTTTAGTATTGAAAGCTAGTATTAATTGATTTGCAGGTCTTCTGTTTTCACATGTATAGCTCTATAAAATTCTATTTTACATTCTCTTCTGAATTCTTTATCTTTAAGGTATATACTCCTGCTATTGGCCCTAGTTTAAAAATATCATGCGAATTAGTATATAGTATGTTAATTGAAGGCAAAAATATGGAGTTTAGACATTTGTTGTAAAAAATGGATTTATTATTGGGACACTCAAATGTATAAAACATTTACTCTGTTTATTGTGTGATATGGAATTTGACATGAAACACTTTAAGAGACACAAACTATGTAAATCCTGTGTAGAAAGATAACAGTAAAGAGGGAGCTGAATATATCTCGAATATGTACAAGCTGGAACCAAAATATTCCGTACAACTATAGCCACAATATGTAGTTTAATGGCATCATCCGGATTATGCAATATAAAAATAAAAAGAATGTCACACTTTAGCTTGAATGTGAAAGTTTTATTTGAATAATACAGTTTCATCAGGGGATGAAGTTTATTTAGTTCTCTCTCTCTCAACAATCCAAGCATGCTCCAGAGAGAACTCCAATATTTTGGGTACCATTACCTTTCATACATACAGATAATGTCATCATAGATCTTAGCCTAATTTGGGCCGGATCATGTTTGATGACGTGAAAACCAAATATTAGAAAAGAAAATGTACCTTGTAGAATGTACAAGATGATTAAGTTATGAACCAGAATGTACTCTGATTCTTTTGCAGTGAAATAATAAAAGGTGAAAGCAATGATAAAAAAAATTTGATGCTGTTCTTTAACTGTAGTTTGCTTGCAAATGAGCAATGATCCAGAATTTTGAGAATTTCAAAGAGAAAGTAGGGACTGAAAGTTGCCAAGGTCTCAAACATGATAATGCCTTTGAAGAGAACATTTTGGGAATTTGGAGCATGCTTAAGAGAAGGCTAAATTGAGAATATTCTCCCTATGAAGAAAGGAAATGGAATGTTGCAATCTAAAATTGAAATGTTAGCCATATTCCATTGCAATTGTGTGTTTATAGTTTCAATGAAAATTAGTTGTTTGGTTGATCAGTTTATAGCCAGTGAAATTGCATATACTACTCTCAGTGGCTGGTAGAGATGCGAATTAAGTGGGGACACTCATCCTCCAACTACGGTTTGTGTTGCTGATATCCTAACAAATAAGACCTTCTAGCTTCAACTTGTGATAAAAGTTGCAGCATATGCTCTCCTTCATTTGCAAAACCCATTTGCAGATCGATGAAGTATATATATTTATGTGGCATGAGAGCATCTGAACATTCAATAATCCTAAGGTTCAGGCAATGGCATTGAACAGATCACAAGTATGGAGTCCTTGCTGCTATTCCTCTTCTCCAGTTACAAAGACTCTATTGATATGGCGCCTCGGTTTCAGTCGCAAGGCAGGTTAGAACCATTGACAAAGCCTCTAATGTCCTCAGATTTAATTTGACTGTCTATGCACAAGTGCCATACTTTTTACTGTATGAAAATAATGAATTGATTTTTATGAATGCACCACTTAATTCTTTTTAGAGGTTTCTGCTCTTTGAAACTAGGACACATTTCCTTATTCTGGTGGATGAGAATCGCTCTTGTTTAACATGAGTAGAACTTGGTGAAAATAATCCCTAGAAGTCTGTTAGAGGTAAACAAAGGTTAATGCTTTTCATGATCTATACCATGCTTATACAATTCATTGAAATAGAATTCCTTATGTTCACATCGATCTTTTGGTACATGCACTGCTTACAATTGATAGAAACTATGGAGTTGGAGTTTTGTCTAGGTTAGGTTGACAAGACAATACATAAATTTTGCTTGCTTCTGCTTGGGTAGTCCTGATAGCTGTCATATTTTGTGTCTAAAACCACATGTAAAGCCTACGCCAACTAACTCGATTAAATTAATTATTGTCTATCTAGCAATAATCATGTTCTTGTACCAGTCTGATCTCTTACCAACTTTTAATTCAGTATTAAGTTCTACAAGAAAGTTCATGACTTGTCACTGAAAAGTTTTGTATCTCAAATTCTGACACATTGCAGGTTTAAGATTCAAGGCACCAAGTTTGAAAAATTTCAAATGACAGACAAAATTCCTTCTCGCTGAATTATGAGAAGTTATTCACTACTGGCTTGGAATCCAAGAGGAAAGGGATCAATGTTGTCACCCAAACACACCACTGAGCAGAAAGCTTGAATTACTTGATGCCTATGAAGATGAATATGATGGAGCCATAATTGATGCAGAGTGCTTGCCAGCCAGTGCAAAATGCATTTGCAGCAATTCTTCAATCTTCACTCTCATACTGGAAGCAAAAGGTTAGATCTATCTATCTATCTAATCTCAGAGTATAGTTGAGTAAGTGCATGTAGATACTGATGTAAATCTATTGGCTCTCTTCCTGTTACAAGGGAAAGAAAGGGATTTGGCTAAAGATACTAGAAGGGCAAGCTGATCTTGTTCCAATTGCAATAAAGGTCGTCTTCTTTTAATCACCAGATGATTCCCTTATCTGATTGTTTGTGTTTCACTAGATCTGCTAACACATCCAAACAAATCTAACCACTTTCAATAGTATATAGTTAAGATTAGAGATTCTGGAAGATCTTGTTTATAAAACCATGAAGAGAGATGCATTTAAAGCTTGAGTACTTGTTACTCTTGTTTTGAATTTGTTCTCAACCTAGTTTTTCCTATCATCTTTCAGTCAGGTTTCATCTATCACCATGCAGAGCCAGGATATGTAATGCTAACATGTTGGCTTCCTGATGAACCTTGCATGCTACCATTTACTGCTACACATCAAGTTGGTGTAGGAGCATTTGTCATCAAGCGAAAACAAGGAGGTGATTTGTAATTGTTTTAATTAATCGCTTTTGAGATTTGATATCAACAGTCAGTCGGATATAATTCTTTGTTGTTTCATTCCAATAGGTTCTTGTTGTTAAAGAAAAGAAATGTCCTTTGAGATGCTTAGGAATATGGAAATTGCCCACAGGTCTCATCAATAAAGTATGTCTCATCTGATACATTATATATGCAATAGTTTTGAACCATATCCCACCAATGATGAATGTCTTGTCTGACAAGTTTATTACTTTATGCCATAAATCTGTAGAATTAAATGCAAGTATGAGCTTGATCCATTTTCATCGTATTTGAGTGCTCGTCTTTTTCCCTTATAAAGTAATGAAGAACCCTAAGATAATCATGTATTATGGCTGTAAATGGTAAAAAGTTGAGTTTTCTTGAATTTTAATTTTTGATGTCTTCTCTTTCACGAAATCATATAGTTCTTTTTTGTTAATGTTTTTTGATATGAACTATAGTTGAACATCAAGGAAGACATTGCCAATCTTCTTATTTCCTTGATATATCAAAAATAAATTACAAACCACTATGACTGACAGTTTCTTTGTTAATGCTCCTCAGTCTGAAGAAATATTCTCTGGGGCCATAAGAGAAGTGAAAGAAGAAACAGGGGTAACAAGAACTTTTATGTTATTCCTTCTCTTCAGAAAGATCATTTGTCTTTTTCTAATACATGCTAATCTTATACAAAATGTTTCCCACTGATTTATCCTTTCAGATTGAAACAGCATTTCTCAAGTGGTTGCTTTCAGGTAAGTCTCCAATTTGTATTCAACTGATGATTTACTTAAAAAATCTCATGTATTTCTATGATTCAACCTCTTTTCCACAGACATGCCCACAATGTTACTTTTGAGAAGTCAGACCTGTTCTTCATATGCATGCTCAAGCCATTGTCAGCCGACATCAACATCGATGAGTCTGAGATCGAGGCCGCCATGGTATTGAACAACAATCTCTATTGTATCAAATATGAACTTCTTAGTGCAGATTATGTATGTGTTGCTCTCTTCCAGTGGATGCCTCTCACCAACTTATAGACCAACCATTCCACAGAGAAGACAGCATGACAAAGAATATGACTGATATATGCGCCGCAAGATATGAAAACCGATACCGTGGATTCAATCCTCATCAATAATGTCCAAGTTTGATGACAGATTAGCAACACTCTACTATGGATATCTGGAGATGCCAGCTGACAATGGAGTTCTCAATGAACATGAGGACATTACTGCTTTGTAACTTGCTACAACATTGAACTACAATATGAAAAGTAACTAAAAAGGATGGAATAAATTTATATTTCTCATTAAGGTATGCAAGAAGTTGTCAACAATGGCAGTTGAAAAGTTTGCATTTATAAGTTGACTTTAAACTAATTATTAGTTATTTATTTGGTTGTTCAAACAGCTGCATGAAAATAATTAAATGATATTAAATATGTTGATAAATCATCAAAAGCAGCATGATAAACAAACTATATATATATATATATATATCAAAGAGAGCTCAGAGATAAACCAATACATTGGCTTGAAATGGTTCCACAAAAAAAGTCTCTTTTTCTTAAATTATGGATTCCAACTCACAACTTTTCTAATTTCAGGGAATCGGGAACAGAGTTAAAAAGCAGTGCCATGTGAAAGAATCTACTACTTTCTGTGGGTAAATGTATCACTGTTACCATACCACTTTGGTAGATCAATGGTTTTTTTCATAGCAGTTTTAACAAATGGGTTCTTTTTATACATATACACCCTTCAAAATGTTGAAATTAAATATCTATTCTCGTAAAGTTTTTTTTTCTTTCTTTCTTTAACAACCTTTATTATTATGAAAAATTAAATATAAGCTTTGAAATAGTTACTATAACATACTAACTATTTAGGTTATTTAACATTTATATTATTTGTTAGCAGAATATTTTTATATATAATTATTATATTTATATTCCCAAAAAAATATTAAAAATACTTGAAAGAATGAAATACCAAAGTATTTAAGTGAGAGGTAAAAAGATTTTTTTTTAATTAGCTGAATAACTGATTTAGTGTATTAATTATGAGAAGTATATATATATATTGATTCTAAGATATGTCCATCTTGGGGATCTGGACTGATCAAGATCAATAGATTAGAGGTGTTAAGATTGAACAAGTATTTTGGGAAAGGATCTGGAGCTGTTAATGGAATCAGACCTCCAACGATCGCTCTTCACTGGAAATGGAATCTGCAGAAAGGATGAAAGGGACACTAGAGATTCAAGGAGAAAGTTAGTGGATTGAGTACCAAATGAAGGATTTGAGATCGAATTAGGCTCCTTGCTTCGTTGCCTCTCCGTCTCTTGTTTGGGGGAGTGGTTGCTTTCCCGTTGTGCGTCAGGTGAAACCACCTTCCAAGATGAGCAATGACTTTGGTCATTATCGCTACATTCTCCCGAGATCAAGTTACTTCATGGCACCTATGGCACACACGATCCCATAATATCCATGGCTCTCCAATTGTCCGAGATCGAGCCACGTGTCGTATGGTGATATATATACATATACTTCCTACCCAATTTATATGGAGTTTCATGTCTTAACCGTGATCATTAAAAAAAAAAGATTTGATTAGACTACACCACATGAGTTGTTGCCATGAAAGATGCTTAAACATCAAAATTACTCTGGCTAGCCCTTAGATTCTCTGCTTATTACTAGTATTTTTCATAAATTCATCTCAATAAAACGTTATTATTAATCACAAAATGTGATCATTAATCAAAATAACCCAAAAAACCATGTCTATTTCCAAAGTCACCAAGAAAACAAGTGTATTTAATGCAAATATTGAACATTCCAGGGACATATGCAAATAATACCATATATATATATATATGAAAATAAATCACCAGTAGCAGTATCGTAAATAACCCCAAAGCCATGTTCATTTCCAAACGGCATCAACGCCCGGAAACATCGCTCGCGTTCTAGTTCTAGAACACCATTCCATTCACCATCACCTTCCACTCTCTTCGGCGTTTCGTCAAATACCACAGCGCCACAAAAACCCTCGCCCCTCGATTTCCATAGATATGGCTTATCTAATGGAACCCTATCCCTATCGATCTCCTTCGCTTTCTCTTCTCTCCAATGGGATCCTTCTGTAATTCGAAGCTCCGATCCCCGAGTTTGATTTCTTCTGCTAATACTTCGGAGAAGGACCGTGACTGCATTGGATCTGGGGGCGTGATGGCGCTCGATGGGAGGCCTAACACGAAGATCGTTCATGGAGAGGCTGGTTATGTTCTTGAGGACGTCCCGCATTTAACGGATTACATCCCCGATCTGCCTGTGAGTTTGGGTTTCATATTCTTTTGGAGCTCTTGATCCAGGTTTCTTGGGGCGTTGTCGAGTGATTCATGTGCTTTATTGCTGATTTCTGATCAATGGTTTCCTGATTTTTATTTTTATTTTTTATTTTTATTTTTTGTAGTCTTTGAGATACTTTGTCATTTTAGATATTCAGTGAGTGTTTTGAATTCATGATTTTCTTTTCTTTCTTTGTGAACTTATTTGTCTTCTCCTTTTAATATTTAATGAAAAACTCTGATTTGTTATCAATATTTTGTGGTTTTGAGCTAAAAATGAGCTTATTTGCGTATCGTGAATGAATTAATGGTAGTCAATGATGATCGTCTCATTGTGGATTTATCTTTCCATTTTCTTGTTTTATTACAATGATATTTTGGTGATATTTTTCTTGTATATTCATCCAGACTTATCCGAATCCCTTGCAAGATAATCCAGCGTATTCAGTTGTCAAGTATGTATGCTTACTGTTTTTATGTGATTTAGTGACAGAGTTAATACTAATGATCTTGATTAACTTCCATTTTCTATTACAGGCAGTATTTTGTTAATCTTGATGACACAGTCGCTCAAAAGGTGAGCTTTTAATGGTTCTCATGTTGCCCAGATGCTTGCAATCTGTTGATCTGTGTAATTTTAGTTTGTTAAAATATTTAGCTAAATCTGTTAAATGTTATAATGTTGTTGCTGTGTTGTTCAGATTGTTGTTCACAAGAGCAGCCCAAGAGGGACCCACTTCCGACGGGCTGGGCCCCGGCAGAAGGTATGATGGTGTCATTAATTCATCAGAATCTGTGAAGAACATTGATGAAACTGTTTGTTTTTTTCCCTGCAGGTATATTTTGAGTCAGACGAAGTACATGCATGCATTGTAACATGCGGAGGTCTGTGCCCTGGGCTTAATACAGTAATCAGGGAAATTGTCTGTGGCTTAGCTCATATGTATGGTGTCACTAAGATTCTTGGGATACAGGTGAGTGGTTGGTACTGTCAAGATTTTTGAGGAGACAATGTTTGGTGTACTACTCTTGATATTAAGAAAATTTAGAGATAACTATAGTTTCCATCAATATGACGGGGAGCTTTGGTGCACAGCGGTAAAGTTGTCGCCTTGTCGCGACGGGAGGTCAACGGTTCGAGTCATGTAAACCTCTTGCAAAAAAACAAGATAAGATAATAGACTTACCCCGCAGCATAACGGGAGCTTTGTAGCACCGCAGCCGCTTTTTTATAGTTTCCATCAATATCACTTCTTTTCACTAAATGAACTTCCAAGTTTTTTTAAGAACTTTCAAATCTTTTTTTAAGAGCTTCCAATTTTTTATTTTAAACTTTGGGTAAAAAACATTTGAATATATATATATATATATATATATATATATATTATATTTAAAGATGTTATGATGCTTGGACCAAGTCTATATAATCAGGACATCATAATTTCACCTTAAATTCTGCTCAGAATGCTTGTTAGTTTCATTTTGTTAAGTTTAGGAATTAATCATAATTTTTTTCTTCATGATTGATATGGTATGCTTGTTCTATTGAAAAATTTTCTGTCTGACATCTGAGTTGGTAAACTTGTAGAGAAAGTGGATGGTGCTTACTGTTTTAGTGCAGTGCACAACATGTTATGTAACCAATATGAGTTTGCAGAATCATAACATTATATAAGCTATAAGGTGATGCTGTGAAACTTTCCAATGAAATAATGTGAATGACAATGCCTAGATTACCTTGGTAAACTATAGTACTTTGACATGATAACTTTTTACCAATAATTCTTGTAGTAATTCAAAAGAATATGCTTCAGATAGGCATGCAGTTTTTAATGATTGGTGATTAATTGCATTTTATCTCTTTCTTTTATTCATATAGTAATTGTGACAACTATATTTTACACTGGAATCTGTAGGATGGATACAAGGGATTTTATGCTCGCAATACAATTCCTTTGAGCCCTAAGAGTGTCAATGATATCCACAAACGTGGCGGTACCATTCTTGGCTCATCCCGTGGTGGTCATGACACTTCCAAGATTGTTGATAGCATTCAAGACCGTGGGATTAATCAGGTAATTGATCACTTATCTAGCACTTCTATAGTCCTTTTCTGGATTCATTCTCATGACTTCCCATCAATCAATTACTTATAATATCATATATAGATTATTAAAATATTCATGTTTGCAGGTATATATAATTGGAGGAGATGGGACTCAAAAGGGTGCCTCTGTTATTTTTGAGGTAACTAACTATAAGCTAAAAATTAACAAAGCATACTACTCTTGCATGGAGAATTAGCACATTATTTTTCCTATGTATATCACAGAATTTGTTTTTTCCTTATGCCCTACTAGCAGGCTATAGATAATCAACCTTGGTAGTACTTAAAAGTGCTTAATTGTTGTCATGTTGTGGAGGATAAGATTATTTCTTTCAAATATGTTTGTGAATGGTAAGCTATGTTATGTCTATGCAACAAATGAAATTCTCTTTTTGCAGGAAATTCAAAGGCGTGGCCTCAAAGTCGCTGTGGCTGGAATACCCAAGACAATTGATAATGACATTGCGGTACTTTCTTTTGGTCTTGCCATTTTTCTGATTTAATTTCCTGCTTTATGATTTGTACCTGCTTGTTTTTCATTGAGTACAGCTGGAGTATAATAAGTGTCTATAATCTGTTTTCTTGTTTAACCAGGTCATTGACAAGTCCTTTGGTTTTGATACTGCTGTTGAGGAGGCTCAACGGGCTATTAATGCGGCACATGTGGAATCTGAAAGTGTTGAGAATGGTATAGGCATGGTGAAGCTAATGGGTCGCTACAGTGGTTAGTTTTTTCTTATCCATGGTCTTATTGGCTGCTATTTATTAAAGCATTCCACTTTCCGAAGGTTTTTAAAATAAATATTAGTGACTTCTGTTCATGATTTTGTCAAATTATGTCAACTGATTTCATGAAATATAATGAGGTATTTTGTTCGCATGAGCTGAAGTGTCTTCGATGGAACTTCTGCTTGTTATTATGGCAAATGGTTTTGCTTGTTCCCTTGAAACCTGAATATTAATAACTTGACTTAATATTCCAGTTAGGATGTGAGAGTGTTTCTTTCGAGATTCCATTTAAAGTTTTTTCGAACAATGCTTGAAAACCCAGATTTGCATTGTTTAACCATTGGAAATTTTGCATGGATTTGGATGGACATGGAGTATAATAGGAGGTGAACATGGTATGCAATCCAATGTTAAAGTTCTGTTTTCTTTTATGTTAGTTTATCAAAACCATTTGTAGGCTATGCGTATAAGTTTTACTTGATAGAAGCAAGCAAGTTATGTGAATCCACATGACTACCTTGAGACATGGTTTTGTTCATCCCAATGAGAAATTAATGAATATCATTCTGGTGAGAACCTCTTATGTAAGAATAGCATTACTCTTGGCCTGATCTTGCCTCAAATTTGTAGAACATGGTACACTGTGATTACCTTCTCACTACTACTATCCATTTCTTATTAGATATATCATTTCACGTTTGACTAGTCAGAACTTTTCTTCTTCTGAAGGTCACATTGTTCTACATACATGATTGAATTACTTTTTTCTAGTTCCCATTATAATGTTCTCGGCTGTCATCACAGGAAATGCTATGGTGACTCTGAGATACAATAATAAACTAATATTTTACTGGAGGCATTTATGCTATGTCTACGTATCCTTTGTGTTACTAAAGCTGAGTGATGTAATATGAGTTGGTTTATTTTCCTATCAAGTAGTAAGTGATATGACGTGACATGGAAATAATGGAACTATCTAATTATTGTTGTCTCTATCTGTTTAACCTAGGAATGGAAGTGGGGCGGGGAACCCCGCCTCGCTGGGACCCGCCTCCGGGGCGGGATTCTCGAATGTCACCAAGGGCGTGGGAGCTGAAAAATCCCTCCCCTTGAAGGCCGAGCTGGGAAGGGGGATGGGAGAGCACTCCCCGCCTCCACTCTGGAAATTTTCACGGGATTCCTCATACTCGCTGGGGAATCCCCACTAATATAATATATTTTTATTATATTTATTAAAAAATATTTCAACATAAATATAATATTATTATATATAAAATCACCAAGTATTTGTTTTTTTAAAAAATATTTATAATATTTTATTAATAATGTTTTTGTAAATATAACTTTCATATTTACTAGGAATTTACCCATGAGGCTTTTTCATTAATATATAATGCATTCCAATAATAAAAGCTCGATTAAAAAAAAATCAATTTTGTAATTATGATTTGTTAGGAGAAATATTTGTGTGAATGTTTATTTTATATATAGGATGTTGTAAACAAATTGGGTGATAATTTTTATTTTATTTCATCTTACATTATAATTATTATTATTATCAATTGTATATAGGATTTTTTTTATCAATGTTGTAGGCGGGGCGGGGATCCCCGCAGGGAAGTGACTGGGGGGGATTTCTCCCCCGCGGGGAATTTTGGGGTGAGAATCTCACTTCACGGGATGGGGATGGAGATCCCATTCCCACCCTTCTCTACTTCCATTCCTTTTAACCTTTTAACATCTTAGAGTAGATTCAGATTTAATCACTAATATCAGAAGTTTAGAGCATGTGCCGAATATGCAAATGTTTTTTCACTTATGATCTTTTAGCATATAGTATTGCTAGCCGATGTGATCCAAATATACATGATTTTGTCTTTCTTAACACACAGTAGAGTTAAAAAGGGTTTTACCCTTGCCCCTTGTGGATGTATCCTCCTGCAACATGTTTTACACTTCCTACTCTTCTATCTGACAAAGTATTGGAATGCAGGCTTCATTGCAATGTATGCTACCCTTGCAAGTCGAGATGTGGTATGATTTTCCTACCTTTCTCTTGATTTGACTTTGTTTTGTTCTTGATTATGTAATATTAGTTCAGGGATGTATTCCATTTCGGTTTGACATAATGGAAGGTAATTTATTTTTCAGAGTTGATGATCTTTCTACTTCTTTTTAATTTTTTAATTTTGTAGGACTGTTGTTTGATTCCTGAATCGCCATTTTATCTGGAAGGGAAAGGTGGTCTTTTTGAATATATAGAAAAGCGCCTTAAAGAGAATGGCCACATGGTTATTGTTGTCGCCGAGGGTGCAGGGCAAGAACTTCTTGCTGAAATCCTGAGATCCATGAACCATCAAGATGCCTCTGGAAATAAGCTACTTCTAGATGTTGGGCTATGGCTGTCACAGAAGATAAAGGTAAAATTCAAATACAAAATAATATAGAAATGAAAGTTACACAAGATTTTTTTTAAAAAAAATAAAAAAATTAATGAGTGAGATTCTCAATCTGTTGTCCATTTTGACTATTAAGTTCACCATGAAGTTATATTTTTCTTCAAGCTATGTTGTTTTCAGTAATTACTTTCAGATCCATTTCTGCAAGTATGATTATAATGTTAATTATTTAGTGGACCAACCTTTCCAAAATTGGTTTCGGACCCACTTCTGCGAGGATGATTATGATGTAAATTATCTACCATACCAAGCTTCCCAAGTTTGTTTTGGGGAATTTCATCACATGCCAAATAATTGAATTTTCTCTGAAAATAATGGGAGTAGCTGCCTTTTGTTGAGGTATTTATACATGACACATACATTTTGTAGGATCATTTCGCAGGCAAAGGGAGGATATCAATAAATCTCAAGTATATAGGTAAGTGGATATTATCGCCTTTAGTTCCATTTTTCAGTCAAATCATGTTACTTGACTAACAAAATACAATATTGTGCAATATCTATGTCGCAGATCCAACGTACATGATTCGTGCAATTCCAGCTAATGCATCGGATAATGTTTACTGCACTTTGCTGGCGCATAGTGCCATTCATGGGGCAATGGCAGGATACACTGGTTTTACTGTTGGGCCTGTCAATGGAAGGCATGCTTATATACCTTTTCATGTAAGTGCAAAATTTCACTGTACTATTCTTTTAGTTGTATGGAATGATTTCACTTCAATGCATTTTCCATCAAAAATTTCATCGGAAGTGTTTTCTATCACCTGATCAATTAATTGAAGTAGCTTCCTTTATGAGAATGACGTCCTAGAACATACATGTTCTTCACTTGCTGAAGAGAATTCCTATATCAGTGTAGCTGTACCTTTGTCTATTCAGATCAAATATCCTGGTCATATAGCTTCTACCCAGGCCTGATGGTCTTTGATTAAGTATGATAGTATAATGTACTATAAGATCACTACTATAAAGAGCCTGAGAACCCACTTGTAACGACTTGCTATTGAGATCATTTAACAGCATGTTTCTCAAAACCAATGCTGTAAGTGAAAATGTCTGAAATGTGAATGTTCTTTTAGGGTTAGAGAAAACAATATGAAGAGAAATCATGGTTCAGTATCTTGGTTTTCTTGTCATTCTTCATCTATTTTTATTTCCAAGTGTGAGCCTCTTAATTCATGGTTTGATATGTTTTTGCAGCGGGTGACAGAAACACAGAACAAGGTTGTGATAACCGACCGTATGTGGGCTAGGTTGCTGTCGTCAACAAATCAGCCGAGCTTTCTAAGCCCAGAAGACATCGAGCTAGCAAAGAAGGAAGATGAACCAACAAATCAGTTGCTCGATTCAAACAACCAAGTAGATGGCCATCATGAGAAGAGTACTGAAGACAATAATTGCTCAATCTAACAAACCAGTTGCTGAGATGTTTTTCAAGGCAAAATTGAGTTGTGTGATGTGTTTGCTCGGAGTAACTTTTATTCCTATGTTCATTATTATTATCCTATGAAAAGAAAAAAAAACTAGGACTATTTTAAATGCCTATGGTGAGACTTGTTCCCAATAAGCCTTGCTGTCAATTTTGTGACTCGGTTTTTAAAGCTATTTCCTACTTTTTTTAAGCATTTTTCTCTTATAAGCATGTGTTACCCCGTTCCTCAGATGGATAATCCTCAGGTTTCAAGATTTACGTCTTGTTGCCCTATGCTATGCAATGTTTGTGATAAAATTATTGCCAAAATATAGGTGGGTTTTGTGAATAAAATTTAAAAGAAGCTCCAATTGATTGGTAGGCACCATCCCTTGTCTACGCTCCAAATTGCAAAATATAATAAGGGTAGTGAGAGCCCAACTCTTGGAAAAGAGTAATAATGGAGCAAGAGTAGAACAGTAGAACAGTAGAACAGTAGAACAGTAGAACAGTAGAACAGTAATACTCCCTGCGGATGGACAGAGTTTGATGGACAGTGTGTTTTCAAGGGGTTATAGGACTTGGGCTCTCACTACACCTCCCTGGATGAGATCAGTTAAAGGGAGTAGAGCTTGTTGGAACTGGAGATTGAAGATAATCAACTAGGAATCAGTGATGCACAAAATCACACATTGACAACATTCTTATTAATTTGGATTGTGCAACTTTGGCGGCAAGGATTCTCACTACTAGGGAGGAAGGTTGATGTAACCTGCCAACAACTGATAGCTATTTCAAGCATCAACCAAAAAATGATTAAACAATAAACCATTTAAAATGCACAAGATAATAACAAGTAAGAAGGCATCAGTACAAAGATAAAAGAAATATTGAGAGCTAATTACATACAATTTCTGAAGACAAAGGATGTAACAATATAAGATGGCACCAATACAAAGGTGAGAGGAATATTGAGAGCTCAAACAATTGAGCACCAACATTACAATGTAATGCAAAGTCTCATCAGACAGATGTGCACTTTTTGTTATTAGTACAAGGTGATAACTGATAGAGGGTAGGTGGCCATAAAGTAAAAACATCAGTACGAAAAAAATAAACGAAATATTGAGAGCTCACCATACCCCTACAATTTCTTGGGACCAATAATGCAGCAAGATCGCAACTAAAGATAACACTGATACAAAGATGAGAGGAATATTGAGAGCTCATCAGAAATCCAGTGTCATAGCACAACAGCATACAACCTCCTTGGCAAACAGCTCTTGATGTGGATTGATGTGCTAGAACTATAAACAAAAGAATGGAATTTGACCTGATATCAGCTTCTATAAATGCCCGAGGGATCGGCATTTTGAATTATCCATGGATGCTCTAGCAACTTGTGGAGTGGAAGCCGTTGGGAGGAATCTTTGACAAGCATCTGGTCATGACATAAAGTAGATTCTTCTAAGTATAAAAATTCCTAGGGTAATTTAAAGCTTACTAACTGAGAAGGAATGTCTTGTACCTGGCTAATAACATCTTTTGCCACAGCAGAAACTATCGGTTTGGGAGGAAACTTAAGGTCCACTTTTACAATCCTACATTCCCCATCAAAAAATAATAAGATTCAAAGTCACAATTGGATATCCCTTAATAGTAAAAAAGAATCATGAGAAAAGGTTTGACACATTAAAAAATTCCAATTGAAATGCAGTGCAAATGAAGCTCCCACTTAAATGGGAGGGAAATCAACTACTTCAGAAATAAACTAGGTTAGAATAAAGGAAGATTTTCTTAAAAAAAATCTTTAACAACCTGCATGCAACAAGTTTATCTAATCATGATCATTTCCTTCAACAATTTTTGTTTGTTTACTTTTTTTTTATCTATTTGATCAGTCCTCTTCTCTTTTTTTATCTTAACTCATATTTTCAAATTTCACAAGTAACTTTTAGTTTTAATAAATAAAATATTTTCCGAAAATAAAAACTAAACCTGTTTTTTCTCTCTCTAATCTAGAACAAAAAATAAGTTCTCAATTTACAGTCAAATCATGCAGAAACAGAAAACTTCAGAAGTACCTTCTGTAAGTATCTGAGTGCTCCTTTGCCTCAAATGGTGGCACTCCATAAAGAAATTCATAGCACAAAACCCCCAAGCTCCAGATGTCTACACTGGCATCATGCTCAACACTTTCCACTGAAAGGGCATTCAGCTCTTTAATAGTAGTACATGGCTAAATAAACACAATAAATCAGGAATAAATGAATGTTCACATTACCCATTTCTGGTGGAAGGTAATCCAGTGTCCCACACATGGTTCGTCTGCGATTGAATGTGTGCACAGACCACCCAAAATCTGCAATTTTGAGCTCCCCCTGGACCAAAAACCAGCTACATAAGCATCTGAACTTTAACAGGAGTGCAGAGAGACAAAATAGATAAGTGGTACCTGAACACCAATCAAAAGGTTCTCAGGTTTTATATCTCTATGTATCACATGTTTCCCATGAAGATAGATTAAAGCCTGAGCTAGGGATGCAATGTACTGGAAAAGAAAAAAGTGAAGCCACATTAACAATAGAAAAGAAAAAAGAATAAAAGAAAGTAAATATGTATTTTGCACATGAAATCTAGAACCTATGGCAGTATTCATCAAATGAGTCCATAAGAGACTCGGTAGTGTGAATTAAATTATAAAATATTGCATATGACATCCAAATACTCACAGTAGCAGCTCTCCTTTCACTGAAGTAATTGCACTTCTGCAGTTCCTTATAAAGTTCACCTTTTGCAGCATACTCTAGTATTAGATATACACGAGTCTGCAGTACAAATTACAGGCAATGCAATTAGGCCACCATAAAGTGATCCCATTGGTAACAAAAAAGATTAGGTTAAGAAAATAGCAACCAAATAGAGAAGATTGAACCTGATCATAGAAGTAGCCATACAACCGCAGTATGTTGGGATGCCGTAGGTGAGACTGTATTTCAACCTCACGGGCAGCTGGTGCTCTACTTGTGATTGCTTCAACTGGCTCTTGAAGAGAACCTTCAAGGCCACAATATGGTTGCTCTGCTTTCAATCAATGGGTCACAATAAGGGCACTAAAAAATATTACTCATAATGGAAAATAACTAAAGCTGTAGACACACTGCAAAAGACCACACAAGGAGTGAGCTAGTAAGAAAATAGCAGGCCATATAGTTCTTTCAATTATAACAGTGGTTCTCATATAAAATTTCTCCTTAAAAAAACCAATTGAATAAAGATATATAGAAGATGATGATCAATACCCTCTTTTCTCTGGCCAAATAAACATGGCCAAACTTTCCTCTTCCTAGAGGCTTTCCTATGTCAAAATCACTGAGAGTCCAGCGCTTCTCCACCTTCTCCACCTTCTCCACCATAGAAACCTTTGAAGGAGACTGATAAGAGTAAGACATAAAGAATATCAGCCCTTAATGTCAAGTTTCCTCAGTTATTAATATGGTCATTAGAAAAGTTGAAATTTTAAATATGAATAAACATTGTTCACTTTCCATTAACAGTAACCTAATAGAGTCCAATGCTAGCAAGCTGGCTTGCACAAAGACACACAAAACAAACAACAAAATTTCTCTAGATTTCTCAGCTTAGTTAGAATAAAGCAATGAAAAATCAAATCTTTTTCCCAGAGAAACATGAAATCAAACCACAAATAATCATCTCAAATGAATCTCGAATCAAAGACAAATGTAAAAACATAGCTGACTAAAAAGAAAAGAATGCACGATAGTTACACTTAGAAATTCCAAGCAATTCTAACCTTGAATCCTTATTAGCTCTGGATTTCATACGAGTTCCGAAAATAAGGTAAGAATTGAACGAGATAACTCTCACAGAACCCTAGAATCAAGACTCATTAAAGAAAACAATCAAAATCATAAACAAACAACCATCAGGCATAATCCGGATATACAACAAACATCGAGAAAGAAACAAGAGAACATCAAACCCAGCAATAAAAATGAGAGCAAAACCCTAAAACCAAATCACGTTATTAAGGAAAGAACAGCGAAATCAATGCAACCCAAAGGGAACCCTAAAAGCTATCAAGAAGCATAGAAGATCGGGATCTTGTCACGATGTACCTTCACTTCTTGCGGAGCTTCGGCGGCGATCGCCATTAGAGAGCGCTGCAGAGAGTTCAGTGGTTTGGCGAGAGAGAAGGAGAGGGAGGTCCAACGGTCGGAACGGCGAAGGAATGGAGAAGAGGAGTTCTTTAATCGAAGGGGTCCGGGGTTTCAACGGTCGGATTTACTGATGGGTCCACGTGGACACATGCGTCTCGGTCCGGACTTATTAATGCAAGAAAGAAATTTTGAATCTTGAGGGGGAGCGCCAACTTGAGATTTTCATATATATATATATATATATATATATTATATATATATATATATATATTGAAATTACAAATAAAAGTCTTAAAACCAAATTGGTTTTTTTTTTGACAGAGATTTACATTTTTTTATTTTTATAATTAATTTTTAGGGAAATATGCATGTATATCCCTTAAAACTATCCTAATTATATATATTTCTCTTAAAAAATCATAATTCCAAGTATACCACCAATTTTTTTATTTCATTATGTATGTTGGTTGAGATTTGTTAACTGCTTTTAACCCAAAAACCTTAATTATACATTTTTGACGATCTACAAGTTATAGCCCCGACCTGGCCTCTAACTTCCCAAGTGATTCAACTAGGGACTCTAAACCAAAAAAGAATGTTTCAATGCCATGACATGTTTTTGAAGACAAATCATCATCTGGTCTAACCACAAAGAAATCTGTCGCGTAAGGCACATGAGTCTAATTTAATGTAATAGTCGCAGTTGTATCAGCTATAATAAATGGTCTACCCAATGTGCATCTTTCACAATATAATCTGGTCTCAGGTAATCTCTCAATGTACTATACCATTAAACAAGATTCCTATCTCATGGGTGGAATTTTTTTTATGAAGATTGAAGTAGTCGATCAACGTATGTTTCTGCTTCAATCACGTCCTGAACAGAAGAAAGAATGCATTAAATGGCTAAAGAGCATAGAGATGTCTGTTATGGTTTGTGTGCAGTTGCCTTACACATACCTCCTTTTGGCAGAAGCCTCCTCTATCTCCATTGCAATCTTGGCCTCCAAAGTGGAGTATTCCACGTCATCATTTTCCTATAAATGAGAAAATTCTTCCATGGCAAGAAAAGAGTCATTGTCGGACTGGACCAAAAAAAGGGAGCTAGTCGTCAGAGGGAAGACAAAGCTCATTAATAGTACACGAGGAAGCCGAAGCCAATCATAATTACAATCCTCCCTTCTTAAAAGAATTTTGTACCTGAAATTTACTCCTTAGTTGCCTTAGTGACTTAGTCAAATAGGTTGAACTAAGTGTTGGGTTGGGAAGATAAATTCGTTGGAACACTAGACTAACGATTTGCTTTAATATAGAGCGAAGATGTCTGGAGGTGGGTACCGTGGACGTAGGTACTTTCAAGTGTTGTCGTTAGAGGAGGTGGAGTCGGTGCGAGAGAACACTCCACCGCCACGAGCTGATGATTCCCTGGTACCTGAGGGTTCCCTAGCAGAGCTGAGGATGGTTGTTGAAGCTACCAATCGGCGAATTGATAGGCTTCAAACTATTATGGAACTACTTCTCTAGCGACAGATGAGGGAGAGCTAGAGGCTCCACATATGTGTGAGCAGAGCTTGTAACTATCGTAGGAGTCTTGTTGCCCCATACGACGCTAGAGAAGGAGGCCTAGTGACCGGGGAGACCAGTAGAGTGAGGTGCCTCCGCTGTGGAGGTTATGGAGACCTGTGAGTCTTCTTGTGTGCCCGATTACTCTCCAGGCAGATGCCTTAGCTGTGGGAGTGGCTTTTACCTCACTGTGGACTGTCATGAGGACCTCACTGGGCCGAGCAGAGGATCTACGGGTTCGGATGGGTTTCTACCACTGGAGGATGAATCGCAGGACACTTATAGCCTGTTGTCACATTAGGGGCTAGTTTTAGTCGAGACATGTTGGTATTTTCCTAGAATGATGTAGTAGTTGTACTAACTATGTGAGTTGTATGAACTACTGTTGCTATTTTACATCTTTGGAATGATAAAGTGGTTTTAGTATCATTTATTAGAGTATTTATTTTATGGTTAACCCTGTTAAATGCTGGCAGAGAGACTATGATTCGAGGATAAGAAAGACGCGGGGGAGGCCGATGTGGGCGACCTCGCCGTGGGGAGATACCACAACCCCCGGTCGAGCAGGTGCCCCAACCCCAGGTGGAGGAGGTTCCACCACCACTGATGGACATGGAGGTTGAGCAGGAGCTGCCTACTCAGTCCGAGGCTGCAGGGCCACAGGCAGCGGGCCCAGATCCGAGTGGGGAGGTACCCCCCATTAGCATGATGGACCTGATGCGAGAGATGATGGGATTGATTCAGGAGCAGAGGCAGTAGCAGGCACCACCTCCACCCCTGGCCGCCACGCCAGCTACTAGCAGAGGACTGATTGGGGAGATCTGGAGGCCTTCTCCCCGCCCTTTTAATGGTACTATCGCTTCACGCCCGGGGAGTAGGAGTTGTGGGTCAGGAATTAGAAGACCTTGAGATGTATCATTATGAGTCTGAGGAGTCCCGGGGCGGTACGCCTATCGTCTGGGGCCTTGGAGGGATTGGTACCTTGGGGAGGTCCTGTGATGAGAGGAAGGGGGTGCCCTTAGAGACTTGGGGTGAGTTCAATACTGCCTTCTTTGCGAAATAATTTTCTTGGGGAAAACTTCTTCTGATGGAACAACTGTTCACCCATCTCACTCAGGAAGGGATGATAGTTGAGCAGTATGAGATTGAGTTAGATAGACTGGCTCGTTTCCTACCAGAAATGGTTCCTACAGAGGACAGCAAAGTCTGCAAGTTTGAGACCAGTAATATGTCATGATACTATCTTCTTCAAAGATGGCCGTAGGCCGGTCACAAACCTACCGACTTTGCTATCCTCTGTGGGAACCATGTATAGTAAGAAACGAGCCAGTTTGTCGAACTCAATCTCATAGTGCTCTACTGTCATCCCTTCCTGAGTAAGATGGGTGAACTGTTGTTCCATCAAAAGAAGCCTTCCCCAAGAAAAATATTTCACAAAGAAGGCCGCCTTGAACTCACCCCAAGTCTCAAAGGGCACCCTCTTCCTAAGTCGTACCTCCCCAAGGTACCAATCCTCTCAAGGCTACAGGCCAGATCAAATAGGCAGCCATCCTGACTCTTTCCAGATCCTCAACCTGATACATCTCGAAGGTCCTCTCTAATTCCCGGATCCACAACTCAACCTCCTGTGGGGTTGCAGTACCATCAAAAGAGCCAGGGGAAAGCCTCTGTATCTCCCCAATCAGTCCTCTGCTAGTAGCTGACTTGGCGCGCAAGGGTGGAGATGGTGCTTGCTGCTGCCTCTGCTCCTGAATCAATCCCATCATCTCCTGCATGAGGTCCATCATGCTAATGGGGTACCTCCTGACCTCGGGCCCGCCGCCTCGTGGCCTTGCAGCTCTAATCGAAAGCAGTACCGCCAACCTCCATATCCACCTGTGGTGGAGGAACCTACTCTACATGGGGTTGGGGTACCGCCGACTGTGGGCCGTGGTATCTCCCCACGCTGAGGTCACTTCACGCCGCCTCCCCCGCGTCCTTCTCGTCCTTGAATCGTAGTCTCTCTGCCAGCATTTAACAAGGTTAACCATAAAACAAATACTCAAATAAATGATACTAAAACCACTTTATCATTCCAAAGATGTCAAATAGCAACAATAGTTCATACAACTCACATATTTCGTGCAACTACTACATCATTCTAGGAAAATACCAACATGTCTCGATTAAAACTAGCCCCTAACGTGACAACGGGCTATAAGTGTCCTACGGTTCATCCTCCAGTAGTAGAAACCCATCCAAACCCGTAGATCCTCTACTCGGCCCAGGGAGTTCCCCAAGACAGTCCACAGTGAGGTGAAAGCCACTCCCACAGCTAAGGCATCTGCCTGGAGAGCACTGGCACACTGCCAGACTCGTGCTCATAACTCCCTACAAATGAGGCACCTCACTGTTGTCTCCCCGGCCACCGGGCCTCCCTTCTCTCAAGCAAAGATGGGGTAGCAAGACTCCTACGGTAGTCACGAGCTCTGCTCACACATCTGTGGACCCTCTAGCTCTCCCTTATCTATCGTTGGAGAAGTAGTTCCATAATGGTTTGAAGCCTATTAATTCGCCAGTTGGTAGCTTCAACAACCATCCTCAGCTCTGCTAAGGAACCCTCAAGTACCGGGGGGTGGAGTGTTCTCTCGCACCGACTCCACCTCCTCTGACGACGACACTTGAAAGTACATACGTCCACAGTACCCACCTCTAGACATCTTCGTTCTATATTAAAGCAAATCGTTAGTCTAGTGTTCCCACGAATTTATCTACCCAACCTAACACTCAATTCAACCTATTTCCTAAAATCCCTGGATTTTACAATCCTCTCTCCTTAAAAGAATTTTGTCTCTGAAATTTACTCCTAATCCCCAATACCTAAACCAGAATCATCGACAATCTCGGCGATGCCCATGCTCCTACGTAGTGAGATAATAGACCCATTGTCTCCCTCATAAGCTCAATCTTAGTAATGGGGTACTTCCCCCCTTAAGTCTGGGCCCGCTGCTTGCGGCCCTGCAACATCCGACTGAGCAGGCAATTCCTGCTTGACCTCTATGTTTGCCACTCCCACGCATCATGATAGCTCTACCAAACAAACAACACATCGGGTATTCGTTCAAAGCCCTGGTCTACCAAACACTCAGTCTATCCTATTTGACTAAGTCACTAGGGCAACTAGGGTGTTCGTAATCTGAAATGTTCTGATTCCACTTTAATCTAAGCACTTCAGAAAACTATTTGCATGCTATGCTCTGATACCATATTAATCTATCACTCCCCGACCCGATCTCTAGGCCTCGGGCATGTGCACAGACCTGCCGTACCCAAGCAGAGGCGCACCTCACTTGGATACAAGGCCTAGGTGAATCATAAAGCATGCCATATAATAACTCAAATAACATAAATAATCAGAGTGTTACAGCGAAATTAAAATCAAAGTTCAGACACCCTACATAAAATAGTTAAGGTCTTACGAGGGTTCTACAAAAGTACAATCTCATACACAAGAGAAATCTGAGGTCCTCGAACCTCTACTAAGATGTCCCCTCCCACTTGTATGACTCCCGAATCCGAATCAACCTATTCCTTAGAACACAGGAAAGAAAGAGCAAGTGGAATGAGCTTTCGAAAGGAAAGCTCAGTAAGTACCCCGCAAGGATCACAACGAAGCCAAATCAGATAATCAACAGATAAGTCATAACATACATATCAAAGCAAGAAATAATCAAAACAACTGGGGCTAGGCCCCACACAAACCAAAACCTAGGAGTCGACCACAAACAAAACAACGACAAAGATTCCTAACTAGAATCGTAGCCCTTAGGCTCTGGAAGGGAATTCCAAAAAGAACACAACAACGATCCCCCCGTCAGTAACAATAGCCTCGGTTGTAGACGACCCTTTTGTCGTACGACCCTCAGGTGGTACATCGGTAGCACCACCTCTCATACATGTCGACACGGTCAGCAAATCAACCCCACTGACAGGAAGGACAACCAGAACATCACCCCTCTGACATGACAAGCCGAAATGCCAGGGTATCCTGTCCCTGAACGTTCCCTAAACGGAGCCCCCATGCTTCACTGAACCGGGTGAAAGAATAACAATCAATCGGGGATGCCAACATCCAAAAAACAATCATACATGCTCAACAGGATTACAATCAACAAGGAAAAGGTATATGCATGTATGTAGTCCATAAAAGCAGCAATCCAAAAGACCAAGGAAACATGATAGCAACAATATCATCAAGTATAACAATAGCGAGGTCAATGAACACTCCGTAGAGTGGGTACTAGGCAAAAGTACTTACCTCTATTCACGAAGTCTAGAATCCCCCGGGATCTCCTCCTGACTCGTCCCTGACTCGTCCCTACATCGAAATCTGATAAACACAAGTCTTTTTCTCAGTACACGCACGTCTGTTTAAGAACAATTACTTCTACAATGCAAGCTAAACTAAACGGGTCTGACCCATTGATAACCCAACCCAAATGGACATGACTCACCACTATAAGCTCTTTCTTGACTTTCTTAAATCGGTCAATTTACTAACTTGGTCTTGACTAAATCAACTTGATTTACAATAGACTCAGCTCATTGGGTTTGACCAAGCCTAACATGACCGAACCCAACCTCTTAAATCTCACTAACTTGACTAAACCAGTTTTGGGTTTAAAGTGAACCAACTTAACCCACTTGAATCAAATGACCCACTTAACCACATTCAACACACTTAAATCATAACCATCACTTGATCAACGAATCCCAACAAATACCTGGACCACCATAATCCTTAAATCATTCCCAAAAATTAGCAACCTCAAGTTACTCATGTCCAAACCCTATTCACAAACATGTATAGATACATAATTAGCTATGAGAGTTTACTCAAACTTGAGACTAAGCCCTTGTTTGGTTCAAAGGGGGGATTTGGAGGGGTGGGGTGAGGGGGGATTTGGAGGGGGGAGGGGGGGATTTGGAGGGTTTTGAAAAATTTTATGTTTGGTTCAGTGCAGGGGGTGAGGAGGGGTGAGGAGGGGTGATCTATGATTTTTGTTTGGTTGTGGGGAGGAGTGAGGAGGGGTGAGGAGGGGTTTAATGTATATTTGACCATTTTGCCCTTTAACAATGCATAATAATATTTATATATAGAGATGTAGAATGAGAACACTAAAATCAATTGGTCTCTTCAAATTAAGCAAGTTTAATTTATTTTTTTTAAAAATTATTTATCAATTGGTCTCTTTTCCATCTTTTCTCACCACCAATATTAGTCCTAATAAGAGGAACAAGAACACTCATTCATCTTTCTTTTCATTATCTGGACATTACACACACATATATATGTATATAATTCTTTTCTTATCCTAATTATTTCTTTTTTTAAGTACGTACTAGCTAAGGAACTCTCAGATGGTACATCAAGCAAGAGAACAAGAACTTGAAAAAAAACATAATTATCTATGAATATCGGCTCTCATCATAATATCATATTAGACAGATCATATTGCAAGGTGTCCACACATTTGTGAAACCTGAAAAAATATCTAATAATCTGATCATAATATTAGATTAGACAGATCATATTGCAGCAATAACAATATGCAGACATTCAACGCTTGCAATAACAGAACATGTGAACAACATAAGTACCACACAACCTGTAAATCCAAGTACTCCAAGTTTCCAAAACATATTTAATGACAACGAAGTTTGCCTGTCCACAAGATAATCCAAAGTGCTTCGAGTCTCCAAAACATAAAAACTTAAGTTTTCAAACCAATTCAAAGTTATACACGACAATTTGACAAATTTAAGCAAAAATTTAAGTCTTGAACATCATCCAAACTTGGCCTTCTTCTCCACGTCAAACAAGCTTGAACATCAAAAAAACTTTGCCGTTTGCCACCCTACATCATCCAAACAAATGAACATAAAAAAATAAAAAGATAAAAGTATAAATTAAAGACATGAGATAAATAAAGATGTATTACCATCACATTCTGAAGTTGGTAATGTCCCCAAATATCCCACTTAAAATGAAATCTCTACGGTGTTCCTTTGGACAACCAAGAACTACATTCAACAAGTCCACATTCATCACAAGCTTACTGTAAATATTATGGAGCAATGGTGGTTGAAAACCTAAGTCCAGTAGCATTTGATATGTCTCTGTTGGGGAAATTGAAGCTTTCCTTGCAATAATCTCACTGGAAGAGATAATATTGTCTGCAATGCGATCACCAGTAGACCTAATTGCATCTGCCACTTTTTCAATTGCCTCTTTCATCCCTCCATCCACCTCTTTCTCTTTGTCTATACATCTTCTAGATTTTTTTTTGGCACCACTAGCACCATGTGGAGATGGAGACACATGTTCACCAGGTGAAGGTGGGATTATGTCTATGTCATCATGTACATAATGACTTGTATTTTGAGCTGAAAATTGAGACATTGTGGGATTAATGTCATGTGTGGAGTCAGTGAAGTCATCTACATCAATTGAAGTTGAACGCTTTCGCAATTCTGAAGCAGTTACTGAATGTTGACCCATAGCTCTGTCTTTTCCATACAGAATAACCATCTTATCATAGTGTGGTACAGGAGTTTGCATATACATCTTTGCTTGTGGCTTCACCTATATATATAAAACATTCTAATAAGATTTCTTAATTACATAAAAAACTTGAACAAGAAATATATGAGTATATAAATTTTACCTTGATGAGGTCATTCCATACTTCTGGCTCGGCCATCCATAATTGTGTCATTGGATCTATGGTAAATCCACTCATGCCATTCTTGAATATGTCATAAGCATCGGAGAAATGTTTCTTCAAAATCTTCCATCGATTTTTCACTTGACCCTTTTCGAGCTTCATGTTGATTGTTTTTTCAAGTTCCTCAACAATATTATCATAAGCCTTGGAAACAAAAGTGCCATTCACCTTAAGTCCCATGTTATATTGAGTTAGGAATGCATCAACTAACGCTGCATCCATTGCAGGTGTCCATACTAGATACTTTGATGTGCTACCTTCCCCAAGGTTATTTTTTTTTGGGGCCATGCTGTTCAAGGACAAAACATATTTATATTTATGAAACTAAAATAAACATAAGCATTTAATACATAGAATGAAATAAAAATTAATCACCAAACATCCATAATGTAACAAACAAGATGGAAGACATTAGAAACATACACTAGATAAGCAAACAAAACAAACAAACAAGTTTGAGAACGTGGAACACATGTAAAAAACAAGATGGACGAAAACAAACAAACAGGTTACAGGACAACACAAATTACTGTTCTGTGTACTCTCCCCACATTACAGTAGAAAATTCTTCTCTAAAACGTTCTACCATCACAGCATCATCACTATTACTAGTTTGAGTAAAATATTCATCATAAGTTACTTCTTGTCTTGCTAAATCTGCGTCAACCTCTGCAATAAGGTCCTCATCAGGATCAACAGACATCAAATAATTGTGCAAAATGCAGCAAGCTAGAATTATTGAATTTTGAGCTTTTACGCCATAACGAGCATCAGAAGCATTTGATATAATAATAAACCTCTTCTTTAAAACTCCAAATGCTCGTTCAATGGCATTACGCAATGATGCATGACGGAGATTAAATAATTCACGATGATCTCTTGGAGGATTTCTTGATTAATATTCCTTCAAATGATATCGGACACCCCTATAAGGTGTAATCAATCCTTTTGACAACATGAACCCAGCATCGACAAGGTAGTATTTTCCTGAGGTGAAACATATATATTAAAACACTTTTTAATGTAAAAAACCAAATTACAAATAGTCATTTTTGTAACACTTTATTTACCACTAGGAATTTTCAGATTGTCCTCCCTTGTCAATGCATCTTTTATAATTCTAGAGTCTGATGCAGTCCCTTCCCACCCAGTGAGCACATACGTAAATTTTAAGTCAAAGGTGCATGCTGCTAAAACATTTTGGGTTGGGTAGTCTTTCCTGCCACGGTACTTAGGAGCATCTTCACGTGCCACTTTTACACGTATATGTGTGCCATCAATTGCACCAACACAATCCTTTCATATCAAAAAAGATATTAATAAACTATTGAATTTCATATTTTCATCAAATGCATCAAATGAATATATGTAGGCCAAAATTTACATAATTTTACCTTGAAATATGGGAAAAATCTTGAACTCTGAAGAATCTCGGGGGGGATAGTTGTGCCATCTGGTTGAATAAGGAAGGTATCTTCTAATTGGATTATAGCTTTTATCACATTATGTAAATGCAGGCTAATAGTCTCCCCCGAACGCCGAAACCAAAAATTTACTTCACGATTCTTGGCACTATGTGTTAGTATGTATAAGGTCTTTGCAACTTGTTCTTCCACACTCGCCCATCGTGTAGGTCTTAGACCACCTTTTGTCTCTAATAGTTCAACCAACCTAATAAATGCAGGAGGCCCCATTCTAATGATATTTCGACCAGTTTCACTATTCATAATGCGATTCATGATCTCATTTCTATTCTGTTCTCTTCCTGAGCTCATACTATAAGTTATTTTCCTTTTACGAGAATTTCTTTGGATTAAGTACCATCGAGCAACAAGACAAACCACATGTGCTACCATATTTTGAACTGTAGTCCACCAGGCTATAACTTGATCATTATCCATCTAAATTCATTAAATATATGAATGATTAGAATTGTTAGACATAGTATTATTTAATGTACATAAGCAAGAACATGATAACAACTAAAATAAAACTTATAGTAAGCACAAAATGCATTGGAATACTCCTGTACCATGCCCAAAAAAAAGTAAAATACTAAAAAACAACAACAGATGGCAATAATAATGTGCATATTATAGCAAAAAAGGGATATGTAATAAAAAAGGTAAAGTGTTCAAGTCAAGCATGAAAATAACAATGATCTTTCCTAGTTTGGTTTGAACAAAAAACAAAAACAAAAATTTTAAACCCATAGGTTCCTTTCTTTTGTATTGGTTAAATCAATATGTCTGCCATAATGCAGTAATCTTACTTGCAGAGAAGTATAACATACATACATTGAAAATGAAACAACCTATCAAGAAGATTGGGACCATATATTATTCTCTCAATAATGATAATATATAGATAGGGCTACAAAACCAAAGTTTCATATTACATGTAGCACCAGGTGCTGAGCAGACACATTAATTAATTTTAACATGATTTAACATTAATGCTGTAAACAATTAGAAATATAAGCTGCATGTGGATGTGGACAAATTAGCCATACTAACATACACAACATCTTTTACCAAAAAAAAAAACATCCACAACATCTTAATGTTAATTTATGATGCATGTTTTCTTGGCTTAAATTTGAATCAATTGACCATGTATCTGTTTTTTGATTGTGATAATGTCATCTATCACTACTCTCGGACAACCATATGAATTATATTCTATTCCAACAGACGGTACTCTAGTCATATTTATTAAAGAAAACCATTAACCAGGAGTAGAAATCATTACAAAGACAAGAACCTCAATTAAACAAACAGTAAACAATCAGTACATATATATGGAGAGAAGCATCTAGTGATAAGGAATCAACGTTCTCATAATCAGACAAGCATCAAGAATACCCAGAAGAATCAAGAATCACACATAAAAGCATCAAGAATCAACACCATCCATATACCTAGAAGAAGCAGAATACTCAGCGCTGGAGAAGGTATATAAAGAAGAGATCCAACCTTTCTGAGTCGCGGTGGTGGCTCTGGTGCTGGCGTGCGGTCAGACAGGAGGGGGCACGGGTTCGAAAGAGGCAGCGAGTAAAAAGTTAGGGCAAAATCTTTTTTATAGGGGAGTCAAATGGAATTGTTAAATTAGGTTAAGGGTATTTTGGTAGTTTTAAATTATTTTTTTAGTTAAAAAAAAAGGGTTAAATTCCACCCCCCCAAAAAACCCCGATTTGGGGGGGTGGAAAACAAGGGATTTGGAGGGGTTTGTCACCCCCCCTCACCCCCCCTTACCCCCCCTCACAATCCCAACCAAACACAAAAAAAAAACACAAACCCCTCCTCACCCCTCCAAAAACTTCCAACCAAACAAGCCTTAAAGGTTGGCACGAGCCGGTTAACCGGGCCTGGCGGGCCCACCCCATAGGTTCTAGGTCGAGTTGACCCGAAGGACTTGGCGGGTCGGGTAACCCGTGACCGGCCCTAACCACCTTATAGAACCGGCGTGCTAGGCCCAACCCGGCGGTTAACCGGCCGGCCCGTCGATTTTTAATTTTTTTAAATATATTAAAGTATATTAAAAAATAGCAAAAAATTAAAAAAAAATGTAAAAAAAACTATGATATTTTGATATAAAAATATAATTAGAAAAAAAAATTTAAAATTGAAAACAATAAAATTCATTATTCAAATATTAAGAAAACCAAAAAAATGTATAAAATAAAAAAAAGAGCATATAAATAACAAGCTACTTAAAAATAAGAAAATAACCATAAAAAACCTTCATTATTGACAACTAGTGAATGCAAAAATCTCTCTTGAAGGAAAAAAAAAATCAATCTATAAAATTCATTATTCTACACTAATTATTCAAACATTAAAAAAATCAAAAAATATAAAATCACAAAAGAGCATATAAATGGAAAGCTACTTAAAATTAAGGAAATAACCATAAAAAGCCTTCATTATTGTCAATCAAAGAATGTAAAAATCTCTCATGAAAAAAAAAAATTCAATCTATAAAATTCTCTATCCTACATTAATTATTCAAATATTAAGAAAGTCAAAAAGTGATAAAATCACAAAAGAGTATATAAATGGCAAGCTACTTAAAATTAAGGAAATAACTATAAAAAATCTTCATTATTGACAATCAAAGAATGCAAAAATCTCTCATGAAAAAAAAAATCAATCTATAAAATTCACTATCCTACATTAATTACTCAAACATTAAGAAAATCAAAAAAATTATAAAATCACAAAAGAGTATATAAATTGCAAGCTATTTAAAAATAAGAAAATGACCATAAAAAGTCTTCATTATTGAAGATCAGAGAATACAAAAATCTTTACCCTACACTAATTATTCAAATATTATAAAAACCAAAAAAATTATAAAGTCACAAAATATATAAATAGCAAGCTATTTAAAATAAAGAAATAACAATGAAAAACCTTTATTATTGGTAATTAAAGAATGCAAAACTCTCTCTTCAAGGAAAAAAAAGCTTAAATCTATAAAATTTATTATCATTTCCTAATTATTCAAATATTAAAAAAATTAATTAAAAAATATGTAATATTTACATGAGTTTAAAAAATTGAAAATAAAAATAAAAAACCCAATCCTACGGGTTGACCCGGGTTAACCTGTTGGGTTGAACCGGCGGGTCACGGGTTGGGTTTAAGCCGAAATGCAGAATCGCCCGAACCGTCTCTGACGCTTAACCCGGTGGTTTTGCCCCGGGTTCGGGGTTAAAACCCGCCAAGGTTCCCCCTCTACAGTTGAGACCACTCAACCAATCATCAAATCAAGGACACAACCCAACCATCTCTATTTTTTATCATCTCTCTCCTCTGAATATAGTTCCATATAAACAAAGTTCCAAGCCTCAAATACAGCCTCATCAAGCCTACAACCCAACCATAACCCACTCTCATGAACACACTGAATCATCACCACCGGGTAAAAATCTCGAGAGGTCACCAAATTATACCCATATTTCACTTTGGGTACCAAACTTTAATTTGTATCTTTTTGGTTATCCCTACTTCCATTTGATTTTAGTGAGAGGGTACCGGAGGGAAATCGGCGATAATTATCTGACGTGATTGTCGGATTTGCCACTTGGAGGGTATTGAAATCCTAATTTACAAAAATTCTAACTAATTGAACAATATTTGAACCTTTATTTCGAATATTATTCGTTTTAACCTTATCAAAATTAAAATTCAAATATTGTTTTTTTCTCCAAATGTTCTTCAATTAGCTAGGATTTTTGTAAATTAGGATTTTAATACCCTTCATGTGACTAATCCTACCATATCGATATAATTATCACCAGCTTCCTTGGATACCCTCGCTTTGAAATCAAATAGAAGTAGGGTGACCAAAAAGATACAAATTGAAGTTTGGTATCCAAAGTGAAATATGGGCATAGTTGGGTGACTTATCAAGATTTTTACCCCATCACCACCTGTAAATGCATGAGTTTAATTATCTCCCCAACATCCAAACCTGGTCCGGTTTATGTACCCAAACCTACACATGCCCTCTCTGAATACACCTATACCATGAGACGAACCAGAACCAGAGAAGAACCCATTCTCATTAAACCAATATATCCAACCCCACAGAAGCAGCTGATCCCTTCTTCATAACAATCACACCAGATCTCTCAACCACCAGCCCTATCAAACTTTGCTCATGAAGAACCCATGAACCATCACTGAACCACTCTACCCTCCTTCATTCAAGGACACAGGACTATAACTCAGAATACTTCACCAAGACATTAACATCACACGAAGACCATCCTTATAGAAACAGACTAGCATTCACAGTAGATTCATCATCCATACTAAAAACTAAACCCTCATGCCCCTCTGAACTTACAATGAATCAGGGACCATAAACCAACCAAATAAGTATACAACCCAATCTTGCTTGATCTCTAAACACTAGCATTTCAGAGAGCCCAGTTGGTTTGAAAATCAAGTATGAATGAAGTTCAAAAACACTAAACCATCACCTGCATCCCTTCTGGACATGAATAACTCTTATCCATTATATTATCTATACAAACCCTCATCCAATCACCCACTCTACTCCATCTATAATCCATCTAAGTTATATCATCTCAACACCATCGTATCACCAGAGTTCAAGAGCCCTCCAACAACCCCATCCCTACTCAAACTCAGGCAACTCGAAGCGCAGGTAGGCACCAACCCTTGCCTCCTCTAAACCAGAGAATAAGACTCATTAACCAACCCTTAATAAGTTCAGAGATATAACAACACGCTCATGCATGCATATTAACAATTCATGCAGGGTTCCATGTGATCTTAAGCATGCTACCTGTTAAGGCCTTGGTTACAAGCCGAAACTCGATAAGCACCTTTCGAGTAGGTGAAGACTCCTTGAATAATGGTAGAGAAGGAATGTGATGGAAAAGAAAGCTCAGAGAGCTCCACAGCTTTTTTGATAATTCATGGATAAGGAAACAACAACAGTAAACCCTAGCTATAAGTAGAGAAGCATGGGTCGCAGCCCTTGCCTGACAGTACGAGTACTGCGTCTCTAACAACCTAAACCCTAATGCATGGAAAATAAAGCAACGTTGCCAATCTTCAGGTGGGCGATGCGCGCCTATGAAGAGAGAGAGAGATACTCCTTTGGACGTCATTATCCCATCCTGAAATCAAGCGTCCATGCTGGCACCTTCTTGGCGCGATGTGCACCTCTGTTCTGATTGGCGTCCATCTTCTCCACGTCATGGGGAGGCTTCATCGCGTCTGTTGATGGTGGGGCGGGACATGCTAATGCCTGGGTCGTATCATCTCAGCCCGCTTCTGAGGCAACCTTGTCCTCAAGGTTGACATTGGGGTATAGCTTCCGGAATTCGTCGAGGTTCTCCCAAGTAGTCTCCTCTGGTGGTGCGCCCTGCCACTGAACCAGGACCTGGTCGACAATCGAGCCACCTTGCACGACTGAGCGTGTTCCACATATACCCGCTGGAATGAATACGGGTTGAGAGGCCATGGCGGCTTATGGTAAGGAGGGTAGTGCCTCGCCGGTGGCTCCTCGGTATGGTTTGAGCAGTGAGACATGAAACACGGGGTGGATGCGACTGCCCGGCGGTAGTCCCAGGCGGTAAGCTACCGGCCCCAAGCGTTCAATTACGGGGAATGGGCCAAAATATCGTCGCGCCAGCTTCTGTGAGGGTTGATGAGCGACAATGGTTTGCCGGTAAGGCTGTAGCTTCACGAGGACCAGCTCTCCCACAGTGAACTCAAGCTCCCGGCGGTGGGCATTGGCCTTTTGCTCCATGCGGTGTTGGGCCTCTCGAAGGTTGTTGCGCAGGGTGCGCAAAAGAATGTCGTGTTCCTGAAGCTCATCATCCAGTGCTTGCACTGTTGTGGCCCCACGAGTGTAAGGAGGAATCGTCGGAGGTGGTTGCCCATACAGTGCTTGATATAGGGTCATACGATGGCCACTGTGATAGCTGGTGTCGTGGCAGAACTCCGCCCAACCTAGGAATGACTCCCAGGAAGATGGCTTGGTGAGAGCAAAGACCCTGAGGTACTGCTCCAGTGTTCTGTTCACCACTTCCGTTTGCCCGTCGCTTTGAGGGTGATAAGTGGTGCTGTGGCGGAGGGTAGTGCCACTGAGTTCAAATAGTTTCTTCCAGAATTTGCTCATGAATATCGGGTCCCGGTCGGAGACAATCGAGCTAGGGAACCCGTGTAACTTCACCACATGCTCAGTAAAGAGATCCGCCGCGTGCGCCGCCGTAAAGGAGGAGGGCAGGGGTCCAAAGTGTGCGGACTTGGTAAGGCGGTCCACAACCACCATGATGGTCGTGTAGTTGCGCGACGGTGGTAATCCGGTGATGAAATCCATTGTAACGTCATCCCAAACCATCGCCGGAATTGGAAGAGGCTGTAGTAGGCCGGCGGGCGCTTGAGTGGCGTACTTGGTCTGCTGGCAAACTGTGCATTCTGCAACAAACTTCTCCACGTCGCGGCGCATGTTGGGCCAGAAGAAGCGCACAGAGAGGCGTACCAGGGTGCTATTGGTGCCAGAGTGACCTGCCCACGGGGTAGAGTGGTACTCCCGGAGAAGGGCCACCTTCAGTGTGGACTGCGGGCTGATGTAAAAACGTTGGCAGAACAGCAGTATGCCATCATGGATCGAATAGGCTGTGCTCAAGGACCCCGACTGGAATCGCTGATGGAGCGCTACCAGGTCACACAGGGTGGTGTTCTCACGACGAAGTACCTCCAGAACCTCCGAGACGGGTTGGCTGGCGATCATCAAGTTTACATGCGTCGTTTTAGTATCAGCCAGAGTATCATCTTCATACATTCTAAAGTGGTAACCGAGCAGCTTGGTGATGTAGCTCTGTTGCTCTGGCGTCTGGATGACCTGCTGGAAGAGTTCCTTGATGCTTCGGTGGTCAGTGCGGACGATGAAGAAGCGTCCGAGCAAGTATTGCAGCCATTTCTGGACAGCCTCCACGATGGCATGAAGCTCCTTGATATAGGTGGAAGCTGAGCGGAGGCGAGGGCCCAGCTTCCGGCTAAAATAGGTGATGGGGTGCCCACCTTGCATCAGGACTGCTCCTATGCCGACGTTGGACGCATCCGATTCCATAATGAACTCCTCGTCAAAGTTGGGCAACGGAGACGCGGTAGCGTCCACCATCGCTGCCGTGGGGCTTTTCAATGCGAGAAACGCCGGGTAAAGCGAGGTCCATGTGAAGTTGTCCTTGCAAAGAAGGTCCGTCAGGGGGGCTGCAATGCTGGCGTAACCTCGAATGAATCGCCGATAATACCCGGTGAGGCCGAGGAAACCCCGTAGCTGCTTTTGTGTCTTGGGTTGCGCCCAGTCGAGCATTGCTGCCACCTTGCGAGGGTTTGCCTGGACGCCGGCCGGAGTGACTAAGTGTCCCAAGTATTCTACAATCTCCTGGCAGAACAAACACTTGGAAAGCTTTAGAAAAAAACAATGGAGTTGCAGGCAATTGAGGACCTGATCCAAGTGCATGGGATGCTCCTCCAACGCCGCACTGTAGATGAGTATGTCGTCAAAGAACACGATGACGAATCGCCGGAGGAAGGGAGCCGGACGCGGTTCATGGTAGCTTGGAAGGTGGAGGGGGCGTTGGAAAGGCCAAAGGGCATCACCAAAAACTCGAAGTGACCATCGTGTGTCCGGAATGCTGTTTTCCCTATATCCTTGGTGAACATGCGAATCTGGTGGTAGCCGGCCCGGAGATCCAGCTTGCTGTATATCGTGGCGCCACCCAACTCGTCTAGCAACTCATCGATCGTCGGTATAGGGAACTTGTCCTTCACGGTGGCGGCGTTGAGAGCCCGGTAGTCGACACAGAAGCGGTAAGTGCCATCCCTTTTCTTGACAAGCAACACCGGCGAGGAAAAAGGGTTGTGGCTCGGGCGGATGATCCCTTGCTCCAGCATATCATGGACCAGCTTCTCCATTTCATTTTTTTGGAAGTGTAGATACCGATAAGGTCGGACGTTGATCGGCTTGGTGTGTGGCAGCAGATGAATTCGGTGGTCGACGCTGCGGTGGGGTGGTAAGCTAGTGGGCGGCTGGAAGAGTGCACTATATCGCTGCAGGAGTGTTGTGGCCTGAGCGGGGAGGTTCGCCGGAATCTCCAGGGGTTCCGTGCCAGATACCGGCGTGACGCTGTCCGTTGAGGTCGCTGGCAGGTGGTGGAGCTCAAACAAACCACTGAAGTCAGAGTGGTGAAGCAAGGTCTGGAACTGGTTGAATGAGAGTGGGCATGGGGTGGGGGTGGTATCCCCTCGGAGCAACACATCGCAGTCATTCCATCGGAACTCCATGGTTAGGGCGCCATAGTCATGGGACACCCTGCCTAAAGTTTGGAGCCACTGTATGCCGAGCACCACCTTTGGGCCCTGTATCGGCAGCACATAAAGCTCGAGGTCGAAGACATGGCTCTGTATCGTAAGCGAAACAGGAGAGAAAAGCATGGAGCAAACGAGGAAGTCCCCATTGCCAATATAGACACGGAAGGGAGTGGCCTTGACGTCCAGGTGTAGCGACTCGGCGACCGCGGTTTTGATGAAGTTATGGGTGCTGCCACTATGGATGAGGACGTGCACCACCTGGCCCGCGATGTCCCCTCGTAGCCGAAGTGAACGGGGATTTCCTTGGCCGGCGAGGGCATTGAGACTTGAGATGTCTCCTGCGACAAACTCCGCCTGAGGTGGGGTTTGGTTTTCTTCAGCAGGTGGTTCCTCTGGTTCATCTTCCCCAGCTCCCAGGAGGAGCATAAGCTTGCCGCGACAGCGGTGGCCCGTACTCCATTTTTGGTCGCAGGAGAAACACAAGCCCTTCGCACGCCTGTCCTGGAACTCAGCATGAGAGATCTGACAGATGGGTAGGGGTGGTGGTGAGGAAGGAGGGGTACGCTTATAGGGGGTGAGGGGGTGGTGGCTAGTGGGGATGTGGTGGGGGGAGGTGGGGGAATATAGTGGTGGGGTTTGTCCGGTGGGGGAGGGTGTTTAGGTGGCGGGAGAGGTGGGTTGGAAGGGTGGTGGGAAGCCATTTCAGCCCGGAACGGAGGTCGTGACGCGCTTCCTCTGCGGGGGCTTTAAATGCTCGGGCCAGGGCGAAGGACTCCATTAGGGTGGTCGGGCGGGCCATTTGGAGTTCGCGACGCAGTTCAGGTTTAAGGCCAGAAACAAAGAAGGATGTGAGGAGAGGCTCAGGTAGGCCACAAACTTTGTTCATCAAGCTCTCAAAAGACGACTGGAAGTCAGCCACAGACGTGGTCTGGGCGAGCTTGGAGAGAGTTCCTTGGGGGTCTTCAAACAGGGAGGACTCAAAGCGCTGCCGGACCTGCTGGAGGAACGAGGGCCACGTCGTGAGGAGCTTGCTACCACGCATCCACTGAAACCAGGCCGCGGCAGGACCCTCCATAAAGAAGGAGGCGACACGAAGACGAACCGCAGGGGGGGTGGCGTGGATGTTGAAGTACTCCTTGACACGAAAGATCCGGGCGGATGGATCCGAGCCGTCGAACTTTGGCATGTCCATCTTCATGGATTTGAGGAACGGCTTGAGGTCTGAGTCAGGAGGAAAAGATGGTGCGTCGAGGGGTGTGCCCTGTGTGGTGGTCAGAGAACCGGCTTGTACACCAGATCCGGAGGGTGGGGTCTGGAGGTTGGCGAAGCAGCTGTCCACCGACGCCATGTAGTGATGAAGGGTCTGGGATTGGTTGTCGAGCTTCTGGTTTTGGGCTTCAAGCTGCGACTGCAGAGCTTGAAGAGCGGCCACGAGATCGGCTTCGCTCATGGTGGACGGAATCAATGAAAGCACCATTGAAATTCGATAAGCACCTTTCGAGTAGGTGAAGACTCCTTGAATAATGGTAGAGAAGGAATGTGATGGAAAAGAAAGCTCAGAGAGCTCCACAGCCTTTTTGATAATTCATGGATAAGGAAACAACAACAGTAAACCCTAGCTATAAGTAGAGAAGCATGTTGTGCCGCTTGCAAAGATGGATCGTACTCTGGCGTCTCCCAACAACCTAAACCCTAATGCATGGAAAATAAAGCAACGTTGCCAATCTTCACGTGGGCGATGCGCGCCTGCGAAGAGAGAGAGAGAGATACTCCTTTGGACGTCATTATCCCATCCTGAAATCACGCGTCCATGCTGGCACCTTCTTGGCGCGACGTGCACCTCTGTTCTGATTGGCGTCCATCTTCTCCACTTCATGGGGAGTCTTCATCGCGTCTGTTGATGGTGGGGCCGGACATGCTAATGCCTGGGTCGTATCACTACCCATCTACAATTCTTTCATATAGGTTTCAGGAACAGAAGACTCACCAGAGAAGATTGGAACCGTCTAGTGTGCTTCTAAGGTCGTCCGGCGAACTCTTCTCCACTGTCTGTAGGTTCGAGCGTCGCTCCTCTCTGCCTCGATTGAGGCCTACGACTGTTTTTCCGGTGATGCCATCTCCCGGGGTAATTCAACCTCGTGTCCTCTTCTCCCTTGTCTCCCGGCCTCTCTCTCTTCGCGACGATGGCGATCGTCGTTAGTGTTCCAAGGGTATAAATCAATATATATCTAATAACATTATAAAAATATAATATATATATATATATATATATATATATATATATATATAGTTTTGTTCCTAACTATGGACGTTCACTACAAATCAAAATATATCCAATCTTCTTATCTTATCAGATTCACACAAATAAAACATTTATTACTCATTCTCAGACCAGTCCAACTTTCTTTAAAATAGCAAATAGGTCCCTGATGACCCATATCAACCATAATTAAGGCATTAACCCATTTAATCCAATAAATTCCAATTATGAGGAACTTTTTTAATTAACTAATTAATTAAAAAAATAATTAGAAATTTTATTCCAATTAAAAATTCAATCAAATCCAACCTAGGGACTTTCTTTTATTAATCAAGCAATTGTGAAAAATAACTAATTAGAAAACAAAAACAAAATAATTTCCTAAAATCCCTAGATTTTATAATAACATTGAAATAGAACGCCATAGTTTAGAAGAGGTAAAAAAATGCCATTTATTGTATGGGATTAAGATTTAGTTGTTGTAGTAAGAAAATACATTTTATAATTTTTCTTTTTAATTTTTTAATATCAATATTTTTAAATATTTATAAATTTATAATCAACTGAATTTTCATGAGTATATATGTAAAGAGTATAATAGTTTTTTCATTTGTTAACTTGCCGTTGAATAGTTGATAGTAACCTTAGGGCTATATATGTAAAAAAATCAGAAACATGAGGGTGTGCACAATTATGATATCTCAGGATATATACACAATTTCAATATTTTTCAGTGGTCCATTAATTTTATTATATTAAATTTAAAATATATAAATTAGATTATATTAGTATAATTTAGATAGCAAAATTTTAAATATTAATTTAGAAACCATTAACCATCAATATGTTGTTTCGTATAAAGTTTTGTTTTTATAACTAATTCTATTATTTGAGAGTAAAAACATTAAGTTCAGATACATTAAAAATAAATATCAAGATTTGTTAAAATCTTAAAAACGGATAACTAATGAAAGGTTTTTAAGATTTTTGAAATTTGATATCAATTTTTATTGTGAAAACCCAATTTTATTTATTAAGTTAAAGTTATAAAATTAGTTGTAAAACAAAAACATAAGATTAAACACCTTTTGGTGGCCCATGCAGGTCTCGAACCTGCGACCTTCGCGTTATTAGCACGACGCTCTAACCAACTGAGCTAATAGGCCGGTTATTTAAATTTGTACTATATATGTTTAAACTTAGACTAGTTGTGATACTAAAAACCAATAGGATTCTGACGGTTGAAATTGACATAAAAACACTACTTCAACTGATGAACAAAAGATTGGGATAGGCCCAAACTTCAAAGATATATATATCTTTGAAAGGTGGATAATCAAGTGCATTGATTCAATAAGGGGGTTAAAGTATTTCTCATCTCTAAGGAATGAATGAGTTTATTTAGTTAGATAGAAGCAGAGGCCTTGAGTATCAAACTGCAAAGCTCCTTAGGAGCTGAGAAGAAAGGACTGTGATCTGATTCTATGGTCATCACTTCACTTGGTGGCCAACTTCTGATCATATTCTCTTGTAAGCCTAGGCTTTCATGCCATCCTGTCATGCATCGTCTTTATATAAACTCTTCGCACTTTATTAATAACTTTTTCTCCTCCTGGGAATTTTGCAGTTTTGAAGGCCATGCTTGGAGATGGACGCAGTAGCATTGAAGCCAGTATTGAGTCCTGAGGCAAACCAATATCATCAGCTTCAATATACATGAAAAGTTCTTAATACTCAAGTTTTTAACCAAAAGAAAAAAAAACACATAATCTCATAGAAATCTTATAGAAAACTAGACCTCTAATTACTTCTCCTTGGTACTAAAGTTTTTTTAAGCTAATTAACATCAAGATCAATCCAAACTGACTTACTTTAGCCTGAGATCTTGTATGTATAAGAAAATCATAATTTGACATGGGCTACTTTAGAAAACTTTGGCTCAAATTGAGTCATCCAAGTTTTTCCATCACTAAAAAGGCCTGCACATACTCCACCAAAACCGGCAAGGAAGTCAATAAAGTGGGTCAAATTCCTTCCACACTTTTTGTATTTGCCCGTATGAAATGGGCGAAGTGCACTTCTCCACTTCGCTCAAAATGCATTAGAATAACTTCCCTTTTTTAGAGCTGAGGTGGGTGAAGTGCTTTAGGTAGTGTTTGGTTGGATGTAATCCCAAATATATGAGATTTTCCAATACAATGTATATAAATATTAGGTTTTTAAAATATAACATATACAAGTCTAGCGTTTGTTTGGATCTAACAATAAATCTTATCCATTTATTCTTTTTTACAACTCCCTCACATGCCACACACATGTGAGGGAGTTACAAAATCCAAAATTACAACTTAAGCCCAAGTTGGTCGTAAGACATAAAGTTTAACTTTGCCCATCTTCCTCTACTTTCAGGCCAAATAGTACCAGTACCTGAAGTGTGAATGCTTTTCCAAAGAGAAAAGAAGACGAAACCAGTGAAAAATAGGCTCGAGACCGTGCCAAAGAAATTAGATGGCAAACCCACAGAGGATTCTCCATGAGTTGGGAACGAGTTGTGCGGGTGTTAAGTTATGGAAAGATAGGATTTCGCAGAACAACGGTGGAAGAGGAAGATAAAGGTTGGCCCAGAAGGATTCTACATACACCTGGCCAATTCCTAGATTGAGGAGAATTGGCTCACCCCTAGAGTTCCGTAAGCCTAACTCTAAAGGTTATAGAATTATAAAGCCATTACCTACTTGAATAAGCTCAAGGAAATTCAAACAACAAGCTATTGACTTAACACCGTCGCCTCTTCCCCTAAAGGTTAAGGGGAGAACTTCTATTACTCGGTTTGGGGAGACGAAGAAGGATCGCTTGGCGAAGGGTTAAGGGTTTCTTAAGCGCTGACAAAAAAGAAGACAAAGATGAAAAAAGTAAAACCCCATCCCTCTATAAACCTAATTATAGATGGTACTCAGAGACGTGCTTCTCCGAGGGTAATTAATTTGGATCCGATGTACCAAGAGACTTATCAATGTATTACACCCGCGGATGGGGAACATGTAGGTCACTATATCTAGCACGCTTTGAGATGATTCTATGAGGAGGCACGCCCATGATCTCCATTACCGTCTTCTAACATTACTTTTTAGCGGAAGACACTTTAAAAGTTGGAGCGCCATGTCCATCGAAAGTCGCATCGAAAGTCGTAACTTGTTAATCAATGTTGCTACGAAGCAACAACCTTATCAGTTCGGTTTCATCCTAAAAAAGTAGCTCATAGTCGTGTAGCCGAAGACACCCTGCCGGATCGATCATGCCCCCAATCGACAACCGAATTCTATAGGCCGCATTGAGCTAAAACCCATTGGCTAAGAGAGTTGGAAGGGAAGTGTTACGTGGGGAAAATAACCGCGAAGACACATGGCATGATCATGAAATTCGAGATGAAAGCCCAACTGCCTGGTTATCCGACAATGGAGGATGAATTCCCAAGGGCATTGAAAGCTGGTAGAGTGGTAGGGTTCACAGGGGTATAAAAGGAGGTTGTTTGCTTACAAAGATAACAATTGGATTATAGTTATGGAATTCTGGTATCTCTCTTTATGAGTTCCCTTTCTCCCTCTTTCTCTCTTTGCTCTATTTTTTGAGTCTTGACTTGAGCATCAGAGGTTCCTCGAGCAGCATTCTGGATCTCTTCTCTCCTATAGCGCTCTCTCTCATTTAGATTCAATTCCCAAAGGCTAATCTCTAAAGGAGGCTTTGATCATATGAAACGAAAAAAAAGAGAAGAATAGTCAATCGTGGTTGACCTCTCCACCAAAATTTCCTGAAGAATTTCCACATTCACTAATCAATCTCTCTCATTGATCAAGATCTGCTCTGATTCTCAGGAAGAGCAAATCATTGCATCAACACTTTACTTAGGAAAAAAGCCAACTATTATCTGTTAGCTTAAGAATTGACTTTCTAGAAGTACTTATCTTATGACCATTTTAAAAACAATGGTAAAACTGTTTTCCATTATTTTTTTCAAAAATTAAAACAACATCTAAAATAAAAGACAGAGGTGCTTAACTCATGAAACAAATGTTTCTAGCCCAAAATCCAGCCTCTCTCTTTGTTTTCCATCCTTCTGCGAGAATCTATTAACTCTTTCTTTTAAGATTTCTACTTTTCCTTCTATGAGATTTTTGTGTTTATTTTTGTTTGTTCTTCATGTTTTCATCAAACTCTATCTTTTCTCCCCGGTGAATTTTGGGTTTTCCTTGGTAGTTTTAGTGACATCTACTATTTTTACTCATTTTTTTTAATATTATCATATTTTTTATCAATAGATATTAACTTGTATAATAGAATATGAATAATTGTGTTTTTTAGTTAATGATGATTTATTTTATACTTTTAAATTTTTGATAAATTAAAACTTAAAAAAAAAAATCCTACCTAACCCAAAGCATATATATACAAAAGGAAAAATAACTGATGAATTACCTCAACTTAAAATAAGAGTTTTCAATAACACTTTACAATAGCTAACTTAATTACCTCAACCGGGCTCATATGATATAATTTCTCTCGTTGGAACTCCTCCTTCAGTTTCAAACTTGTTGGCGGATTTTCAGGTCCCCTACCATAATACATTTCATGATGAACATCTGCAACCACCTGTTGAAAAATGTGGAACAAAATATAAATACATTATAAGCAGAAGAACTTTTAATTAAAACTAGCTAGCATTAATTAGAAACTTGATCACATTATAATTAATTAGGATGAAAAAGCACAACCATATATGCAATGCAATTGAATTCACTCACTACTTGAAAACTAGCTAGAACTTTGGAATGGTATTAATTTCCTCTCTTTTATATATATTATATTATTCACACTTTCTCTTTGCTTTGGAGACTGAACTCATTTCACAAGGTGGCCAAATACAAAACTAGTTTAATTAGTTGAGCACTTCAATGCTAGCTAGATCTGTTGATTTGTTCAGAACAAGTGTATATATACTTAATTAAACTGTTTATTATATACATACAATTTATTGAAGGTAGTAATTGTAAATATTCCAAATTTATGAGAGAACAATTAAGGGAGAAGAACTGTACATCGGTGGTGTCCTCAGTGGGAAACCCAAATGGAAGCATTATGGCTGCAAGGAAGATGGCAACAGAGATCTTGTCTGTAAATTCATGCAAGGCCTGAGTCAAACTCAGCCCTCCAGCACTGTGCCCTACCAAAACCACCTGAAATTCAAAGCACTAACAATCATATATATATACATATAGATATGCATGCAATATTGTTGAAACTAAGATCATGAGTTATTCATATATAGAGAGAGACCTTGTCATTGGGAGGCAAGCAGGACATGAAATGAGAGAGGGGTTGATTGTAGTCATGGAAGGAGACGATGGTGTTTGGGTCGGTGAGATTGATGCCGGCGCCGGCGAGGTCGATGCAGGAGACCTTGTGGCCGGAGTTCTGAAGGAGATGCCGGGGTTTGTACCAGCACCATGCGCCATGACCGGCACCATGTACCAGGACAAAGTGCTGCTGCAATGCTGCCATCTTTCTCTCTCTGAGTGACGGGACAGTATGCGGTGGAGAAGTATTGTCTTTTATCTTTTCGGCCATTCGTGAATATATTTTTTATTTTTTATTTTATAATTATTTTACTTATAAAAATGGTGACCGTCTGGTGAGCATTGATGATAGTTTTCTTTGGAGCTAACCGGTGTTCCTCGTACTATTTAGCCTTGAAGATAGAGCCTTATGAAGTTCAGAGAGTTGATTTTAGTATCTTTTTAGTGCTTTATATACCATTTAACTCCAAAAATAGAGCCACAATCATGTTTTTTAGACCGTTTAGTTCTAAAAAGATGATTTTGGTGCTCTCTGGAGTTAAACGGTAGAAACACTGTTTAGCCCCCAAGATAAATCCCTGGAGCTAAATGACTTTTGAAAAGCTGTTTAATATTTTCAAGAGGATCCATGTATATTTTTTTTTATTTACACCTGGATATTTATTTTTACCCCATTTGCAATCCCAATCAACATCCAGGTCCAAGATTTTAGGCGTACCGATGACAGCCTGTACGTTTTGATAAATAAAATGGTGCTTTGAGCTAGAATAAAATAAAATATTTTAAAATGCCCCATATTCACAAATGATCTTATCTTTTTCCAATAAAGTGTATGGCATGAAAAAAAGAAAATTATTTTTTAATCCAGATATATTTCCAATCAATCTAACTTTTTCTATTAATTTTTCTCCTTTCTTTAAGAATTTATTTTCCATTCATCTCTTCCGCAAGTAGTTATTTTTTTCAAAAATTCCAAGCCTATCCTTGTTTATCTCATAGGAATTTCCTCCCTAGTGTTTGTAACTTTAATGTTGTGGGATTGAAAATATCTGGCGTAGTATGCGTGAAGAGAATATTAGGTGATCTGTCGAATCACAAATGTTATATTTGTTTTTGGTTTTGTAGGTTCTTCCATTCCTAATAGAAGTGCTTTTATTATTAATTACCCATGATAAAGTCTTGGGAACCTTCGATTAAGGGTAAAAGTACAAGTAGAGACAATGAAAAAGAATGATATTGCTTTACATGTCTTTTCATTATATATTTCAATATATTATTTATATATATTCTGACATGATGCTAGCTCCATCCCATAAATTTCAGATTTTGAGTATCTATTATTGTTTCATAGAACCAAGTATCGCGCATGACATTGAAATATTTTCTCAATAAAATTTACAGTCAAATAACAATATCAACTTCATGGCATCTCGAATTCTTCATTTCTTCAACTTCATAGAACCTTCTTTGCTTATCAGTTGAGCTGGTGCTTCTTCTTCTATAGCTTGCTGAATTTTCCTTCTCTTTAAGTTTATCAATTGAATTGAATTCTTCATCCATGTGAGGTTGATGAGTGCTATGTCTCCTTAGAGTTGCATCTTGGGTTCGAACTTCAAACAATAGGCTTGCCATTACCAGAATTCTGACAAGCACATACTCCATAGACGCAACAATATTTTACTATGATCTCATGGCTGCAAGAATTCTTCCTTTTGTTTCATTTTTTTTTTTTGTATTCTTTGGTTCTATTCTTCTTCACTTGATTCTCTTGGGTGTTCACCGAGTTCAGTGTAATCTCTAAGGAAAGTTCTAGAGTATCTGATAGTGGTGATCGAACAAGGTTGGTGATTTTGTAAATTATATTGAGGACCACTGAAATGGTTACTGACATTAAGAGTAATGTATGAGTTGTTGATCTTCTTTAGAGATTGCTTGAAAGCGTGATCTTCAGGCCATTAAAGTAGGTGGTTCATTCTGGGAGAGAGCCTTTGGTACAATTGCCATTGATGTCAGCCTGTTACCACTGAACTGAGCTTGGTTGGAGTTCATTGTTGTATGATAGATTGAGTTTCAAACTCAGCAACAGGAAGATTCGTTGTACTTCTTTGTTTGCATTTCTTTTTTGTAACGCCCCGACCCGGATCCCGGGACCTCGGACACGTTCGCAGACCGGCCATACCCGAATGGAGACGGGCCCCACTCGAATACAAGGCCTAAATGATACATGAGCAGATAACCAATTGTCCAACAAATAATTTCAGAGTTATTTTCTGGTAGGAACTTTACTTTTGTAAATCAAATATTGGCCCTACAAGGGCCCTACAAAATATATAAGGTCTCCTCAGAAAGAAGGTTGAAGTCCTCGGACCTCTACGCTTGACTCTATTTTGTAATCACCTAAACTTTAAAACCTCAGAAAGAGAAGAAGACAAGTGGGATGAGCTTTGAAAGGAAAGCTTCGTAAGTACTCATGTAAGGAATGCAAAGGGTCATGAGCACATTCATAAAATAGTGATCCACACACACACCTGATAACATAATAGGAAGAGACCAAGCTCAAACATAAGGAGATCACTATCACAAAACACAGGCTTAGAGCACGAAATCAAATCAAACTTGAATATCAAACTTGTCATCTCCCTGGAAGCCATCGACCTAAGCCGATCTTATATCTTATAAACCAAACCCTTGAGTCTGGTGGAGCTCCCAGCATGTATTATGCATTACACGGCCGGGGCCAGATCGTCCGTCGGCGGGTGGCGTCCAGAATGTCCGCCCACAACTTATCACAATCTGTACTGAGCGGGAGAATCTTCAACAAAAGAAATGCTGACATGCAGGCCGGACGAACACGCAGGGCTCCGCGTATTTCCACGGCCACGTGCCGATCAACAGGAAGGCGTAATCAGCATACACACACATGTCCAACAAAAGCTTATACACCAATATGCATACACTACCACGGAGCTCAATAAAGAAAGAATCTCGAACATGTGTATGCAATCCAAAACATAACGATATCAAAACCAATAATCAATGAAGAAATAGCTCAAAGATAATCAATAGTATCGAGTTCAACAAAGAATAAAAGCATAAAATCAAGAAATCCCAAAACTGGGTGGGTACTAGAAGCGGGGTGCACTTACAAAGTTACGTAAGTCACGGTGTCCCAAGGAACCTAAGGAAGCTCGCTTTGCATCTACGTCAATCCTGATAATGAATCTGGGTAAGCGATAATAACTATTAAAATTCTTAGTGCAAATGAGTAGTTCACTATTGGGCCATGTGCAAGTCCAATGGGCCTTGACTTGTTTACCTTCATTATTTTAATTTACAAGTTAAATTCAACCATGGCCTCCCCTTTCAATTCAACTAAGTGGGCCAGTTATTAGTCACCAATTAATTGAGTCCCAAGTATTATTTTCCATGCTTATTTATTTATTTATTTATTTATCTATTTATTTATTTATTTTTTCTTTTTCTTTTAGGATGCCAAGACTCTAGCTATTACTAACACTTTATGCTAACAGGTGGGCCTGAGCCCATCAACCCATCCACTAACCACTCACACATTTACCATCCTTTAAGACCACGATTTCATCTCTCTACTTTCATTACCTCATATTATCAATAAAATCAAAGAAATCAATTAAATAACTACTCTAAAAAAAATATAAAACATGCCTACCCATATTAACTATCCAGTACACACATAGATCTCATTATTCTCCCTCTCATGAACACAATTTCAAGGAGAACCTATGCAACCTCACACATGGATACTAATACCCGATAATCAGCACCCTTGCCAAGATCTGAGTCCTATCTAAATCAAATCTTGGTCGGGCCCAAACAACACAACCATACTACCTCAAACCCATAACCATTGTTGTTACTCATGTATGAACTCAAAGTTTATCAACCTCTATTCATCAGAATTTCATCAACGAAATACATTATTATCAAATAACTGAAACCATGTGACCCATGATAGACCCCATGAAATCAATCCAAATCACAACTCACTACACCCACTATTATAACCATATGAAAACATAAGTATTAAGCATCTAAAACTCATGAATCCAACCTTTATAATTCATGCAAAGTCTTCAGACTACTTATTAAGAGCTTCTAATATCCTCTCCTTAAGAACTTGTTATTGGGAAGATGGAGACCCTATCAACTATCATGCATGTATACGCTCATGTGCATAAAGACCAAACATAAGTATTCAAAGGCAAGAAGACTCACCGGAGCTGTGGCGTCTCGAGGAATCAAGTACCACCAGCACCGCCTCCTCTCTTCTTCTACCTCTCCTTCTCTCTTCCTCTTTGTGATGGCGGCTAGGGTTAGAGAGAATAGGCTTCTACTTATAGGGCTCACGGAGGGTGGCCGTTCACATTCACAATCCCGCGAATTACGTTGTCGGATCGCCTACTTTCCATATCAGAGGACTTTTGAAAACCTCCCATCCCCGGCGTACGGTGATCGCGGAGAGAAGCTGGGCGCGCACTGGCGAGAAGAAGGCTACGCTGTGTCTTTCTTCGGGATCAAGACTCTCGTGTGGACGGGCGGCGGAAGATGCTCCGCGTGGTCAATACCCCATTCAGGAAGTTTCTCTCTCTTCCTCTCAAACGATTTTGAATTTTCATAAGTATTACATGCACATGCACGTTCTCTTTCTTTCATCGTACTTATTTATTAATTATTGAATTCATATATCATATAATTAATTCAAATCTCATCTATATACTGTATATTTCAAATCATGTATTTTTTTCTCTTTGAATTCAACTCAACTCTATCCGAATCATAACTATCCATATATAATATATATATATAATTCCTACCTAGCAAATTTGTTTATTGCCACTTTAGCCAATTACCTATAATATATATATATATATGGGTATCTCACATTATTATGATGTCATTCTTATCATTATCATGCTACATTCTTATATGTATATCTTATTTATATTTAGATATAGTATAGACATCACTCCCATCACATCATCCCCACATTCCTTGATTAATATCATTAAGAAAATTTTCCAAACTAAGTTCAATCAATCATCAATTATTTTCAAATTTTGGGGACTTCTAAATCATTTATCTTGTATCCAAATAAATTTTTTTTATTTATTCCTTCTTATCAAATCCCCCAATTACCCATAATTACTAAAATGCCCTTGGTGACTCCAAAATAATTCCGATTAAGGGATTAACTATTTAAATCCCCTTCTTCCTCTCCTAACATGAGACATGTCTTTAATTAACTAGAGAAAAACTTAGAGAATGTAGACACAACTTATTAATTAATCAAATGCTTGAATGATAAATAGGAATTTCAAACAAATCCGATAATTGGGAACATCCCCCTTATTGAACAGTAGACTAGAACAATACTAGAAAAGAAAAGGAAAAAAAAATTATTCCTCTTAAATTCTCGATTCTCACATTTTTCATGCCCATTTCTCCTCATGTTAACTAGCATCTGGAGCAATATTGTTGAGAGAATTGACTTCTACAGTTTGAGCTGCCACTTGAGCATATTGCTGTGAAAGGAATTGGCTTTTTTAACCCAAAGCTCCAGCATCTTCCTTTAATTAATTCTTCTTAACAAGGAATGGAAGTTGATGGGCTTTTCCAGTTCCCTTAAGATCTCTAGGTTACATTGCTTTATTTTCAATGAATTCTTGATCAGAATCATAGCCAACCTCCTCGTTGTCGGCCAAAGACCATCGATGAGCATGAACATCAAATTACATTTCTTTTGGGATGACTTAAATTTATTCCATAGTTTGTAGTGCCCATCTTTGCTTCCGATTTCGACATATAATGTCAGTAGAAACCCATAAGCAATAGTTCTTTTGATTTCTTCAGTGCTTCTAAAGCTTTATCAATGAGCTGTTTAAAGAAAATCCTTCCTTGACTGATGAGGGGATCCTCTCTTCATCTACTTGCAACTTATTTTGATTACAGAGATCTTCAATTATCTCATTGCTCAAACAACAAAATTCCAATAATATCCAACCATATTTTTTTAAACTCAGAATAGTACCACCCATACTTCATTTAGGTTCATAACATCGAACACTTTGTAAACTGGACGATTTAATGTGTTCGTTCACATCACTATCTTTCACAAGTTACAGATCAATCTTCTCATCTTTACAAACTTTGGGCCATCAAACTCAATAAGAGAACAGTAGAGAGATGGAAGACCATTAATCAATATAACAATAAGACTTAATATAATATCCATGCCTGATTAAAATCGTCTGATAGCCCAAAGACACTCATGCGACAAGAGTGTTGGCAGTGATAGACTCATGCTTCCATATAACACAATTTTTTTGCAATGGGCTTATCCTTTATATCTTTTATAGTTTCTGTTGCAAATCCATATTATCTCTTTTTTTTTATAATGGAGTACTCCCATGAGTGACGCACTAGAGAGGGTTATGATGGGGGGCCATGGGAGGACTTGATATTCATGCGCTTACAAAGGAACCGAAGGAACCTCATCTTCTGCCAAACATGCAGATCTCCCCGCAAAGAACTACGATGACACGTTGCCCATTAAGAAGTTCCTTACGATGATCGAGGCCAAGCAGCCCCCAACATATACTTCTTTGCATACAAGGCGTCCATGTATATAAATATATTTATATAAGTCTTCTCTTCCATTCGGCCCCTCAATGAGAGGATTTCTAGGGTTCCCTCTTAATCGTTCCCTTTCTTCTCCGATCGCCCCTTGCGCACGTTCTTCTTGCTCAGACATCGATCATCAGAGAGCAAGTATCGATAGAGCTCGGAGTATGCTTTACTGAGAGATAAGAAGGAGAGAGTCCTTCCCCTCTTTTACCGGCTTCATCTTATTGGTGGAGGACCTTCATATATTATATGTATATTAAATATATAAACTTATGGTCCTCTGTTTCCTCCTCCGGTGGAACGACGACAATCGGGACATAGCACTCTAGTGAACGGGCTTCCTTTTTTCGATGACGGCGGCGGGGCAGAGAAGGTAGGGAGGCCCCTTCAGCTCTCTGCTTCCTTCCCCGGTTATGGTAGAGATCCTTCTCCGGCGGCTTGGAGGTGATCGGTAGGGCTCCTTCTTCATATAAAATAGACGTATATATTATATCTCTTCCTTCAACAGCGGTAAAGAGTGCAGTGGAGGAGCTTCATATATATATATCTGTGTGTGTGTGTGTGTGTGTGTGTGTGAGTATATAAGCAGCTAGCTTTATCCTTCCTTCTCCGGTGGCGACGAGGTGGTAGGGCTCGTGGCTTTTGATTTCATTTCCGGAGGCTCTTACTTTCCTCTCCGGTGACATGGCAGTGACAATAAGCGGGCGACAACATCGAAGCGCTTAATCTCGTCGGCCGAAGGGCAAAACAGAGGATGGCTTCATCTGCCTCCTTCTCCGGTGGTGCCCTTAGGAAAGTTGGTTATAGATATATTCCTCTTTGATTCTATTTGTTCATGGAATCTTTCTAGTGATTCCCATTTTTATTAAGAAAAATTATTTTACGCTTCTTATTTGCTTACTTACTCTCGACTTTTCAAATTCCTCCGACAAAACATTAAACTTTTCTACCCTCCCTTTTAAAATGAATTACTTTTAGGTCCCCCTCAGGTGACCTTTACCCGATTACTTTTTATTAAAACCCCAAAATACCCTCTCATTCCCTCCTAAAATTCACTTTTTTGGCTGAAAGGACAGGGAGCAGGCAACCAACTTTTGTTCTTCAGGGCATGTTGTGTACTTCCATTCTTGCAAAAGAAGCGAAGCCTCTTCTCCTCCTTCCTGTCTTCTCCTTCATTTCTTCTCCTTCCTTTCTTCTTTTGCAGAGCGATTGTGTTGTGTTTTTAGTCTTGTAGAGAAGTTACGACGTAACTGAGTCCGGGGCGGCAACAGGCTAGGTGGGAGAGTCTTGCAAAGACAAACAACCAAGGTAGATCCACTTTCCCATTGTTTTTTCATGGCTTGCGTCGTATAATTATGTTGTTTTTGCAAAAAGTGTTCTTGTTGCAGGAGTTTGATGGAAACCATTTTCGCCGTCCCGTGATATGGGGGAGAAGGTCTAGCCTTGGAGCTCACAGTGCTCACTTGTTGGGAGTCAGTAATAGATGACATATGTGAACGGTGGGACCTTGACCCCTTTGGCGTGAGAGTGAGTTATATCGCACCAGACGAACAAAGAAAAACTTGTCCCATTGACAATTCTACAGACTTTGTGCGTATGTGCAACATTTTGCAATCTTTCGAGAAGAATATGGTCGACCTTATTGTGGACACAGGTGAAGTGACCATTGGCGATAAGTGTGGGTCTTTGATTCCAACGTAATTTACTGTCTTTGTTATCTGGCAATGTAAGCCTTTAGTATGTGCTTGTTATTTCCCGCAACCGTATATTACAAACACGTAAGCATTTACGATTTTCTTTAAGTCTTTAGAATTGCTCTTATCTCTTTACTATCGACCAAATGTCTTTAGTATTTGTTTTATCTCTTTATTATCGACCGTAAAACTTTTAGTATTTCTCTTATCTCTTTATTATTTCTGATAAGTGTTTAACATCGCGTCATCCATGATGCGTTAAATCCTCAAGTGCACGGGTCGGATCAAGTAGTAGAGTGGACTATTGAAAAGTGGTGCTCAATCCTCAGGGAGAAAGAAAGTACTAGTAGTAGCTATTTGTCTATTATCTAGTCAATCAGGTTGGGTTGATGATACTAAAACCTAATTCTAAAACTAACCATACAAATTAACAAGTATAATTGATCTTGAAGATGTTCAATTGATGAAGGGGATACTTGGGCGATTGAATCCCCTTTGGATTTCCTTAGATGTGGATGATGCTCTCTATGTTGATTCTTGGTGAATCATTGGCCAAGGAGTTCCTAATATGATTTCATCCCTCGCTTTCGAGGGTGATTACTCAACCTAGTACCCTCACTAGTTAAGTTCTAGGGAACTTATCTCTTGGAAGGACTAAGGGAATATGACATCTAAAGGAGTTGCTTGCCTTAGTACCCGGGCTCCCGGTGTACTCCTAGCCCTCTCTATTGAAGTTTGTCTATGCAGCGTGGGGAATGCGGCTAAGCTTCTTCCCCCACATGGACTAGAGAAACCTCTCCGGGCTCTCGCAACGTAGAGAGGTTAATACTTTCATCATACAATGCATTCAATAGACTACAATGCATTCAACCAAGTAATCAACATAGAAGAGACAATATCAATTGACCATAATCCAAAGGTTCATCAACACCCAAGTATCAAGAGTTTAGCTCTCCATCAATGGAGAGTAACAACCAATGCCAAGAGAGAAATCAAACATAGAGTTCATGAGATAAAAACCCCTTGATGAAGACCGTTGGTGGATCTCTTGCTTCTTTCTAGCTTCTTCTTCTTCTTCTTGAGCCCTCTTGATGGGGAAACTCCTCAAGCCCTCTCCTCCTTGGTGATGGAGAAGATGATGATAGCTTCCTCCCCCCTTGATGCTTTGACTTCAACCTCCTCCAAGATGCCCCAAAACCCTCATTAACATTTCTATTTATACCTCCCTCTAGGGTTTTGGGTGTATTTCCGACTTTACCCTCGATTCGGAAATCGCAGTGTAGCTTTTCACGATATCACGACCCAAGATGTGTTCCATAAGACCTCAGTATGGCGTACGGACTCCATACGGACTATCATATGGGGTCGATATGCTTCTCGAAGAATCCTAGGTAATGCACGGGGTTACTTGAGTCCGGATTCGTAATAAAGAGTATAAATCTCCAGTCCATCTTCGTCCGTATGGGACTTCATTATGGGCTGCCTTTCAGCCTCGGCTTCGATTTAAACACTTTGGCCGCATTCTCTTGAAAACGCTTCCTTTCTCTTGAGATTCTTTGTTTTCTGCCTGTTTACAAAAACAAAGCCTTTTGAGCATCGGCGGGCCCACATTCCTCCAAAACATAAAGTAATATGCATGAATTCCATATATAAACGATGCTCATTTGAACACTTATCATCCTCTTAGTATTGTAACGTTCTATTTAGTATTGTCTTACTTAAAAGAATCTTTTTTCAATCATCAGGGACCCTTTAGCTAGAGCATGTCCTTGAACATTGTGGGTTTTTCTCAATATCCCGAGATTGCAGTGCTCAAAGTCGGTAAACGATTTGAAAACGTGGAACACTTTAGGGATACCCTCCTTGACTTTGCTATCAAAAGGAAATTTGACTTTACGTTCATTAAAAATGACAGAGAAAGAGTGACGGCCAAATGTGCCAAGGCAGACTGCAATTGGAGGGTCCATGCTTCTTGAGAGGGAAATCTGCAAACCTTTCGAATAAAGATATTATAGCCCACACATGTGTGTGGTGGTGGTATCAGGACGAGTTTCCACCCGAAAGTATCCAAAAATGGGTTTGCGGTCGTGTGATCCAGAAGCTCAAGGATCGTCCCTTATATATCGGGTAGTTGGACATTCAACGGGATTTTTCTGCGAGAATTTATACGGCGTGTACGCTGTCTTTCATACAAGCAAGCATGGATGGGAAAAGAGGTTTGCCCAATGTGCTCTCCACGGGAGTGAGGTACAGAGCTACGATTTGTTGTTATGGTATGCAAGAAAATGTGTTGGCGACAAATCCCGGTATCGTTTCTGTAATTACTTGATGATGGCGCGATCTGCACGTGGTTTTTGTTTCTAATGCTTGTGTGAAATTTGGCTTCAAGTTGGGTTGCAGGCCGATGTTGTTCGTTGATGAAACACATTTGCTTGGGAAATACGGTGGCATCTAGTTAGGAGCGACTGGCAAAGACGGCAACGATGGATTCTTCAATGTCGCATTCGCTATAGTGGACAATGAAACAGACAACAATTGGACTTGGTTCCTCACCACTCTCAGGGATATAATATATGGTGATGACGATTACGACAAGTGCATTACATTCGTATCTGACAGATCAAAAGGTCTCGTTAATACTATCGCAAGGGTGTTTCCTGCATCGTCTCACGTCTATTATTTGCGACACTTAGAGGCGAACTTCATGAAGGGAAATACTAGCCTTGGGAAAGCATTGAAGGAGGAGTGTTGGGCCCTCTTTACCCGCATCGCATACGCATATACTGCTAAAGAATTCGATGATGCGGTGAACAACCTCATGGCCGCATCAGCATAAGCGCACCGTTGGCTAATCCAAAAGTCTGATGTGGCCCATTGATCAAACTATCTGTTTAAGGTGCAAAGATGTGGTGAGATGTACTCGAATGTCTCTGAGTTATTCAATGAGTAGATCAAGGAGGAGCGCCACCTCCCGGTCACCAAAATGGTCGACTCAATCAGATAATATTCACCTGTGACTAAAAATCCTTTACTACTTAGGGATAATCTTCACTATCGCCTCTAACGCTTTACTATCGACCTTAAAGCTTTACTATCTAGTGTAACTCTTTAGTATCCCAAATAACTCTTTACTATCAGACCTAAAGCTTTATTATCGAATGTAACTCTTTAGTATCCCGTATAACTCTTTACTATCAGGCCTAAAGCTTTACTATCTAGCTTAAGTCTTTACTATTGAATGAAAGCTTTATTATCCAGTACAACTATTTACTATCTTGCTTAAAGCTTTACTCTTTGCTGGAAGCTTGATTATCTCTTACAAACGCCATCGCTCGCAGGTACAAGCTCATGAATATGATGTATGCCCAGTAGAGAGCATGTGCAGTCTTTGGGAACACATCTTGCCCAAAGAATACATCGAAAAGCTCAAGGACATTATCGAGTCAAGAGCTTGCTCCGCGTAGGCCGCCTTCGACGCGGTGAAAGCAATTCAAAGTTATCGAGCGATTGTAGCTATGCAGTCAATTTGCGGACAAGGACATGCTCTTGCAGACGTTGGGAAGTCTATGGAATACCTTGCACGCATGCTTGTGTGATAATCGCGACTTCGGAGACAAGTGTACATCGCTTCGTGGATGACTACTTCACAGTACAAATATACGCCAATGCATATGCAAACCATATTTCTCCAGTCCCCGGTCACGATAAGTCGACAGATGTATCCCGCGTCTCCATCTGCGACCACCTATTATGAAGAGACGGCCTGGGCGGCCAAGGCGGACTAGAATTGAGTCGCAGGCTTTAGATATGAGAGAGTTATGGTGCAGCCGCTGCCAAAACACTGGCCACAATCGCAGGACTTGCAATGCAGTAATAACTAATTAATCTTTTCCACCTAGGCTATAAGGTTTACTTGTGATGAAAATTTTTGGCACATTAAACACATAGATTGCATAATGCATAGTTCGGTAGCATATCTGTTAGTAAATGTGACATATATGTCTACAAAATGTGGCATATACATTTACAAAATGTTTACATGAATACTAATGCTTGGAACAAGATACTAAAGAGTTAGTCCGGATAGTAAAGACTTGGCACATGATAGTAAAGAGTTAGTCCGGAAAGACTTAGCACATGATACTAAAGAGTTAGTTTTGATAGTAAAAAGTTAGTACATGAAAGTAAAAACTTAGAACACGATTGTAAAGATTATGCTTCTTCAGTTTCTTGTTGCTTCCTCGATTATTGGTAGCTTAGTTTCCGGAGGGAGTTGTTTGGTGAATCCGTCCCACAAGTATGCACGCCATATACTCGGTAGAAGCGTGGAACATCTCGTATGCGATTCAGGAGAAGCTTCTCACCATTCAATACTTGCTCCATGAACCGCATGACGTACACGGGGCAGTCAACACCGTCCTCTTTCTGTTGAGGGCAGTCGCGGTCATGGGAGAGTGGATACTTGTCTATTTCATAGCAGTGCCCTAGCTCGATAATAAGTGTAGATTCGAAAAGACTCCTCTGCGTTTAGAACAAAGACATTTAAGTGGGTGCAAAGGGGAGAATACGAAATATGTCGAGGGTTGGTGGACGTCGTAAGAGGATGGCGTGCAAGGGGCCGATCCTCGCCCCTCAATCCGACTCACGCTCCTCTTCCTCGGTTTCAGCATCACCGGCACGTCACACCCTGAGTCCTCGGAGCCTATCAGCCAACGAGACCCAAGGTATCGATCCCTGGGGAAGTGGCCCTTGATACTGGCTAGGGTCTCCTTGGGTCCTTGTCACCTCTCCCTCTTTGTTCGCGAACACACCACGGCGGTTAAAGGCTTTTTAAGCATGTATATGAGCCAAGCCAAGGTGGCCAGGCTCACTTAGTCTTAGGAAGTTAAGCGCACAACACCATCTTGATTAGGGCTGAGGTAATGTCTAAACCGCGACTACCTATCTTTGCGTTTTCACCTTTCCATTGTGTTGACAGTCTGGCTAACTTATGCAGTTCCTCTTGTTGTCAATTTACTCAACACTCAAGCTTATGGAGGGTGCATCATCCTCTTTCTTTGCAGGTGATAGCTTAAGGAGGATCGAAGCAGTGGCTTAGCGGGACCTTACCATTCAACGACAAGGAGGGACACTCTCATAAATTGGAGTCGGTTAGGCTGAAAAAGGAGGTAGTGTAGCAGTGGCTTGAGGTGCCCATTGGCACGACAATAGTGGCTGAGGCGGAGGCCAGGAGCTTCGTGGAAGCATTCCTGGAGTCGAGAGAGTATCGGGTCAGCTTAAAGGGAACGACCCAAGCCGGGGTTGAGAAGGCTTCAAGGTTTCACGAGGAAGTTGCGCCTACGCGGATATGACCCTCGACTCACTGACACTCCACCAGGGGCTCCACTGCCTCCCTCGTTGTCCTCCTTTACCTTAGTTGCCTTTTTCCTTGTAAATAAAAGTTTTCGTTTGAAAGAGTTCCTTACCATTTTTTGCTTCTCAACGAGTTATGAGCTTGAGTGTTCTCGCCGATCCCTCCCAAGATCTCTCCTCTTCTTCCTTTATCCTTGTTTGCGCATGAGCATCGGGGCCCTTAGGAAGGGTTCGGTCCTGAGGAGATCGATCATGCGGCACTAAGGGGTGTTCGGCTATGAAGAGGTCGTTTGAGAACTCGGCCCTGAGAAGCGCTGACGCGGGTGGTATTCAAGGTGCCCGGCCCTGAAAAGGAACTATTGGAGAACCCAACCCTGAGGAAGGCTAATATATGCTGCACTGGGGGTGCACGACCTTAAAAGGATCTCATTGGAGAACTGACCTTGAAAAGGGCCGGGCGTGGCGACACTTAGGGTGCCCTTTCCTAAAAGGGAACCGTTGGAAAACCCGACCCTGAGGAGGGCCGGTACACGTGACACTCATGGTGCCCGATCTTGAAAGGTAACCGTTGGAGAACCCGACCTTGAAGAGGGTTGGCGTGCGATACTCAGGATGCCCGGTCCTAAAAAGGAACTGTTGGAGACCCGACCCTGAGGAGGGCCGGTACGCGTGGCACTCATAGTGCTTGGCCCTAAAAAGGAATCATTGGAGAACTCGACCCTAAGGAGGGCTGGTATGCATGGCACTTATGGTGCCCTAGCTACCATGAAAAAGAACCATTATAGAACCTGACCCTGAGGAGGGTCGGTGCATGTGGCACTCAGGGTGCACGGTTCTACATTCAACAAGTCTAAACAAAAAAAATGAGAACCATATTCAGGGAAGGGTCTCACCTGTTTTCATTAAGGAATGAGATAGTTACAGCTATTGATAATATAACTTTAGGTGCTCCGAGTGGAAGGGCCTACCGAGTTCTCAACCGTCCAGGCTTTCCAACCGGTTAGTGTCGGGTCAGACAATCCCCTCAACAACATACAGGCCTTCCCAATTGAGAGTTAGCTTCCCAACTCAACTTTCATTCCCCAGGAGTATGTTCCCTCTTAGGACTAGGTCTCCTACCTGCAAGATAACTTCTCGCACCATAGTATTGTAAGAGCGCCATACGTTCTGTTGGTAGGCCGCTTCCTGGATGCTAGCTTGTTCTCTTCTTTCTTCTAGGAGGTCGAGCTCAGCTTGCAAGTTTTCCTCATTCTTGTCGGGGTCAAAGCTATGCATTCGGAGGGTTGGCACACCAATTTCTGTCGGGATGATAACCTCCATTCCGAAGGTCAAGCTGAAGTTTGTTTCTCAAGTTAGCTTGCAGCTAATGGTCCGATAGGTCCAAAGAGAGCTTGAGAGCTCATCTACCGAGTTAAACTTGGCTCTTTGCACCCGAGTTTTAAGGCTATGAAGAAGGGTCCGGTTGGTGACCTCGACTTGCCCATTGGCTTAAGGGTGGGTTACCGATGTGAGTCGGGCTTCGATTTCGAGCCCATTGCAGAAGTCCCTATGCCTCTGGTTGTCGAACTGTCTCTCATTGTCTGATACAAACACCATGGGACGCCAAATTGACAGACAATAGACTTCCACAGGAAGACTTGGCAAACTTGCTCCATGATCTTGGCCAGCAGCTCGACCTCCACCCATGTCGTGAAGTAGTCTATGGCGATGATAAGGAACTTCAGCTCCTGATCGCTATAAGGAATGTGCCGAGGATGTTGACCCCCAAACGGTAAAAGACCTCGGACTCACAATGGGGGTGAGCTGTGCGACTAGTTGCCACTGAATCCAGGAGTGTAGTTGGCAGGCCTCACACCTCTTTATGAGAGTCTCCGCGTCTTGGGCCATTGTCTGGCAATAATATCCTTGCCTGAGGGTTTTGTGAGCTAGGGCCTTAGCCCACAAGTGGTTACCATAATCCCCTTATGAATCTCCCAGAGCACGTACTCGCCCTCCAATAGAATCAGGCACTACAGGTATGGCATCGCGTACGCCCTTTCGTAGAGTTGGCCGTTTAGCAGGGTGTTTATATAAAAAATATATATATATATGTATTCATCTCATTAGAATTAAAATTCTAATTCTAATAAAATTCAACTTATCATAATCCTGGCCAAATCAAGATTTGATAAGAAGACACATCCCGAGGCAAACCAAGGGGTATAAATCCCATCCAAGAACATATCCCGAGACAAATCAAGGGGTATAAATATTATCTCAAAAAAAAAAAGGTGGAATACCAATCCCGAGGCATAATCCATATCCCGAGGTATTATAATAATAATTAATAGTTCATTGAATTAATTAATTAATTATTATTATTATTATTAAATTTTAAAATTAAAAAGAAAGAGAGATTTGATCTTATCTCTTGTTCCTATCGGTTGAGAGTTGTGATCTCTAGGGATTTTCTGAAGAAGAAGGGTTGAGAAGAGATAAGGACAAAAAGATTATAAGACAATCAAGAGGAGACAAAAAGAAAAGGAGAAGAGAGACAAGAGAAGTCCGGAGAGAAAAAGACAGAAGGACAAAAAGAGAAGAAGAGAAACGAGAGGAAGCAGAGAAAAGGCGACCTGAGAGAAAGAAGACAAGAAGGAGGAAACCCTCGCAGAAACAATCAAGAAAAGACAAAAAAAAAGGGTATTTCTTTTCTCCCTCTCTAAATAATAAAGAAAAATAACATATAAATGAAATAAAGTAAAATAAAGAAAAAAAAAGAGGGGCATCAGCCCTTCTTCTCCATCTCTCCCTCTCTCACGACCGGCCCCCAACGAAGGCCCAGCCGCCCGGACTGCCCTACTCCCGGCACAAGCCTCCTGTGTCCCTCAAGTGCCCCGGACCAAGCTCCCTTGTCAGCAGCCTGTGCTCAGCCCCAAGCTTTGCCGCAGAGGCTCCGGCCCAAATAAGCAAGGCAGACATCGCTACAAGAAGCCCCGCCAAGACATAGAGACCAGCGCTAGGATCCTCATAGCAGCCTATCGCTGTTAGAGAGACCCCTCAAGGCTGCTAGCAGTGTCGCGCCAAGCTTCCTCAAGGCCTCCCGCCTCACAGACGCCAAGGCTTCCGCCTCGCCACCACGCTTCAAAGACCCCTCTCCCAGCCAAGGCCAGCTAGCCTCGCCTCACAGCGCCTGCTGGCTGACACGCTTCCTCGCCTCCGTGTACCAGGCCATGCCGACTGAGCCACACTGCAGGCGGCCTCCCACCCCAAAGAATATCGCCTTGGCCGGTGAGCTCGCTTCTTCGCGCCACCACCATAGATGCAGCCGGCGGCACTATCCTCAAGCAAGAATATCAACCCTGCAGTAGCTGTTTGCCCCGCGACATCAAACTTCGACATTTGCCCTGCAGCACATTGACGTCAAGCCTAGCGGCGAAGCAATATCGACATCAACCCCTCGCAATAACAAATGCAAGATCAAGACTGCCGAGCCCTCCCACTCAAAGACTAAGTTCCCCGCAGACCGCCACCGACTCTGCAGCTCGCCGCAAGATCAACTCCCATCTGCAACAAACTCCGGCAAAGACCTCCTCTTCGAAAGCAATGCAAAGACTGTACCCGCAAGATACCGCCTCTATCGGCGTCATCAACACCTATCTGCAGCACTTCGGTCATCTGATCGTCATCAACAATCGACAGCAAAGACTTGCAGACATCGGTTTGTCTGCGCAACAACACCTGTTGGTTCGTTTGTAACAAAGACTCCGCTGGTTTGTGCTGCGCAGCGAACAACCCGGCATCATCGGTGTTGCGTCATCAACAAATCTTTGAGGTCGCCATCAACAAATTCTAAAAATGCGCCAATCAAAGCATAGTTCTCAGTTCCGATGCGCCACCAATAATTTTGAAGGTCGTCACCACCGCTTTTGAAGGTCGCCATCAAATAAATTACGAAGGTTGTCATCAACAAATAGTGAAGATTGTCATCAACAACAAAGATCGGCATCAACAATCACTGTTCATCATCAAAAATCAGTGCTTGTTCGTCATCAACAATTGAAGCATTGCTGTAGCTACTGATAACGCGCCGCAAGGAAAGCTACAAAAAAGATCGGAGCCACTGCGTGCCGCAGAAAACAAGAAGACCATGTATGATTGAAGATTGTGTATGAATTGATGTGTTGACGTGAATGTTTGTACAACAACTGAAAGCCCAAATACAGGGGAGACTCTGTCAAAATTTTCTAATAATAGTAAATAAAAATTAAAAAGCTACTGACTGCTACTGCAAAATGAAGAAAATAAAGGAAAAGAAGTTGCTGTAAGGTTCAGATTCTCTTATATGTATGCACTGCAGAGAGCTCTCTAGGAGCATTGCAAGCACCATTTCCAGAAACAAAATGCTGAAATGATAATGAAGAGGCTGAGAAGGAGATATTAAAATGGAGGATTCAGAAGCTGCAGAAATTTGTCAAAGGAGGGAATACCTCAATGGAATACCTTTATTACAACTAAATTTTGAAGACTTATGTGAATATTGGCTCATAATGAACCAGTGAAGCCGAAGAAGATTGTCAAGATCCTCGGTTTTATGAATTCCACAATTTTGGTCTACTGAGGGTGTTCATATGCTTGAGGCTAAAGTCAAGTAAATGGTTGCTGTTGTCGATGATCACATTATTCACAAATGATGATTGTCAAGATAGAGCAATGAATTTTCTAGCAGTATGGGTGTTTTAAGAATGGCTGCTGAAAATTATTGAAAAGCTGCTGTGAATTGCTGTAGATACCTCTGCGGCATTACTGAAAACTGTTGCGAATTGATTGCTGCAGAAACAAAAGCTGTTGCTGCTGCAGATTACTCTAATAAAGGGTCATATTCAAAAATTCATAACTCCGTCCAAAGAACTCCGATTGAGGCGAGATCTGCGGCGTTGGAAACTAGACATCCACATCTTCAACAATCATATACAGCACGGATCCTTTTGGCAGACCGATCAGTGCTTATTTCGATGGGGAAAAAGGATGAACCCTATAGTTCGACAAATTAATTCCTGAAACCTCGTCTGATTGCCCATATTCAAAAATTCATAACTCTGGCCCGGAAACTCCGATTGAGACGATCTCTACGGCGTTGGAAATTAGACACCTGGGTCTCCAACATTCATATTCAGTGCAAATCCGTTCGGTGGTCCGATCAGTGTGGATTTTGATAAATAGAAGGGTAGATTTCAGCATTTCTGCCGACAGCCATGCTGATCACCCAATTTCAAAAATTCACAACTTTGGCCTGGAAACTCCGATTGAGATAATCTCTGCAACGTTAGAAATTAGACATCCGGGTCTCTAACATTCATATACAACGCAAACTCATTCGGTGGTCCGATCAGTGTGGATTTCTGATAAACAAAAGGGTAAACTTCAGCATTTCTGCCGCTAGCTATGTTGATCGCCCAATTTCAAAAAATTTATAACTCTGGCCAGAAAACTCCGATTAAGATGAAATCTATGGCGTTGGAAATTAGATATCTAGATCTCCAATAGTCATATACAACACAGAATCGATTCGGCTCGCCGGTGTATATTTTGGCCGGATAAAATAGTCAATTTCAAATGATCCTCGCGTTGACAATGTCAAGACTCATTTTCAAAAATTCATAATTCCCACGAAACTCCAATGGGAATGAAATTTGCGGCCCTGAAGACTAGATACCAAGATCTTCAATAGTCGTATATAGCACAAGCCCTTTTTGCAGCTCGGGCAGTGCATGTTTTGATGGAGAAAAAGGCTAATGCAACTCTTAAAAGGCGGCTCAGTTGGCGATCTAAACCTCGGTCACAAGTCTCAAGAGCAAGGCAACCTAAGTGGATTATGGATCCCATATAGGCGGGGAGCCTTACGAGATCTTGAGTATGGAAGCGGCGTCATAAATAAATAAATAAATATACCTATATATATAAACATATGCTGATATGTAACGAATCATATTATATTGTAATAAAATAAATTATTCTTTCTCGTTCTCTCTACTTGCACTTTTGCCCTTAATCGGAGGTTCCCACGACATTGTCTGGGGTAATTAATAATAGAGGCTTGCCTCTATTAGGAATAAAAGAACCCACAAACAAACAAAAATGATATTTGTGCTTCGATATATCGTTTGGTGTCACACGATGCCAGGCGCGTATTTTCGATCCCACACAGGGTAAACCAGATCGACTTGTTCATGACTTTCCTGGCCTCCTTCTTGTTGGTTGGCAACATCCCTTTTCTTAAGTAGTCTTGGATGGGGTCCATCGATCCAACATGGCTCCTCATGGATATCTCCCATTTCCTGCAGTTCTAACCCGTCAATACTCCGAACCGTGAGTAGCTGGAACTTGATGGAGTACTTCGAGTGGACCCATTGAGAATAGGTTAATTTTGACAGGGTGTCAACAATGTCGTTTTCTGATCGAATAATCTTCGTAACTTAGAAGTGGCTAAATCAAGAAGCTATCCCTTTCACTGCTTCCTTATACAAGCCATGTTTCCTTCTTTGGCCCTCAGACTTCCTCATTAAGGATTATGCGGCTAGGAGCTGCGAGTCCGATTATGTAAGCATCGCAGCGCTTCACGCCCAACCTGTGTCGGCTTCATACGCCCGCGATCAAATATTCGTACCCGGCCTCATTATTGGTAGTCTTAAAGTCAAACCTAAGACCATCATATTTTCTAACCATCTAGGGATTTTAGTACCAGTCCTTCCCCGGAGCCACTCCCTATTGCTGAGCCATAGATGTGTAGGTTCCATGGGTTTGCAGATTCTCCTGCCCTCTAAGGGTCTGCACTACCAAGGACTGGGTCTTCTCCCGTTGAGGTCATCTCTGCTACGAAGTTGGCCTGGGCCTTGATTGCGGCTCGAGGCTTATATACGATGTCAAACTTGGTCAACTCGATAACCAACTTCAACAACAACCTCCGGAGGTCTCGACCTCTGCGATTCTGTCTTAAGACCTGATTGGTGAGGACGGTGATTCGGTGCACTTGGAAATACGACCTTGTCTCTGGGCTGAGGTAACCTGGGCATACACCAACTTTTTCATTAGGCAAGTACCTTGACTCAGGGTCATTCAACACCCACCGATATAGTAAACTTGTTATTGGATCTTGTTCTACACCTTGATGAGCAGCGGAAGCTTACGGAAGGGCAGAGGCCAAGTTCACGAAGAGTTCATCCCGTTCTTAGGGCTTGGTTGATGTGAGAGGGAACACATGCACTCTTTCAAGTGTTAGAAGGCCTTTGTACATTCATCTATCCATTCCATTCCCGGGGCCTTCCCGGAGGGCCAGGAAGAATGGAAGACTTTTCTCTCGGGATCTCGGATGAACGGCCTAAGGTTGCTAGCTATTACGTTTAGTCTCTAGATCTGTGAGGGCCCGATCTTTGGGGGTTCATTTCCATGACCGCCGGATCTCAGTGCAGGTTGGCCTCGATTCTCGCTACGCACACCACCATGAAACCGAGGAACTTCCTGCACCCTATTCTCACACGCACTTGTTAGGGTTGAGGTGCATCCTATAGTCATGTAGCATCTGGAAGCCTGTAAGTCGGTGATGTGGTGGTTTCTCTTCTCCCTTTTGACAAAAATGTCATCCTCCTCAGCTAGTTCTAGAAGACTTTAGTTACCAGCCTTTGAAAGGTCGCTCCCGCATTCTTGAGGCCGAAGGGCATGACCTGGTAGTAATAGGTTCCCTTGTCTGTGATGAAGAACGTCTTCTCCTTGTCAGGCTAGGCCATCTTTATCTGATTGTAGTCAGAGAACGCGTCGAGAAAGCTGAGTGAGTAACTTGTGGCCTATGAAGTCCACTAGCTTGTCTATCATCCCGGAAGGCAAGTCTTTTGGGCCAGGCCTTGTTGAGGTTAGTGAAGTCGACGCACATCCTCCACTCTCCGCTGGTTTTTTCACCAAAACTACGATGGCCAACTACTGGGTATTACACCTCCCTAATGAAACCAACCCCTAACGACTTCTTAACTTCTTCCTTGATAGTCGCTTTCTTCTAGGAGGTGAAGTATCTTCTCTTTGAATTACTAGCTTGTGAGTGGATCTACATTCGATTAGTGCCGTGCATCACGCTTTTGTCTATCCCCGGTATGTCCTCAGGTCCCCACGCAAAGACGCCCGCATTGCTCCATATTAAGGCCAAAATGCCTTCCCTCAGTTCGCCTTTCAACTCTGACCCGATCTACATGATCTTGTCAGGCTTGTCTTTGGACAAGGGGACGGCGACGAGTTCCTCGATCGGGGTAGCCCGTGGGGCCGACCCAGGTCTGTTCTCCTTAGGGTTATCCAGATCAAGTCATTCGCGCATCTACTCCCTTAGAAGCGCCATGTAGCATCATTGTGCTACATTTTTGTCTCCGTGTAGTTCCCCACAACGTCGCTCGGTGGGTAAATTCATGATGAGGTGGTACGTAGAGACCACCCCCCTCCCCCCAAAGTCGTTGCCTAAAAAGATGATAGGCGACGTGCCGCGGTAATAACCTCTTCCTATCACGTACCACCTCTAGAAGTGCTCCTCAAGTCTTTTCGCCACATGGCGATACTATAAGGCTTTTTTGCTCGAGTCCCCTACATACGACCCCAAACTATTGATGCTCTAAATTGATGGGACCTCACGATTCGCCTTCCACCTAGAGATAAACTGAGAACAAACGTATTGTGGTAGTATAGATTGAGGACTATAAGATATTGGACGGCTCGAAACGACTACCGGGCGTAAAGGTCGAGAACCGGTCGGCGGCAGTGGCTCCTCCTTGTCCTATAAAAGAATCCCCAGGCTTTCCCCCTAGGCCCTCCGAAGCCTAAGTTAGCGGAGTGGAGTGGGAGGAAGAAGAGAAGAGGAGACGAGAGGTGCAGAGGAGGACTAGAGATCAGGGAGATGACGAGTGTCTAGGGTCCTTGCTTTCTCACTATCTTTCCTTTTTATACTTGGTTGTCGCCATTTGGTAGCTTGTCTAGCGAGGGCTGCTCTTAACACCCATACTGGTTTTGTCCCCCAAGGCGTGCCTAGCCCAGTATCCTGACTGACTACCCCATTAGGACGCACATCTCTTTCAGGCGTCGTTCCTGCCAGGCGTACCCCTCTACCAAGGGATAGTGGGGAATCTTCACGTGGCTTTCTACAAGTGGGTCTACCTCTTGTGGAATTCCTCACCTGATTTTTGCTATGTGTATGGTTGGATTCCCCCTCATATATATATATATATATATATATAGTCATGATACAGTCCGGCCGGCCTTAATACAATTCATTTCTGATATCGCTTTCATTTTGAGGCATTTGAGAAATATTCTTTTTTCCAAATCTAACCGTATGGATGGAAAGAACATCGAAAATTAAGATAACATGTCGATTTTCTTAAAATTTGGGGAGGTGATGATCATTCATATTAAAAGGTGAAATTTTGAACCGATAAGATTTCTAAAAAATTTCACCTTTTAAGATGAATACTCATCACCTTAATAAATTGTATGAAAATCGACATGTTATCTTATTTTTCGATGTTCTTTTCATCCATAAGGTTGGATTTGGAAAAAAAAAAACCCTTCAAATTCCTCAAAATGAGGTGACCTTACTTGTACAGTGATGTGGCCGGTCTGACCATATTAGAATTATATATATATATATAATATTTATTTATTTAAATTTCGGGGTTCATGCATATCTCAAATATGTGAGATTGGCATTATTGATAGGACACTTAAACCAACTAGGCTAATAGCATACTTGATCAATATTAAACTACAACAAAAGAATTCCAAGAGTGGAAATTATACTATGCCATGATATAAGACATCAAAATAGACCCAAAATTCAAATATATAAACTGAGGAGAAAGGCAAGACATTTGTGCTAAGGGGTTAAAGTATTTCCCATCTCCAGGGAATGAATGAGTTTCTTTGGTTAGATAGAAGGAGAGGCCTTGAGTATCAAACTGCAAAGCTCCTCAGGAGCTGAGAAGAAAGGACTGTGATCTGTTTCTATGGTCATCACTTCACTTGGTGGCCACTTTCTGATCATATTCTCTTGTTTCACGGGCGTTAATATCTTATCATGCATTGTCTTTATATAAACTCGGCGCACTTTACTAATATCTTCTTCACCTCCAAGGAATTTTGCAGTTTTAAAAGCCATGCTTGGATATGGACGCAGGAGCATTGAAGCCAGTAATGAGTCCTGAGGCAAAACAATCTTATCAGCTTCTAGCTATATTTATGAAGAGTTCTTAATATATACATGGTTGGCAAGTAGGTGATGAAGTGGAACAAATCCAGCTCTCTTGACTGTATTGATGACTATGTATTTATGAAGAGTTCTTAATACATGGTTTGCAACGGATTTCTTTACTCCCTCGACTCTAATTACCTACATTTGCATCAAATAATCCAGCTAATTACCTGCAAATCCACCTTAAATTATTAATTAATCTAATTACATGTATCGACATCAGCACTGCATAATTACCAAACTGCTGGAACTCACAACAATTATATGCCCGACTGATCTTTTTTTTACATTATTGCTGAAATTTTTGCCTACGTGTTATAAGTTGTTCAATTTCCTTGTCATTAGCTTATTGAAATTGTTTATATTACTATAGTTTTAGTTTGAATTTAGTTGTAATTTATTTCTACTTGTAATCTTCGGATGAAATTTGCTTGCATATTCGATCACATGATCATTAGTTTGCCAAAACCACCTGATTCTCACTCACTTGCAAATCATGTCTTTCCCACAACCCGACTTATCTTGCGAACCCAAAAAATGCGATGGAAAGGTCTTTTTTAAGTAGTATGTCAAAGTAGAATTTTGGCCAACTATAATATAAGGTCTAAATTTTGCTCTCAGGAACAACTCTGATTCTCACTTAAATTACTTCGGCCTTAATGGCTTCGCTGACTCTTTATCTTAGCCTCTCATCAGTCCCAAACCTCAACTAAACCTAGTAGGACTCTTGAAGAATAAACTATTTTTGCATAGAAGGGGGCACGGGCCAGCCCTGGCTGCTTCCGGGCACTACCCCACCAGTTTTGGTCGACCAAAGGCCGACTCAGAACCGGCCCGAACTATAGAGGTGACACGCCGGGCCAGGCCACCCATTGAACCGGTGGACCAGGCCGGAACCCGCCAATTCACGGGCCGACCAATCAATTTTTATTATTTTTTAAAAATATAAAATGTATATTAAAAATAACAAAAATGTAATTTTTCTAAAAAAAGCTATTATATTATGATATATAAATAGAATGAAAAAAATGAAAAAAAAAATTGAAAACTATAAAATTCATTATGCTACAATTATTCAAATATTAAGAAAGTCAATTATAAAATCACAGAAGAGCATATAAATGGCAAGCTGCTTAAAAATAAAAAAAATAACCATAAAAAGCCTTCATTGTTGACAATAGGAGAATGTAAAAATCTCTCTTGAATGAAGAGAAAACTCAATCTATAAAATTCATTGGGTAAATTATCTAAATAGTCACCTAACTATTGGGTTGCTCCTATTTGAGTCACCCAATTATAAAAACTTTCAATCGCATTCAACTTTTAATCAGTTCAATCGAGTCACCCACACTAACACTTAATCTGGCGACAGGTGACGGCATGACATGTGTGGCACCTGTGATGCCACGCGTCACCGCCATGTGGTAGGAAAAAAATAAAAAAATCTAAAAAAATCTAAAAATTTTAAAAAAAATCTAAAAAAAATCTTAAAAAATATTTAAAAAATCTAAAAATTCTTTAAAAAATCTAAAAAATCTTAAAATAAACATGATTTTTTAAAAAATTCAAAAAATTCCTGTAAGAATTCCAAAAAATTCTAAAAATTCTAAAAAAATCTAAAAAAATATACATTTTTTATATTTTTTATAAATATAAAGAATCCTTTATATTTTGCCACATCAGGCTTGCCACGTGGCAAGATAACTTAAACCTTTCAAATAATTATTATTGACATGGCATGCCATGTTAGTTGCCACGTGGTAGAAAAAATAAAAAAAATTCTAAAAAATCTAAAAAATAAGCAGGATTTTTTAAAAATTCAAAAAATTCCAGTATGAATTCTAAAAAATTCTAAAGATTATGTTTAGATTTTTTTTTTTTTATTTTTTGGAAGGAGAATAATACATACGCACAAAAAAAAACATAAAAAGAATTCTAAAAAATAAACAGGATTTTACAACATAATTACAAAAATAAAACTGAAAAATAGTGAAATGTGCTTGTATGTTGTGATTGTTGTGATTAAGGTTGTTAAGGTTATGAAGAAGTTGGAATGATTTTGAAGATGTTCATTTTATATTTTTTTTCTTACCGTTTTTATTATTTTTTTCAGGTTGATTGTTGTGATTACAAAGCCCATTTTAATTTTATAAATTACAAAATCATATTTTTTTACTATTTTTCCAGGTTGATTTTTGTGATTACGTTAAAAAATCTTGTTTATTTTTTAGAATTTTTTTAGATTATGTTTAGAATTTTTTATTTTTTTAGATTTTTTTAGAATTTTTTAGAATTCTTACCGGAATTTTTTGAATTTTTTTAAAAAAATCCTGTTTATTTTTAAGATTTTTTAGATTTTTTAAAGAATTTTTTATATTTTTAACAATTTTTTAAGATTTTTTAAGATTTCTTTTTATTTTTTACTACCACTTCAACAATAATTATTTGAAAAGTTTAAGTTTTTTAGAATTTTCAGAATTTTAAAAAAAAAATTAGATTTTTTTAGAATTTTTAGGAATTTTTTATAATTTTTTAGAATTATTATTATTATTATTATTATTATTATTATTATTATTATTATTTTTTTGCCACGTGGCAGGCTGACGTGGCATCCTTGGTGCCACGTGTCATGCCACGTCAGCCTGCGATTAACGGTGTTAGTGTGGGTGACTTGATTGAATGCAATTCTAAAGTTGGGTACCCAATTGAAAGTTTTTATAATTGGGTGACTCAAATAGGAGCAACCCAATAGTTGGGTGACTATTTAGATAATTTACCCAAATTCATTATCCTACACTAATTATTCAAATATTAAGAAAATAAAAAAAGGGTATAAAATCACAAAAGAGCATATAAATGGTAAGCTATTTAATAATAAGAAAATAACCATAAAAAGCCTTCATTATTGACAATAAGAGAATGCAAAAGGAAAAAAAAAATTCGATCTATAAAATTCACCATCCTACACTAATTATTCAAACATTAAAAAAATAAATTAAAAAATATATAATGTTACATCAAGTAATAAAAAAAGATTGGTCTTTATACGTTCTACGGCTATAATAAAAAATTGAAAAAAATCAAAAGAAACTTCAAAAAAACCCAATGGCATGTTGGGCCTCAACTGGTCAACTTGGCGGGTTAAGCCGCCGACCCAAGAAGGAAACCCACGGGTCATTGGTTGTGTTTTACCCAACCCGTAACTAGTCGGGCTATCAGAGCGATTATTGCTGCTACGATTCTGATTTTTCGTACCCGGGCCAGTTGGTTGACCGACGGTTTTTGTTCTGGTTTTCGTTTGGTCGGGCGGGTTAAAACCCCGCCCGTGCCCCCCTCTTGCAAGTACTGTTTACTTAGCTACCTATCTAATCTATTATGTAATCGTTAACATGAGTATAGAACCGCAAAAAAAAATTTGGGATTCCTTAGAGACTGAGCATGGTCCTGAAAATGTCATTAGAATCAACCACTTGACTGCAAATTTCCAAAACTTAAAGATGGCCTCTGACACACCCATGGAAGATCGGGTTCATACCTTTCTAGGAATTTGTTAATGTCTTTTAACAAACATATAGTATCCACTATAATGAAAGCCATATAGTTGACATCATGTTAAGCAAGCTCTTATCATCATGGTCTGATTTTTCTGATTCACTCAAACACAGATTAACACATTGACCTTCTGGAACTATATAACATTCTTATTGTAGGGTTTTGTAGAAAATCAAAAGCATGTATCATATACATGGCACAACGGAAAAATTAAAATTTTCTAAACCCTAGCCCAAACGGATCTCCCTACGTTTATCAAAACACAAGCAAGTAAAGTTGAAGGGCATATACCTTTTGAAATCTGTACCGTATTCCTTTCTCTGAGTCGGAGAAGACGCTAAGGCCAACTACGCAGCCCCGTAGACGGAGTGCCTCTAACGGTGATCCACGCGAAGATCCGCAGAAACAACCTCAAAGGCGACGGGGTGATCTTCCACCCAAGGTGCTAGCTATGGTGGAAGGTCTTGAGAGGATTTGGGAGAGAAGAGAAAAGACTATTGATCTCTATCAATTACTAAGAAGTTGTGTTTCTTTATGGCCTAGAGTATCACATATTTATAGGCCTCCCTAATCAGATTAGGGTTTGTTTCGGATTGGGACTTTGATTGAAGCCCACCTCAAATTTGGCTAACAATCTAATCAAATTTGGCATATAATCAAATTCGACTTCCAAGCAAATTTGATTTATAATCAAATTCGACATATAATCAAATTTGTCTTATAATCAAATTCGACTTACAATCAAATTTGACTTATAATCAAATTCGACTTACAATCTTTCTTTTCTCTTTAATTCTCTCGTTTGAGGATCTATTCCTGAAAACCCGTTTTATACCTCATTGATATCTTCTATGCATCTGACCCATTAGGTTCCCGGTTATGTTGGCTATTCATAATCAACCATTGATTACAAATAGATCATGAGTGACATCTAGCAATACATCATGACCCCCAATTGTCCGAAAAGTCAGGTGGTCTGACTTGGAACCTTTCAGCAGCCAATGTTAGTGTGCAATTTGTCCTTTACCATTTTATACCAACTTAGTTCGGAGTATGGCCTATGTGTCAACTCCCACTAGACTGACTATGTCACACCTAGCCCAAGTATTAGTTCCTCGTCCTATGGGATCTATTACTCAAAACTTATGTCATCGAAGACCATCTTTATGACAAGTTACTCTGGCTAGAGATTCCTGAGTAATGACCCGACAAGTGGCCATGGGTATACTCTCCTTCTATTAGGAGTGGTAAATCCTCTATTGGCTACCCAAATACCTTCGAATACTTCAAAGTCGCACTCCAATCACCACCCTATAAGTAACCCACGAAGGGAAACGTAGGAATGGCGGCCAAAGCAATGTGACCCATATCCAAGGTAACTTGTGTACCTCAAGTATAAGGATATCTGCACCATTACTGTAATGAGATCTTCACTAACATTTTAATAGGATAACCATATAAAGACGCATGACAGGTCATCCAATGAACATGCTACCCTTAACAAGCATCCACATGTTCACTCAAAACATCTTCATGCTTATAGCTTGTGAGAAATACTGTTTGATCGGATCAAGGAGCATAACATGTTCTGGTCTTGATGGATCAATGATGTCCTGTCTCATTGATCCTTCGACTAGGGATATTTAGATACGTACATAATTACACATGATAGGAATCCCACATTATGATCTCTATCATAATTTCCTTCATGCTATGTTGTATCATGGACTTCATTAATTAGATTTAAAATTTCATATCATATTCATAGTAGTGAACATCTAAATAATGAAGAAGCCTTTTATTAAATAAATAAATTTGTACATAAAGTTTTAAAAGGTGATTGTCTTTTAGAGCACTTCTCCAACACTTATGACCAAAGAGACAAACCGACTCCACTTTAGATTTGTAGGGTCCTCTAAGGGTAATGTGTATCTGATTGAAAATAGTAACATTCCCGGAGGTCCCCACCACTCCACAAAAATAAGCAATTCTCTACCAAGGTCAAGAACATTAAACATATGGGAAAATCACACACCCACCTTTCTTCCTAGTCTAGACCACTTATTAACCCATATAAGAAGAACCTTAAACATTATCCTATTTGTAGTATGACTAATCAAATTTCTAAAGACTACTTTTTTAAAAAGATTGGACCCAAATCACAAGTAGATGTATTTGACATGGGTTTGCCTTCTTCTAAGACTCAGTTTAGGTATGTAAGCTTTACACCAACTAACTTGACTTATCAAAATTTATAATAGTGTTTAGACTTTGGCGCTAACGTGCATATCTGACCATTTCTGGTTCTCTAATTACCAAGTCTCAAGTGGAGGATGTGACTCCGGGGAATGGATCAGTTTCACATTTGTCGGGGAAAGGACAAATAGACTTAAAGATGACATCTAGTAAAGTCCTTAACATTTAGCATGCGCTTAGTATTATGAGAATCTTGATTAGCAACTCCCTTTTGATTCAAACTAGTTACAGAGTTGTATTAGAGACTAATTGAGTTATAATTACAAAAGGAAATCATTTTGTAGGAAAGGGATTTGTATTTTAGTAGCTTCTTCAGATTAAATGTTTATGATCCTTTACTTTATTTTTCAATAAAAATGCTTCTTCTTCTTTTTCTTCTTTTTCTACATTTGTTATGCATGTTTAATCTTGAATGACAAGGCATGGCAAATTAGGACATGTAAATCTTAGGACAATTAGAAAATTGATAAATATATCTAAACTTGATTCCTAAATAAAAATTGACTCTAACTGCAAGTGTTAAGTTTATGTTCAAGCCAGACTTCCCAGGAAGCTCTTTCCAATATATTAATAAAATTCTAATTTACTTAAATTTGCAATGCAAGTAGAACTCCCATTAGAGCTGCTAACAGATTTTTCATAACCTTTATTCATGATCACTCTAGATAATACTATGTTTGCTCGATTAAAACCAAAGATTAAACTCTCAACAAATTTATGTTTTTTAAAATTGAAGTTGAAAACCAATTAAGGAAATCCATTAAGATCTTTAGATCTAATTGAGATGGTGAGTACACCTCTTAAGCTCTGAAGTAAGGGAATGGCATCATCCACAAGTTAACAACTTCTTTTACTCCAAAGTCCAATGGAGTAATTGAAAGGAAATACAAAACCTTAATGGATATGGTTGATGTCATGCTATAAATTAAGTTCTAAAGTACTTAAGAACTTGTGAAGAAAGATCTTGCTCTCAGCTTGCTTTATACTTAATAAGGTTCCTTTCAAGAAATGCCAAGGATTCTGGGCCTAAGATTGGAAAGATTAGACCAAAATAATTGACATTGTATTTATAGGTTATATTTTAAATAAGAATATTAGTAAATTTTTAGTAATTAACTAAGAGGTGAGGAAGTTTTATAATAATACTATCATATCATATATATATCCTAAGTGGCGCGCGAACGCACACACTTTTTTCCATATGATTTCATAAGATAGAATATAGATAATTGTATTCTTTAGTTAAAGATGATTTATTTTATACTTCTAAATTTTTGATAAATTAAAACTAAAAAAAGTCCTAACTGACCCAAGTCATATATATTAATTTTTTTTATCCGTCAATTATCGATCCCTGTATAGTTTTGAAATCTCTATATAGTCCCCCATAAGTCATTTTATCTGTTGATTAGAATGATCACTACAAAAAATGTTACATTTACTCACGCCAGTATAAGCGTGAGTAAAAGTGTCAATAAGCGTGAGTATAGATCAAAATATTTTTACTCACGGAAAAAAATCTTATACCGGCGCTAAAAAATACCTACGACTTAAAGGGGCTTAATGATATAGCCATATCATGAATGGAAAAATTTCATGGTAATAGATTTTTAGGTTTTAGTCAATGCTTATATATATGGAATAAAAGTAATAATTATTACTTTTTCTTTTACTTTTACTCACAGATATTATCCGTGAGTAAAAGTAGTAATTATTATTTTTCTTTATTTTTTACTCATGGATAATATGCATGAGTAAAAACATATTATATAATTTTTTTTCTCTCAGATTTTATTCCGTGAGTAAAAAGAGCTCGTTAATTATTACTTTGCTAGGGACTAAACAGAAATTTTCATTGGGAACTTTGCAAAGCAGCCCTACAAAAACCTTAAAAGCAACTGCAAAACAGCATAAAACAAAAGAAGGATTTCCACAAGCCCAAAAAGCATTTCATTCCATCATATATATATTTATAATAAGCATCCTCTTGCACTACATAGATTACTAGAAAAGCTCGAAAGAATCACTTCTACTGCACTTTCTACACAAAAGGGCACAATTTCCGGCTCAAAAATTTGCTAAGTCTGATCATATTTCAATTCCACAAACGAAATGCACATACCCCGACTCTCCTGGTGGCGCCGACTTTCTCATGCCTAAAATCGTTCAATTTGATGAGAAAAATATGTTCATTGAGCTTGTGATGTCAAGGAAAAGTCATAAAACTAGATATACCTTCTCAAACACAAGATTAGGATTGTGGATCATGTCACCAGGTGTTGGCTCCAGCTTCTTTGTTGAAAGACTCACTCTGCCTCCTTCCCGATCATGGCTTAATATCATTACCTTTTGACAAAAAAGAAAGAGCTCTTAAAATATATTCACAACCAAGCTGAAGAATGAAGTTTTGAAATTCAAGTAACCTTGAGGGTGTCACCTGGTTGAAGGACCTTTGAAATGTCGGAAACTCAGTCATGGCAATTCCCACCTGATTTGATGCAATTCCCACAATTTCTTTTGTCATAAAAAAACAATTCGGTGACAATTCCAAAATAAAAAATTTAGACTATTAGATGGGTGGGTTCAAACCCAATCCAAGCTGAAAGCTTTGACTTGGTTTCTAATACAAAGAAAGAGCACATACTCCAGAACAAAGCCAACTCCTCAAATACACAAAACATAAAGCTCAGAACAAGTAGAGAAAAATCAACTCACTTCTTCCTAGGATCTGATCAATACCTGATTGTCAAACTGTACCTATTGCATGCCATCTTTGAATCAGTAGTTGCTGCACATCATCCAAATCTGTTTGAAGCTTCCAAATTAATTTATTTAGTAAATAGGGAGTGTGTTTTGGACCCAACAAGACTGGAATAATAAAAATGATGCATGGCACAATGAAGCTCATCTCAATATAGCAATAGCAATAAAACAAAATTGTGAGTAGATCATGCACAGTTCAGAAATACACCTAAAATCAAGAAGCATTAAATAAACACAGATGGATGGGCTCAGGGATTCATCAATATTTTTAGAAAACAACGGAAAAAAAAACAATACAGAAAACTCCTGAAAACACAAAAGAGAAGAAAAGAATGCGCGCACTTTGAGAAGAGAATCATTCAAGAAATTAACCATTGTCAATGCTATGAATTGAGTGTCGATATTTCCAGAAAATTAACGACGAGTTCTTGTGAAGGCCCCTATCTGCTACTGAATTGCTTTTTGAGAATTCAGCTAATATGGTAAAAGGATTGAAAACCGCTATTGTTGGCCATGCAAGGAACCATAAGGAATCAAAGGGTGTGCAGACATCAACAAGGGGCATCCAGGGTTTTTTCCCATGTCTAGCTAGAAAACTATAACTCAAAACCTTGAAACGTTATACCCGACAGAAATGCCCCACACTTCAGCCTCAAACTACATATATATGAGTTCTTCGGGGGTCTGACTCCAGATCAAAGTTGGTCTTTCCAAAATCAGATACAAGCTACACCAGTAGATTATTTTTTACATCTTTAACTTTTCTTTTTTTTTTTCTTATTGCTTTCTGAGTAAGGAAATTGCACATCATGAGACTAGAACATGAACTCCATCTATAGGAGAGGAGTGCATTGAGACAAGAGATAAAAAGATCTGAAAACAATCTAAACACCATTTCAATCATCCAAGACATGCAGAATCAACTTAACATCTAACCGTTCTAAAATGAACTGAAAGAACTAAAGCATAACACCAACAGAAATTACATTGTTTTGATCTCACTGGAGAATTCTTCATGTTCTTGGCACATAACGAATATGAAATCAGGAACACCACATCCAAGTGTATCTACCAGCATTCCTTGGTCATTCAAAGAGAGGCATCCACTAAGCAATTCCCATTCTACAATAAGATCTAATTAAACCCCTAGCGAAATCTAGCACCCAATTGATGATCAACGTTAATAGAACTCGCCGAAAACCTAAATCCAACTAGGGTTAGCATTCCGGATCGAGCTCGAATACTAAAAAGAATACAGCTACATAGAAAATCAAAGGAAACACGGAATTGGACAAAAATAAAGAAAAATGGAAAAGAGCATCAAGCCTCACCAGCTGGAGTCCGGTTTCTCACGATCTCCACAGAAGCTAGATCTGGCCGGCCGGAGTTCGTTGGAGAAGAAGAGGGTTGGCCGGCCTCTAGCGGCGCAGGCAAGGCAGAGCCGGGCTGCTGGCGCGGCCAAAAGGGGCGGAGGTGCTTTGAGGAGACGCCGACGGAGACTGCAGGTGGTGCCCGGCGTTGGCCGCGGGCGGGGGATGGAGGTCACGGACGGCCGGCCATTGGCCGCAAGCGGTCAGGTGGCTGCGGCGGACGGCGAGCTCGGGGGGGGGAGGGGGGGGGGGGGGGGAAACAGTGGCTCGCGGAGGCGTCTCTGGCAGAGATCGGCCGGGCACAGGGGGCGGATGGCCGGGCGCGGGCAAGGATGGGTCGCCGGGCTGGCGGCGGAGGCTCGCCTGCGGTCAGTCGGCGGGCAAGGGAGAGAAAGGAAGGAGAAGAGAGGGGAAAGGGGATCGTGAAAGTGAAAAAAGGGAGAAGGGATCTCAATTTGATTTAGCCCTAGGTCCGCCTTAGTCCATATATATTATAATATATATTATAATATATATTCTTCCATTAAATTTCTTATTTCCCTAGATTTTATCACATGCCCATTTAATCACGATTATTCCTCATTCTACTATGTTAAAATAAATTAAACATTCATTTAATTTTATCTCCCCACTATGTACTCACATGGGCTATTATAACATCACATGTGTCTCTAGAAAAATTCATCAACTCTGATACAGGAAGTCCGACTTCAATGATTCCAATGGTCACGGGCGTAATTAAACATTCATTTAATTAACACTTAATAAATTTCTATTTAATTAATCAGGCTTATACTATCCACCTCCAACTATAATAATTATGAGTTTTTCTTAGTGAAAAAAATTTGAAGAAAATGAAACAGATTTTTTTCTTTATTTTAAGTATATTAAAAATATAATAGTTGTGACTATAAATTACTTCAAGACTCACAAATAAATCTAAACATGATTAATATATAATCTTTACTCGATTGGAAAAAAATCCATGTGAAAAAAGCCTCTACAGTTACATATAAAATAATTGTGAGTATGAATTACTTTAATATTCATGCATGAATCTAAGCGTGATTATAATATATAACCTATAGGCATGGTTAAAAAAAATCCGTGACAAAAAAAACCCTCTATAGTCACATATAAAATAACCGTGACTATAAATTACTTTAATACTCACACATAAATCTTAGTGTGACTATAACACATAACCTATAGTCACGGTTAAAAAAAATCCGTGACTAAAAAAGCCTCTATAGTTACATATAAAATAACCATGACTATAGATTACTTTAATACTCACGCATAAATCTAAGCGTGACTATAATATGTAACCTATAGTCACGGTTAAAAAAAATCTGTGACTAAAAAAGCCTCTATAGTTACATATAAAATAACCGTGACTATAGATTACTTTAATACTCACGCATAAATCTAAGCGTGACTATAATATGTAACCTATAGTCATGGTTAAAAAAATCCGTGACTAAAAAATCCTCTATAGTTACATATAAAATAACCGTGACTATAAATTACTTTAATACTCATGCATAAATCTAAGCGTGACTATAATATATAACCTATAGTCACGGTTAAAAAATCCGTGACTAAAAAATCTCTATACCACATATAAAATAACCGACTATTTATAAATTACTTTTAATACTCACACATGAATCTAAGTGACTATATATGTAAGTTTTAGTCACGCTTTAAATTTCAATGAGTAAAATTTCTGTGAGTAAATGTAACATTTCTCAGAAGTGGATATATCCGCTTTTACTATTCTCTTCAAGTGTTTAAAATCGGAAAAATATAAATTATCAGGACTATTTGATGATTTCTCCTATATATGGTTTCAGAGTTACCTCAGTTGGGCTCATATGATAAAAGAGCTCTCGTTGGAACTCCTCCTTCAGTTTCAAACTTGTTGGTGGATTGTTAGGTCCCATACCATAGTACATTTGGAACACATCTCCATATCCAGATAAATCTTCAACCACCTGTTGAAAATTGTGGAACAAAAATATAATTTATAAACTGAAGAACTTTTTATTTAATTAAAAGTACTAGCTAGTATTAGAAACTTGATCACATTATAATTAGAATGAAAAAGCACAACCTTGCAATTGAAATCACTCAGTACTTGAAAACTAGCTAGAAGAGTTTGATATATATTATTCACACTTTCTCTCATCATTTTGAAAAAGAGGTTTTTGATCATTATATTTTGCATGCAGCAGCTTTGGATACTTAACTCATTTCACAAGGTGGCCAAATACAGAACAAGTGCATACATATAATTGATTTAAGGTAATTGTAAATCCAAATGAGAGAAATACTGCACATCATTCATGTCCTCCTCAGTGAGAAACCCAAATGGAAGCATTGTGGCTGCAAGGAAGATGACAACAGAGATCTTATCTGCAAATTCATGCAAAGCCTGAGTCAAACTCAGCCCTCCAGCACTGTGCCCTACCAAAACCACCTGAAATTCAAAGCACTAACAATCATATATATATACATATAGATATGCATGCATGCATGCAATATTGTTGAAACTAAGATGAGAGAGACCTTGTGATTGGGAGGCAAGCAGGACATGAAATGAGAGAGGGGTTGATTGTAGTCATGGAAGGAGACGAGGGTGTTTGGGTCGGTGAGATTGACGCCGGCTCCGGTGAGGTCGAAGCAGGAGACCTTGTGGCCGGCGTCCTGAAGGAGATGACGGAGTTTGAACCAGCACCATGCGCCATGACCGGCACCGTGTACCAGCACAAAGTGCTGCTGCAATGATGCCATCTCTCTCTCTCTCTCTCTCCTTCCCCGAGTGATGGGGCAGTATGTGGTGCATCAAACGTCTTTTATCTTTTGCCATTCATCATTATAGACTTTTTTTTTTCTTCTTATTATTATTTAATTTCAAAATTATTTTATTTATAGAAATGACCATGGAGTTGTCCGGTCAGCATCCATAAAATTGATTAGGATTAAAAATAATAATATAAATTTTTAAAAATTTTAAATAAAAAATATAATATTTTATAACTAACCCCTTCATAATAGTTTTTTTTTGGAGCTACAAAGGCCATTTAGCTCCAAAGACCATTTAGCTCTAATTCGAGCTAGCTGATTGAGGTTTGTTGGAGCTAAACGACTCCAAATAGCTTATTTCAGTGCTCTCTGGAAAGAAAATGTGTTCCACAGATGGGTTCTTTGAGATAAACAGCCTTTCAAAAACCATTTAGCTTCAAAGAACTGATTTTAGTGCTCTCTAGAGCTATATGATGTTCTGTAGATTGTTTAGCCTCAAGGATAGGGGTGCCCTTGGAGCTAAAGGGCCTTTCAAAGGCCATTTAGCTTGAGAGAGTTGATTTTAGTACATTGTTTCTTAAACTTAGCCCGGGAGATAGGGCCACTGGAGCTAAACAACCTTTGAAAGGTCATTTAGCTCGAGAGAGGTAATTTTAGTGCTCTTTGGAGCTAAATAATGTTCTGCATACCGTTTAGCACTAGATAAGATTGTTAGAGCTAAATAACGATTGAAAGACCATTTAACTCAAGAAAGCTGATTTTAGTTCTCTTTGGAGCTAAACAGTGTTCCGTGGACCATTTAACCCCAGAGATAGGGCTCTTGGAGCTAATCAACCTTTCAAAGATCGTTTAGCTCTAGAGAGCTAATAGGTTTCATGGAGTAATGGCTTTTGAAAGGCCATTTAAAGGCCATTTAGCTCTAGAGAACTGATTTTAGTGCTCTTTAAAGCTAAATGGTGTTCCGCAAACTGGTTAGCCCCAGAGGTAGGGCCCTTGAAGCTAAACGAACTTTGAAAAACCGTTTAATATATATTGTTCAACAGGGCCCCTATATATATATATTATATTTACACCCCTTGATATTTATTTTTACTCCATGCTTAATCCTAGTCAGCATCCAGTTAGCATTTTGGGTGCTGACTGGACAACCCTAAGGTCATTTTGACAAATAAAATAGTCCTAAGACCAAGAAATTAAAAAATATTTTCAAAAAAGCCATATTGACAAATAACCCTTATCAATCCTTTTCCTTATATTGTGTGGCTCTTGTATTGTTAAAAAAAAAAGAACAAATATTTTTTTTTATTCCTGATGTATTTCCAATCAATCAATTTTTCTAATTTTTTTGTGGTTATCTTTTTATCCTTTCTTTTAGAATTTATTTTACATTCATCCCTTCTGTTATTCATTTTTTTTTTTTTTTCAAAAAATTCCAAGCCTATCCTTGTTTTCAATTTTCCCGGTAGTTTTTATAACATTAATGCTAAGCACGATCATGTTATCAATAAATACTAAGCGTGTTAAATCTTCTTCATATTACTCCGTCATTTCATGCATCATTGTTCACCTTTTTGTGCGCTACTCGTATTCACTCCCGTTCCTCCTAACTTCTGCAGACATTGATAGATCTCCAATTGTTAAGATGCCAAGATTTTGAAAGTTTTTTTTCCCCCTCTTTTCTTGGGTTTGTGATGTTATACTTGTTACACCTTGCTTATATTACTTACCAATTTTGTAGGTTATCAATAATGACATTCTTTACTATTGTAAGGTAATCACGAATAGGACAGGGAGAGGCCTTCAATTTTAAAGCTGTCCAGATTTTGTGAGTTTTTTTTTTCCTTTTTTTGAGTTTTTGGAGCCTATACTTGTCACTCATGTGTTTGTATTACTTACTGATTTGTTGGTTGCCAATGTAGACCTTTTTTGGTATTACAAGGTATAAGGAAGAAGGTCACTTCTAGAGTTCAACCATGTGTTGTGTACATGGGACTTTGTCTTAGAGAAAATAAGCACATTAGATGTTACAAGCTTCTCTAGTGAGAGTGAAGTTCGTAATCCCACACAATCACAAAACGATTTGCTCCATTGATACAAATGAGAATATCTTCAAGATGTGCAACATATACCATATATTCAAAAAGAATGTAGTTGACATGACACTTGAGGACCAGAGAGAAACAATAGAAGCCCCCTCAGTCTCGCTGTTACCCTCATAAATAATGTTTCTCTTTCTCACATTTTATAAATTTTGTACTATAGAATTATGTTGTTTAGCTGTGAAAGTCTATGTTATGTATGTTTACCTACCAACATGACAGTGGTCACAATTATGGGTTTTAATATATTTTTAATATTATTGTTTATTTTTTAATCCTAATTATTTACCTTATGGGCTTGTTGTTTATTTTTACCAATAACTATCCCAAGCATTGGGGATCCATTCTCTTAGAGCGTTTCCGTCAACTCAGACCCCATGATATCATTATAGGCATAGAGATACTACAAAAAGTGTTACATTTAGTCATGCCAGCATAAGCATGAATAAAAGTGTCAATAAGCGTGAGTATAGATCAAAATATTTTTACTCACGGAAAAAAATCTTATACCGGCGCTAAAAATGTCATGACTAAAGAGGCGGCGGTACATAAGCGTATAATGACGAAAAATTTCCGTGAGAATAGATTTTAGGTTTTTCACACACTTGTATATGCGTGAGTAAAAGTAATGATTATTTCATTTCTATTACTTTTATTCACATATATTATCCTTGAGTAAAAGTAGTGATTATTATTTTATTATTATTTTTTACTCATGGATATTATGCATGAGTAAAAAAAAATTATATATATATATATATATATATATATATATATATATATACACTCACGGATTTTATTCGTGAGTAAAAACAAACTTTATTATTTTTCCTTTCTATTCACGCATAAAATATGCCATGCTCATGAATTTTCCTATAACAATTGACTATATATAAAAATATGCTATGCACAAATATTTTTCTATAACAGATAATTCAAAAAAATAAAACAAAATCAAATAAAATATATTGAGTAGTAGGATACAACATTATCTTATCAAAGTATATCATCAATAGTACCTAATATAAGCACCATGACACCATATATATCACCAACCTTTTGTATGGAGTACCACTTTCCAAGAAATTCTTGAAAAACAAATCATGAAGTAGTTCTCAGGTTTACAAGAGAAAAAACAAAGAATGAAAAAGAAGGTAAATCCCTAGCTGATTTATACCAAAAATTATGGACACGAGAAGGGGAAAAGGAAGTATACAAGATAGCAAGGCTAAGAGATAAAAAAAGGGAAAGACTTGAACCAAATCAAGTGCATTAAGGATGAGTCTCAACAGGTCTTGACAAGAGATAAGAAAATTAAGGAGAGATGGAGAAACTACTTTGATCACTTGTTCAATGCAAGTCATGAGGATAACCCTACAGATTTTTATGCATCAATGATAGAAAGGAACTTTAGCTATACACGTAAGATCAGGCCTAGCGAAGTCAAGGAGGCACTGGGAAAAATGAAGGCTGGAAAAGCTTGTGGCCCAGATGTTATCCGATTGAAGTTTGGAAGTGCCTTGGAGAAGTAGAGGTAGAGTGGTTAACCAAACTCTTCAACTTTATCTTAAAAGGGAGGAAAATGTCAGACGACTGGAGAAAGAGCATTTTGGTTCCTATTTATAAGAATAAGGGAGATATTCAAAATTGCACCAACTACCATGGTATTAAGTTAATGAGTCATACGATAAAACTCTACGAGAGGGTAATAGAGCATCGACTCAAGTATATCACGAAGGTGTCAGAGAACCAATTTGGTTTTATGCCAGGTAGATCCACAACAGAAGTCATTTTCCTATTAAAAAACTTGATGGAGATCTACAGAGAAAAGAAGAAGGATCTTCATATGGTTTTTATTGACCTAAAGAAAGCATATGATAGGGTACCAAGACAAGTCCTTTGGTCGGTATTGGAGAGGAAAAACATTCATGTAAAATATATAAATATTATTAAGGATTTGTATGAGGGAGCGGTTACAAGTGTGAGAACAAGAGGGAGGCGTCTGAAGGAGTTTCCTATAACAGTGGGTCTACATCAGGGATCGGTCTTGAGCCCATACCTGTTTACCCTACTAATGGATGAATTAACTAGTTATATCCAAGATGACATCCCATGGTGTATGTTGTTTGCGGATGATGTTGTCTTAGTGGATGAGAATAGAGATGGAGCAAAAGCTAGAATTATGGAGAAACACTTTAGAAAGTAAAGGCTTTAGGTTAAGTAGAAATAAGATAGAATATATGCACTGTAATTTTAGTCTAAGTAGGAGAGATGAAGGAGAAGTAAAACTAGGGAGAGTGGTAGTGCCTAAGGTTAACCATTTTAGGTATTTAGGTTCCATTTTCCAGGATGATGGGATGATAGATGAAGATGTAACCCATAGAATCAAAGCTGGATGGTTGAAATGGAGAAGTGCCACAGGGGTGTTATGTGATAAAAAGATGCCTAACAAAATAAAGGAAAAATTTTATAGGACGGCAGTTAGACCGGCCATGCTATATGGGAGTGAGTGTTGGGCAACTAAAGTTCAACATATGCATAAGATGAATGTGGCCGAAATGAGGATGTTAAGATGGATGAGTGGTCATACAAGATTGGACAAGATTAGAAATGAACACATCCGACAGAAGGTGCATGTTGCACCAATTGAAGATAAAATACAAGAAGGGCGTTTAAGATAGTTTGGACACTTACGCCAGAGACCCCCAGATGCTCCAGTTAAAAAATGTGATAGTTTAGTTGTAGAAGGTAAGAAGAGGGGTAGAGGTAGGCCTAGGATTACGTGGAGAGAGTGTCTAAGGACCTACATATGTTAGATATTGAGCCGGATCTTGCTTTTGACAAAGCGACATGGAGACAAAGAATTCATATAGCCGACCCTGCCTAGTATAGGATTACTCATAAGTCGGCTAAAAGGTTTTCCTTCATTAGCTTAGCTTTGTTTGTAGGGATACTGTTCTACTTCTAACATTTCAATCTCTCATAGAAATTATCTGTTGTTATTATTATTTATTTATGTATTTTTATTTTTCATTTTATTTCATTTTATTTCAGTTTATTTCATTATTTTATTTTATTTTTATTTCATATTTGAGAGCGACATGAAAACAGAGAATCCATATAGTTGACCCCATCTAGTATGGGATTAAGACTTAGTTGTTGTTGTTGTTGTTGTTGTTGTTGTGCATACATAAAAATGGTAACAAGAGGGAGACAAGCCGGAAATGTCTCTTCCAACCCGTTCCCACCCCATTAGGGATAAGCCCAAAGTGTCATCTCAAAACAACTGGGCTAATAGGACACTTGGATCAATATCAAATTTGTATCTTTTTTTAACCTAGAATATTTTGTGATATCAAACATCAAAATAGACCCAAACTTCAAATATATAAACTGAGGAGAAAGGAAAGACAAGTGTGCTAAGGGGGTAAAGTAGTATTTCCCATCTCCAGGGAATGAATGGGTTTATTTGGTTAGATAGAAGTAGAGGCCTTGAGTATCAATCGCAAAGCTCCTCGTGGAAATTTGAGAAGAAAGCATTGTGGATCCTGCTTCCTATGGTCATCACTTCACTTGGTGGCCACTTTCTCCATCATATTCTCTTGTTGCTCGATCTTCACCACCCTATCATGCATTGTCTTTTATATAAACTCGCCAAGACTTTATTAATATCTTCTTCACCTCCAAGGAATTTTGCAGCTTTTAAAAGCCATGCTTGAGATGGACGCATGAGCATTGAAGCCAATAATATTGAGTCCCGAGGCAAAACGACCTTATCACCGCCAATGGACCCTCACCCAGCAGTGCAATAGGTTCAAGGCCTCAAGCCCCGCTGCGGGTTCGGAGTGGACTCGTGGGGGCGCTTCCTGTGGCGGTGTCTCAGGCGCTGCGACCGCGTGGATCCAACACTTTGACTGGCATTATTCCCAGTTGCATTGCCGGGATTCGAACCCAGGCGCCCCATCCTTTGATTAGTCTTAGCGGATGGTCACTTGACCACCCGCTCATTCTGTCAAAAAAAAAAAAAACGACCTTATCAGCTTGTGAATACCTTTGCTTGGCTTTTCCTTTCTTTCCCCTATATGTATATTGCTTGTGACATTTTAAGGTAAACTTCTTGAAGGAAAATGTTAGTATGGGGAAGGCATTAATGGAGGAGTGTTGGAGCCTATTGATTGCACATTAAAAGAATACAATGATGTTATCGATGAGGTCTTGGTTGCATCATTACAGACTCACAATTGGGTGTTTTAGAAGTCAGACATGACATACTAATGTAACTACTTGTTCAAAGAGGGAAGATGGTATATATGAGATGTGTTTGAATGTAGTGAAGTTATTCAATGTGTGGATATGATAGGCCCATCACCTTCCTGTAAACATGGTAGATGACTTTATAAGATATCTATTACTTGTATAATATTTACCACATAATGTTCTTGTAAGAAAATGTTTAGTTTATCACAAACTATTTGTTATACTATATTAATTCAACTTAGTTTTACATCTTTATCTTTATTTTTGCCATCAAATGCTCAGTATAGCATGGTATCATTTAATATTTTAAAAATTTTATTTATTATCAAGTGTCTATGTTTAATATATGCCATTCGTTTTTAGTATTACGCGTTTATTATTCATATAAATATCAAGATTGTTAGAATTTTTAAAAATTTAAAATCAGATAATGAATCAAAGGTTTTTAGGATTTTTTAAATATATATATATATATATATATATATATATATATATAGGGGCTGATACTATGCTCGGGCTTTATCAATCGCCAAGAAGTACAGATTATCATTTTGGCTCCACTTGCAAAAGATATTTTGAGGAAATCCAACCGTATGGATGGAAAGAACATCGAAAATAAGCTAGCATGTCAATTTTCATACAATTTGGGAACTTGTAGGGTCTTGTGTGAAATTTTGAACCGATAAGATTTCTATAAATTTTCACCCGTTAAGATAAATACCCTACAAGTTCCCAAATTGTATGAAAATTGACATGCTAGCTTATTTTTCGATGTTTTTTCCATCTATACTGTTGGAAATCCTTAAAACACTATGCATGTGGCCAAATGGGAGGTGACCTTACTTGCATAGTAATCCGGCCTGCCTTATAATATCACTCCCGTATAAATAAATAAATAAATAAATATATATATATATATATATATATATATATATATATATATATATTAAGAATGTTAAAGTGAGTCCGGCCGCATTTGCGGCTGGCCCACTCTAACACTAAGCCGGCTGGGGTTTTGTAGATTTGGGCTTTTTATTTTTATTTTTTTTTGGGTGGTTGGTTTTGGGTGTTAAAGTTGGCCGGCCACATTTACGGTCGGCCTCACTCTAACATGACTTGTGTGTGTATATATATATATATAGTAGGTTCATGAATATCTTAAACGCTTAAGCATGGCATTATTAGCACGACACTCAAAACAACTGGGCTAATAGGACACTTGGATCAATATCAAATTTGTATCTTTTTTTAACCTAGAATATTTTGTGATATCAAACATCAAAATAGACCCAAACTTCAAATATATAAACTGAGGAGAAAGGAAAGACAAGTGTGCTAAGGGGGTAAAGTATTTCCCATCTCCATCCAGGGAATGAATGCGTTTATTTGGTTAGATAGAAGTAGAGGCCTTGAGTATCAAACTGCAAAGCTCCTCAGGAGCTGAGAAGAAAGCATTGTGATCCGCTCCTATGGTCATCACTTCACTTTGGTGGCCACTTTCTCGATCATATTCTCTTGTTGCTCGGTCTTCACCATCCTATCATGCATTGTTTTTATATAAACTTCGCCAAGACTTTATTAATATCTTCTTCACCTCCAAGAAATTTTGCAGTTTTAAAAGCCATGCTTGGAGATGGACGCATGAGCATTGAAGCCAATATTGAGTCCTGAGGCAAAACACACATATTGAGTCCTGAGGCAAAACACCAATAAACACACACCCATTCACATGAGAACAGGCGAAATCACTTTTTAGGGTAGTGTTTGCGTATGCCTCTAACTTGTATGATTGTTGGTTTAATTGAAAAATTTGTTGACTAATTCATCGCTTACCACTGAAATCAATACATATATTTCCAACATTCTAGAAGGTAAGTTCATGCCACAACCATATTGTTCATGCTTTAAATGCTATTGATAATTACTATTAAACTCCTCTTCATGCCCTGAATATTGTATAAATCAAGTGCTTAATCACTACCTTAACATGAAACCCTGCAACCCTTTAATTACTATTACAACTTCATCTCATTGTTGATTAATTATGCTTGAGGATCCACCACTATTAGCCGAATTAATTAGGAATCATAATCATTTGTCTTCACATGCTTCAAAGGAAAACCAGTAGTAACATGGCAACAAATTCCATCAGTCGCTTGACTGTAATTACATACATTTGCATCAAAACTAATTACTTGCCAATCCACTTTAAATCATTAATTAATCTAGTTTCTTGCAGCTACATCAGCACTGCATAATTAATATTCCACTTCAACCCTCAATCAATAAAAGCACTTGTAGCATGATTTTAAATCTTCAATACATCACAACCTCTGCAAATTGATATTAGAACCTATAATCTATTAGGCTTTGATTAATTCAGTTATTACTCACTAATTGTTGTAACCTTAAACAATAGCTAAGCTTCTTAAATAACTTCAAATCTATAGTCTAGTGACCTATTTATTAAATTCATATTACCAAATCTCTATATATAGCATGGGTTTCGATCTATTTATGCAATTCTACTGCCATATTGCTGTCTACAATTCAGTTGTGCTTCATTTCAATCTTACCCTAAATTCACTAATGTTTACTTGTTATTAAGTGCTAAAATTTCTAGTGCCATAATTTCTATTTTGTGTAACATCTAGTGCCATATTGTCACATCTATTTCATTACCAAACTGCTAAAACTCATAGCTATTATATGTCCTGCTGATCTTTTGTTACATTATTGCTGAAATTTTTGTCTACTTGTTATAAGTTGTTGAATTTCCCTGTCATTAGCTTATTGAAATTACTGTTTATATATATTACCTTGGTTTTCGTTTGAATTTAGTTGTAATTTATTTCTATTTGCTTGTAATATTATGATGAAATTTGCTTGCTTATTCGATCACCTGATCACTAGTTTACCAAAACCACCTGATTCTCACTCACTTGGCTATCATATCTTTCCCACAACCCAACTTATCTTGCAGCCGGCCGGACTCTAACACGTATATATATATATATATATATATTATATATATATAGTTAGTTAGTTAGTTAGTTAGTTACCTCAACTGGGCTCATATGATATAAGACCTCTCGTTGGAACTCCTCCTTCAGTTTCAAACTTGTTGGTGGATTTTCAGGTCCCATACCATAATACATTTCATAGACATCTCCATATTCAGATAAATCTGCAACCACCTGTTGAAAATTGTGCAACAAGATATAATTTATAAACTGAAGAATTTTTAATTAAAACTAGTATTAGCATGATCACATTATGATTAGAATGAAAAGCATAACCATGCAATTGAATTCACTCAGTACTTGAAAATTAAACTAGCTCTAGAAGTTTGAATTGTATTTCCTCTCTTATATATATATATATATATATTTTTTTGAGAAGGCCTCTCTTGTATATATTATTCACACTTTCTCTCATCTTTTGAAGTTTTTTATCACTATATTTTGCAGTAGCTTTGGAGACTGAACTCATTTCACAAGGTGGCCAAATACAAAACTAGTTTAGTTAGTTGAGCATTTCAATGCTAGATCTGTTGACTAGTTCAAATTAAACAAGTGCATACTTAATTAAACTGTTTATTATATAAATACAATTGAATTAAAGTAATTGTAAATCCAAATGGGAGAACAATTAAGGGAGAACTACTGTACTGTACATCAGTCATGTCCTCCTCAGTGAGAAACCCAAATGGAAGCATTGTGGCTGCAAGGAAGATGGCAACAGAGATCTTATCTGCAAATTCATGCAAAGCCTGAGTCAAACTCAGCCCTCCAGCACTGTGCCCTACCAAAACCACCTGAAATTCAAAGCACTAACAATCATATATATACATATAGACATGCATGCATGCAATATTGTTGAAACTAATTAATTAGATGAGTTATTTATATATATTTAGAAAGAGACCTTGTGATTGGGAGGCAAGCAGGACATGAAATGAGAGAGGGGTTGATTGTAGTCGTGGAAGGAGACGATGGTGTTTGGGTCGGTGAGATTGATGCCGGCTCCGGTGAGGTCGAAGCAGGAGACCTTGTGGCCGGCGTCTTGAAGGAGATGCCGGAGTTTGAACCAGCACCATGCGCCATGCCCGGCACCATGCACCAGGACGAAGTGCTGCTGCAATGATGCCATCTCTCTCTCTCTCTCTCAGTGATGGGAGTATCTTTTCACCAACTTCTACCAAGAGAGTGAAAGCTCACACTCTCCCTGATGCCAAAGAAGAAGTATTACTATAATAAACCCTAAACATCCTCAGATCTATCCCTCCTGTCCAGGTCTCGACCTCCGACTGCCTCCACAACTCCACTACAAATTAAATAAAAAATCAGAGAGAGATGAGAGCTTCTAAGGTTTTGAGAGAGAGAGAGAGAGAGAGAGAGAGAGAGGTTGGGAGGGAAAGAGGGAGAGTGGAGACTCTCTAGCGGAGAGAGTCAGAGAGAAGAGAGGAGAGAGAGAGTTAGAGAAGAGAGAAGAGAGGAGAAAGTCAGAGATGAAAGACAAAGTCAAACAGAGAAAAGTGAGCTCTAGGAGTCATACTATGAAAGAGAGGAGATAGAGGACGTTAAAAAAAAAAAGGGATAGAGGAATTTAAGACACCAAAAGAACATTGAATTCATTAACTGCTTTAAATTTTAACAAAAATCATAATATAATAAAGTTTAATGATGTATTAAAATAAAAAATATTAATAAATAGTATAAATAGTTTAAAAAAAATAAATTTATTTTATTTTATATTATATTATCGGGTAAAAAATCTTAAAGCACACATGGCACAATTCTGAGGGCTCGAATGAAGATCTAACTTGCCTCCAACCGCCTAGTCATCCAATGACGATGATCAACCCTCTAGAAAAGCCTAAGAAAATTGTAACAGTTGTCTCTAACTTGGTCTCTAGTTGTGTCTGAGTTCAAGCCTTATTGGAGTGCACTCCACTAATGTTCAAGTAGATCATAATCACTTAACCACATAACCGCCTCACTCACTATAAAAAGGAGGACCTCCGCCACCTTCAAAGAGGACCATGTACCTAGTTCACTATTCTCACTCCAATCGAGACTGATTGTTGAACAAGCACTTCTCTCTCTCACCTAGAGCTATCTCTTACTCTTTCCCTCTCCATTTTCTCCACTTTCCTCCTAGCCCTTCCATTTTCTAGAGCCTCTCTAACGTGAGGGTCAGAGGCTAATTTGGGGCACCTAACGCCCCACCCTCCTTTCTCCTCAAGCATCATCTTAGAAGTTGAGGGTGTCCATCATGACCAACCTACGGCCCTCGAGACGCCTCGCACTCCAAGGTATCATGACCTTGAGGAGAAGATCGAGGCGCTCACCCAAGCTCTCCAAATGGAAGAGCAATGGATATCCTAGCTCTAAACCCCACCTAAGAGGCTCATTTCTCAGACCCCAGGCCCGATCCCGGACCTCCTGCAAGCATCGTATGCGATGGCCAGAATGAGTAGAGACGGGCCCCACTCGGATACAAGGCCTAAGGGTGTAAAGCAGATAATGCAAAATAAATAACTTAATTTATTCAAAATAAACAGAGTTCGACGGAAAATATAACAAGGGTTCAAATACCCTACAAATACCAGGCCTGATGGGCACCTACAAAGCAAAATATCTCACTCAAAACAAGAAAGATAAACAAGGTCCTCGGACCTCTGCAAATCACCCGACCCACGATCGGCTCACCATCACAAGGCTAGAATCTTACGCCTCGTGATCAAGAAATGTGAAGAAAACAAGTGTATGAGCTTTCGAATGGAAAGCCCAGTAAGTACCCCTGCGGGGTTCAAGAAAATATGATATCAATAAAACATAAATATCAAAATCAAGCTCGGGGCACGCCCCTCGTAATAAACCCTAGGAGTCTATCACAAAAATAATCAAGATATCGACTCCTAGCTATGAGTTCCAAAGGAAGCTCCACAAACGTCTCCCCCGGTCAGTACCATCAACGAACCTGCTGAGAAAACGACCATCCGTCGCTACGGCCCTCGGGTCGTATGTCGGTAGCGCCACCTCTCTACGTGTCGATACCTGGCCAGCCGATCGACCCCTAATCGACCGCGGGGACAACCGCAGCACTCTCCCTCCGGCCAGAATGCCGGAACGCCGTGGTGTCCCGGCCCCTAACGCCTCGCAGAAAATCCGGAGCTCACCCGCCCAATCAAAACCGGACGAAGAACAGAACAAGTAGGGATACCAACATCCCGAAACAATCACACATGCTAAATATAGATTTCAACAAATCATGGAAGCATGTATGAAATAACAAGGCAATATGTCACAATAAAGACATGTCAATAGAATCTTCTAAGAGCGGAACAAGGCATGCTCGAACATGCAATCAAGAAATCAAGAAACCAATCAATAAATGACTGGGGGTACAAGGCTGAAGTACTTACCTAAAGTCACAAAGTCTTGTGCTCCACGGGACTTCTCGACGCATCCAAGTCAAAATCATTAAGACCATGTCTCAGACTTAATAAAAGTACATGTCTATAAACACTATATTTATGATGCATGCTCTATCGGCCCTCGAAGTTCTACTTATGAAGCTATCCCTCAAGCGCTCCTATGTCATTTTACTTTAAATGCCTTCCATAAATATCTTATGATGACACGGTGGTTAAGGCCCATCTCAAGGCCAAGTGGGGGTGTTAAGTTCGAATCCCCCTTGTCATCCTTCTACGGACCTTTTTATTTCTTTTTATTCCCTCTCTCCAAACTTGGTTAGACTAGCCCAAATCCTTGACTAGACCCAATCCCTTTTAATTCTTGATGGAGCCCATTTAGTTACTCATTAGTCAATCTTTAATTAACTAATCCATTTGTTCACAATTAATTAATCAAGGTCTTCAATGATTAATTAATATTCATTAACCAAGTTTCAACAAGTCTTTTAATTAATCTAACCATTAGATTATCCTCTCGACTAATCGCCATTTGAACCATACCAATGCTTTTAAATTAATCTAACCATCTTATTAGATTAATTAAATTTATCAAACCATTTAGCTAGTTAACTAATCTTTAATTAACTATCCACACTTTGATTAATTGATTAATCCTCTTAATCATTCTATCCTTTAAATTAGTTAAGCTCATCAAGATTATCTAGCTAAATCACCCTCAATTAAAGTGATATATCCACAGTTGATTTAACTGTTCATTTAATCCCTTTGATCAATTAATCAACCTTGATTATTCTATAGAGAACTTAATTAATTAAATCTAGAATTCTTTAATCAAAACCAGTTCAATTAAATTATACTAATCATTTAATCAAACTTTAGTTTAATTAAACTAATTCAAAAAAACTTATCTCTCCTCTCACCCCTTTCTCTCACTTTCCCTGTCTTTTCTTCAGGCCGCGACCCCGCCGGAAGGAGTAACCGCGCCCATCGTCGCCGTGGAGCTCCAACACCGCCTCGCCTCGGCACAAGACTCCTTGGTGGCCCGTGCCCTGTGAACCATCGCCGCGGGTCTTCCCCGACCAAAGATCCACCTCCCTCCTCCCTCCTCCCTGTTTTTTTTTCCAAGTCCGCTGATGGCGCCTCTTCTCCTGGCCCGGGCCCTCGACAGAGACCGGCGGAGGGTCCCGCATGTCCCTCCGCCGTCGCTACTCCTATATACGGCCTACCATGCATGCTAGTCGGAGAGATAAAAAACAGGAAAAGAAGACAGAAGGCTCACCGGAGATAGTGGTGGCGCGCTCGCGATGCATCACTGTTCGTCGGAGAAGAGGCATGCCTCTCTCTCTCTTACGCCTCGCAGTCCCCTCGCCGCCGTGAGGTTGCCTCCTCGCCTTCCTTCTCCCTCTCTTGGCCTCTCACCGCCTCGCCAGTCGCTGGTGTGTGCCTCCGTGAGCTCGCCCCGCTCCCTTTTTATAAGGCTCGAGATCTCAATCAGGGTCCCCACGATTGAGATCGTGATCCCTCCCTTTCCCTTTTTTTTTTGAATTCTTTCCTAATGCAAAGCGCCGTGATCGCGTGGCGGAGGAGGGAGGCAGCCACCGTGCCGGGCGGAGAGAAGAGTAGCTGTGGGTACCTCGGGATTGGTTCGTTCGTCTGATCAATGGCTGGGGATTGGTCGCACAGTAGGAGCACGCCCATGATTATGCCACGGCTGAAGCAAACCGTTGGAATGTTTGCTTCGCGATCAGCACCCTAAGGGATGATCGGATCCCAGCCGTCTATCCATTCTATACACAACTTCGTTGGTCTTTTGCACAAGAACCCTCCAGTTTCACAATTTTATAATTAGGTCCTCGTTCTGTGAGAGAGTGCACAATTTTTCTCAGGTCCCTATTCATTCCACTTTTATGTCTAGGTCCTCCTCCCAGAGACATTAACTTTACTTGTAGTCCTCAAACTTTATAAATTTACTATTCGGTCCTTGGCAGCCTCAAAATAATTTAAATTAATTTCCTTCTCCTTCCTTAGATAAACTTAATCAACCCATCTTAGGATATTCCCAATTACATTAAATCAATCTTGATTTTCCCCATTACCAATTTGGACCAATCATGATCAATTTAAAAGACTCTTCCTAATTTAATTAAATTGGTCACTTCCAAATTTAATTAAATAAATCCCTAATTTTTCTTAAATAAACTACTCTATATTTACTAACTCCTTTTAAATTTGCTCATGACCATTTTACCAAAATGCCCTTGGGACTTTTAATTATCCCTAAAATGCTCTTTTGCAAAATAATTAGAAATTTAAATAGAGGAAAATTTTAAATCCCTTTTTATTCAATAAAATCATGGATTTTATAATCTCCCCCCTTACAAAAATTTCGTCCTCGAAATTTAGATTAGATCCTCTAAAAAAATTCATCCCGAGACGAATAACTCCGGGTAATGCTTCTTCATATCTTCTTCGCGTTCCCAAGTGGCTTCCTTGTCGGAGTGATGGTTCCACTTCACATTCACAAAAGGAGTGGTTCGATTTCTCAACTGTCGTTCCTGGCGGTCTAAGATTTCCACCGGCCATTCCTCATATGACATGTCCTCTTGAACTTCCACTGGAACCTGTGGAATCACCCGAGATGGATCCCGAATACATTTCTTCAGCATAGAAATGTGGAACACGTCATGAACTTGGGATAGGTTCGGGGGTAGAGCTAATCAGAGGCCACGGCTCCTACCCTCCGTAATCCTCGGCGGGTCCAATATAGCGGGAAGCAAGCTTCCCACGCCTTCCAAATCTCACAACACCCTTCATAGGCGACACCTTCAGAAATACCGCATCGCAAACCTGAAACTCCAGCTTAGTACGCTTCAGGTCCGCATAACTCTTTTGCCGGCTTTGAGCATCCTTCAACCTCTCCCTGATCATCCGAACCTGCTCCTCTGTCTGACGGATGAAGTCTGGTTGCTTTAATGTCTTCTCAGCCATAAGCTTCCTCTCACCCACATCTCCCCAACAGATCGGTGTCCGGCACTTCCTCCCATAAAGTGCCTCATATGGAGCCATCTGAATGCTCGCCTGGTAACTGTTGTTGTAGGCGAACTCCAACAAACTCAGACGCTCATCCCAAGATCCTCAGAAAGTCCAAGGCACATGCCCTCAACATGTCCTCCAATACCTTGATGGTCCTCTCGACCGACCATCCGTTTATGGGTAGAAAGCCGTGCTAAATGCCAAACGGGTGCCCAAAGCCTCATGCAAAGCCTCCCAAAACCCTGAGACAACCTGGTGTCTCGATCGAAAGTAATCGACACCGGTACTCCATGCAGTCTCACACTGATCAATATACGTACCGAGCCAATCGCCCAATGTCGCGACCGCCCTCGTGAGGTATAAAGTGAGTCGACTTAGTCAATCACGACAATGACCCGCATTGACTCCTTTCCTCCGAAAGTACGCTGTAGCCCCGCCACAAAATCCATATTGATATGCTCCCATTTCCACTGTACGGGTAACTACCGTAATGTCCCGGTGGCCGATGCTCGGCCTTAACTAGCCGACAAGTGATGCATCCGCTACAAACTCTCATGCGACATCCCGCTTCATGCCCTTCCACCAAAAAGTGGTCCTTCAAACCTTTGTACATCTTAGTACCACCGGGATGAATCGCGATAGCCCGAGTAGTGGGCTTCCTCAAGAATCTCATTCTTCAACTCGTGAACTCACGGGCACACAAATCAAGTATCAAACCTAAGAGTATCATCCTCATGCACTCAACCGTGTCGCCTCTCGCCTAATCTGACTCCGATCTCCTCAAGATCTTTATCTTGCTTCGAAAGCATCTTTAATCCTTCCCAACACCGAGGGTCGTGATGTGCAAGCCGCCAAAGTAACCTCCATCCCCGGTAGATCGACTTCTAGCTCCAACCTCCTCATCTCCTCCAACAAGGGCCTCTCGAAGTTGTCGCACGCGGCGATTCCATAGTTGGACGCCTTCCTACTCAAGGCATCCGCCACCACGCTAGCCTTGCCTCGGGGTGGTAATGAACACTCAAGTCGTAGTCCTTGATCACCTCCAACCATCGCCGCTCTCTTTATATTCCGCCTTCTGGGTGAAGATGTACTTGAGGCTCTTGTGATCTGTGTATATCTCACAGGGTACTCCATAGAGGAAGTGTCGCCAGATCTTCAACGCAAAGACAACCGCTGCCACCTCTAGATCATGGGTGGGGTAGTTCTCCTCGTAAGGCTTCAATTGACGGGAAGCATAGGCTATGACTCTCCCATCTTGCATCAGAACATACCCTAGGCCAGTCTTGCAAGCATCACTGTACACCGTGTACCCCTGCCCACTCTGTGGTAGAGCCAGAATTGGTGCTGACACCAATCTCTTCTTCAGTTCCTGGAAGCTCTTCTCACAAGACTCTGTCAAGACAAACTTGGTGCCTTTCCTTGTCAACTTCGTCATAGGTGCCGCTAGACGGGAGAATCCCTCAACAAATCTCCGATAGTAACCTGCCAAGCCCAAGAAACTCCGAATCTCCCTGACGGTGGTCGGTCTCTTCCAATCGACGACTGCCTCAATCTTCTTGGGGTCTACCGAGACTCCAGCTCCGTTGATCACGTGCCCCAAGAAAGCCACACTGTCCAACCAGAACTCACACTTGGAGACTCGCCCCTCGCTTTTGGTACCGCTTATCTCATCCACATGCCCGCCGGGTTCGGCATGACAGCTTTCTCTTTCTCTCTCTATATCTCCCCCTCTCTCTCTTCTTTGTTTTTATTTAAAGATTCCTTTATATATCCGTTACTCTCTCTCTCTCTCTATATATATATATATATATCTATCTTACTATAATATATATATATATATATATATATATATATATATATATATATATATATATATATAAGTGTTTTACTTGTGGAGCTCAAGACCACCTTAGTAATAGTTGTCCAAGACGAATAAATATAAATCATATGAGATCTACGCTTATTGAAAATATACATGAAGATTTGATAGAAGTAGATGAACTAGTATCAGATACAGAATCCATATATAGTATAGTATCAACAACTTTTTGAACAAGCTTCAATATCGATAGTGATAGCTTATAATGATAATAAGAGCTTATAATGGTATTGTAAACCTGATATGTAACTTAAAACTAGAAGATCTAAATTGGCAACAAATTTGGCAACCAAAGGAATTAGATCTATATAAATTATATGAATCAAGAATTTGATGTAATTGAACCTACGTTAAATTTGTTTACTTCTCTTAATATAGAAAGTTTACAAAAAGAATGTTTACAGCTTTTACAACAAACATCAACGGTAGTGAAAATTCAAACACATTACCCTCGCTTGATCTATGTCTATAAGCAATAGTATGAGAAGATGCTTTTCTCTTGTATATAAGAGAGCCCTTAAGGCTTCTCTTAGGCATCGATCTCACTCCTTTAAATCCCTCTCTTTCAAAGAGTGCTTTAAGATGTATTCTTATACAATGTTTTCTTGTGAATAAAGTGTGAGCCTTGGTTTGGTTTTAATTTGCAAGTTTTCTTCTCCAAGTCCTTCAACTATTTTTCCCCTCGAACGGAAAGCTTTTTCTTGTGAAGGTATGGCCACAAAAAATAGTGTTTTCTTTGATTTGTATAGTTTTTGTTTCTAGACATCCGTAAAAGAGATTAAACAAACTTATAATCACTCTATTTTATCTTGTAAAATCAGTAGTAATTAAAGAGAGAAGCAATCCTTAAGATTTTGTAAACAAAGAGGTAGGTGGAAATCAAGGCCGAGTTGCAAATTCCCAGTTTATACCCGTTATGTCGTTTGAAGGCGCTTAGGATTTATGGGTGTTCTTGGGTATGATTTTGCTCTTGTTTACTCTTTTTTCTTGAATGAACTGGTTCCTTGGTAATCTAGTTGGTTAGGGGGTAGTTTTTCTCTTTCGTAATAAAAATGAACGGTAAAATCACTGTAGATATTTCACTATAGAAAAATTTTCTTCAATCGTAGCAAAAATCATTGTAGCTCTAAGATCAGAAAATGAAAGTATCTAAGCATCAGAAAGCAAAGTAAAAAGGGCCATATGATCCACACAAAAGAAAAGTAAGTACCAAGTAGAGCATAAAACATATTGCAAACAAAACTCTTTACTCTCAAAATTCTCTCAAAATCTCTCAAAATTAACGAGCTTTAATCTAATCTTTAATCTTTACTCACAACCTTTAATTAAAAATCTCTCAAAATTAACGAGCTTTAATCTTATATATATAGGTGGTATTGGAGGAAGATGGGTCCGAGGGTCCGTGTTCTCAAGTGGCAATCTTAAGTTTAATAGTTTTATTTCATTTTCGAGAACATCTATTCGCTTTTCTAAAAAGATGAAGTTGAAGTTTATCTATATTACTTTCTTGAATTTTATGTAAGAAAGAGATATGTCAAATTGTTGTTGAATACAATTTATACACCTTTCAAGATAACATAATAGACATTTTGCGTGTTTATCTTTGCTAGGATAAAAATGGCAAATAAAACAAGGAATATTATCTAGACCAGTTTTAACTTGCCATGTATGAAGACAATCAGTTTTAGGTATTTCTTCAAAATTCATAAGTTCTAAGTCTGATCAAGCATCTATCCAGGCATAGTATTCATAGTCTTCAAATAACCTTTTAAGATCTCTTTTGTTATTCAGGCATAATAACCTTCTTCACCATATATATAATTTAACCAAGTTTGATAATGGACAATGTCTTGAGAATACTGCTGTGGGGTGATGATCATAGTCTGGTTTTTAATAAAGTAATAATAATGCGATGCAGATGCTATATTAAGATGAAGGATATGTTTTAATAAAATAGAAGGTACATTTGGGATCCTAATTAAGATATTAAGTATTTATTGTTTAAAAATGTATTCAAGATACTTATAATCTTGAGAAATAGACCATAAGTCTCAGAATACTCCATAATTGTGTTAGACATTATTCTTGTAAGTGTTCTATATTTAAAGTACTAAATAAGTTTAAGGAAAATTGTTGAAGATTTGGAGGAGGGTCTATATTCATTAATTCAAACCCAAAATTAGTTGATTGAAAAGAAGATGGATGACAATCTGGCCAATAATTCTTATAGTTAAGAGGTTTGTAGTTAGATGGTATTAGCTTAAGCGCTAATGGGAAATGAATTTGAGGGCTTATCCATGCTTTTTGTCTATATGTATTATATGCTAATAAATCCATTTGATATTGGTCAGGGTTTATAGTTAGTCTGTTCTGAGTAAAAATATAACAAAGTTCATCTTTTGTAATAACCACAATTTCATTAAAATGTTTTAGAAGAATTGTAGGAACATTTGATACTTGAATGAGTATATTTTTAAGATATTGCTTATAGACATAGACCAGGCGAGGGTAATTTGTTTGAATTTTCACTACCGTTGATGTTTGTATATTATCCTCACATGCAAATCAGGTCCGCCCTTTTTGTTTGAATTCAAAACTTTAAATCCTATCTATCATATGATCTCATATCACATGATAGTCCACGTTATCAACCAAAAGATTTGTACACTTTCCCATATAACCCCCCAAACTTCTCCAATTTTAAGTAAGAACTTTAGCACAAAAACCCTTGAATTAAATGAATTTTCCATGCAAATCCTTTTTCATTATTTCATGTGAGGCACACCTGCATTCAAGCCCTCTAATCATAAAAACTTTGCATGCAAGTCATTATCAGCCGGCGGCACATGCGACCGGCCTAATTGTATCATTATATATATATAGCTAACTAGAACTTATAAATTCATAATTCTAAATTCCAAATAAACATTCAATCATGGATCAACCAATCAACATTCATGATTCAACAAATACCAACACTAGTCCATCAAAGCCAACACAATTTTCACAAGTCTATAATCAAAAGATTACAACAGTTATAGAAGTCCAAAATCAAAAGATTACAACAATCCATAATATAACTCAACAACCAACAATAGCTACAAACTTACAACACCATGTCCAAGCCAGCAGCAGGCATCCCAACACCAGCAGTCAAGTACTCCCAACACCAGCAGTCAAGTACTCAAGTTTGTGTGTTTTGAGTCAATATGGTTTGGGTATTGCCCACACCTTCAAATAAAATTTAATTAAGCAAATTAGAAATAACAAACATTTCAATATTAAGAACTTAACAAAAAAAAATATACAATAAACATTAAACTTACTTGCTTCCATTTCTTCAAGTTCCTTGTGAAATTCATACTCCTCTTGGGTTGTGTCCTTGTAGAAATTAAATTCATATGCTCTCAGGCAATCACTAGTATACATAAGTGCCTATACTATTTTAGTAGTCAATGAACTCCTAAAAGGATTTACAATTCTCTTGCCAAGGCTAAATGTATTCTCACTGACAACAGTGGATGTTGGGATTGCAAGGATATCTTTGGCTACTTGAGAAAGTATTGGATATTTGGATTGGCTACATTTCCACCAATCTAATAGATTGAATTTTTGTGTCTTAAGGGACTCAAATGGATCCGATAGGTACTTATCCACCTCATTTGAGATCTCTTTGGCTTCCTCCTCTCGTGGTTGTTGCATAAGTTGGAGGTCAAAATCATCCATCAAATCATCAAAACTATTGTCTTCTTCTTGGAAGTTATACAAGTTTTGAATTTCACTAGAATTGAAACCCAATTCCCCTCGATAATACTTATGCAACGCATGCAAGCAACCCTTCACATCCACAAAAATCTTATCTAATTCACGTTGACTTGATCCAAGAGCTTTAAAACCTGCATATATCCTTTTAAGTTTGTACCTGGAGTCTAATATATTAGCCACCAAAATAAGGTGTTTGATTTTATCAAACTCCCCTAATACTTTTTCAACTTTAACATCATTGAAGAGGCCACACTTTGCAAGATAGGATCAGAGGTGCCATTATTTTTTTTCCTCAATCTCCAATTGAATTATGGTCATCTCCTTGAAGACAACATCGGATGCGGTTGTTTTAGTTGCACTAAGTTTCAAAGTGGCGTTATAAAACTTTTTGAGAAAAAGCAAAAATGGTTGTGCCTTTTCCCAATCGGTTTCAGTTGTAGGCCCTACTCTCTCTTCACCCACGTGTCTTATGTCAAAAACCCCTTCACTTTCTTTTATCTTTTCTTCCATTTGTTCAAATTATGTAATAAATGGACCATCATATTCGGTCATCTTAAACTTGATTGCACTGTCAAGCATGTTGTAAGTTGAATTCTACCTCATTACCACGTCCATGGTATAATTGACATCTTATCCTTCTTCTCCAAGATTGTAAAATCCCTAAACTTATCTAAACTTGCAGGAGAGGAGTGAATATACTTCACACTATTCCTAATTACTTCAATTGATTTTCCAAGTTTCTTCAATCTAGCCTTAACAATTAAGGATATGACACGAACACCTCAAGTGCAAGTACTTCCCCTCAAGCATAAGGGTGTTCATTGACTTAAGCCTCTTTTTCATGAAATCCATCACCAAGATCATCATTGACACTCAGCACTATCCATCAAGTATTGTGAAAACCTTTACTTATCCCCCAATCCTTCAAGCAAACTAGCTTCAAGGTGTAGGCCCTATATATGTCTTCACCCTTGTGCGAAGTAATTTTATGAAGTTGATGATCCTCTTGTACAAACCCCAACCATGGTCCATGAAATGAGCTTGACTACCATATAATTGATGTTTTGGATGGAGGTCCAAGTATCGGTTGTAATACTTACCCTTTGATCACCTATCATACTCTTAATCTTAGACTTCTCCTCAAAGAATAAATCCCATACTCTCTTTGCAATCTTCCTCCTTTTTGGTAATTTGAATCTAGGTAAAAACAGGGTAAAACTGCATACAATAGACCCAAGTGGTCTGATCCTTCCTTAGACCCCGCACAATGAGGACGCTTTATAGCACCGGGCTAGAAACTCTCTAAATCCCTACGCCTCAAAGGACCTAAATGGAAATTCATCCTTGATGAGGAATTGAACACACTTTGGGTCACACTTGGCTTTGGTTGAAAACATGTGGTTGTAAGTTACCACCCAAAAGCTCTTGTGTCAATATACTTTGACCACTTGATGTCTTCTCATACAATGGAGATTTTTCACACTTCTTCGTTAAGTGATTTTTAATTCCCTTTGTCCCATAATCTTTAAAATTAGCCTTCATATCCATTTGACAATAATTGCATGTTGCAATGTCCATCAAAACCCCCTCTATTGTTTTTTTATTATTATTTTTTACAATGTTCCCACACAATAGATCTTAAGGCTCTTTTCACTTCTCTTGTTGTGGCTGATGGTTTGGATTGGGCTTGATCAATTTGTGATTGTATAGGTGGGCCACTTTGTTGTGTACTATTAGATTAAGTAGACGACTTCCATTTCAATCAAGTAATTTGAAATAACAAGTATTATATTCAATTCATAGATACAAACCCTATACACATGGCATTGATGGCACAAAGAGACATAGATACAATAATAGAGATTAAAGAAATAAAAATAATAATCATTAATTAATCTTATGATAAGATTCCTATCTAATTATTTAAACCAAAATTTGAACATTATCTTATTAGTTCACAAATTCATAACCACAAACCCTATCTCTTAAGCCAGTAAATGAAATGAAATGAAAACCCAATCATAGATTCATAGCCACTAGAGATTAAGATGGAATAAAAATCAAAAAATACCTCAGATTTGATTCGATTCAAACTTCCCAAAATGTGGTATTGATTTTTTGGTAGTGATACATGAGGGTCAGAACTCTTTAAGGGGCTGTTTTGTTTGCTGTGAGTGGGTGTGAAGTAAGTCTATTTTACAGTAAAACATGCGGTAGCTTTGTTTGGTTTGCAGTAAGTGATAACTTACCAGTAAAATATGAAGTAAGTTAGGGGGCTTTTACCGTATTTCCACTCACGGCAAAATTTGCCGTGAGTGGAACTTACAGGAGAAAGTTTGGATACTCTCACTCGCCCGATCTTCTTTTAAATAAGTTCATCATCAAAAAATAAAATTATAATAAATAAGTTTACCCCTGAATAATTTTGAAATTACGTATTTACCCATGAATAAAACATAATTACATACATACCTCTGCATAATATGTATAATTATGTATATACCCTTGAGGTTAAAATCAAATGAAAAACTTTTCGTTAACAAAAGGTAGTCATTCAAAATGACCATTATACCCTTGAAAAAATTGTTTGATTGTAGATTTATAAAAAAAATCCTTAAAAATCTAAAATTTAAAATAAATAAAATATATAAAGAGGGGTATTTTGGACATTTTTCAACTCTTAATCTAAGTTGTAACCATGGTTAAGATTATCTGGTTAACTTCTGTCAACGGACTCTTAATAGCAGGGGCATATCCGTAATTCAACATGTTTTTGAGGGTTATATAAATAATTATGATTTTTTGGGGGGTAAATATGTAATTAAGTAACTTTTGAGGGATATATAACAAATTTCCCCTATATTTATTATGTTTCTCTTTATTAATTGATATTAAAAAAAATAAAAAATAAAAAATATATAAAAATAAAAAAAATAGATAATGGGGTAATCTCACCATTTACTTCACAGTGTATCACCCAAACCAAACAGTTGGAAAAGTAAATACAACATTTATATTTACAACAAAACCAAAGAGCTTTGAAGTAAAAAATACGTGATTTCAACTTATCGCAGTAAGTTGGACTTACTAGTAAGTCCACTTTACAACCAACCAAATGTTCTCTAAATGTATATATATAGAACTTTTGTAAATTATATTTAAACAATGCCATCTATAAAAATATAGTTTTTACATATATAAAACCCCAAGAATTGGATCCTTTAAATTTTACTCAAAGAAGCTATAAATTATATACACAAATTTCACAATCTTTATATATATACTTGCAAATAAATTATGTGCAGTACATGTGAAACAAATAATAAAAAATAAAAAATTACATGCACGAATGTACAATAATTTGAATTTGTCATAATTTTTCATTCTTTAAGCCTGAAAGTTTGTAAGATATTAGTTTTTAAATTTTTGGCATATGAAAAAAGATGAAATAGAAAAGATAAAAAAAAGTCGTATCTTTTTTGTTTGATTGCCATTTGATAGGCTGCTTCCTAGTTCCAAATGATTATATTTATCTTCATCATTTAATCGAAGTACACAGTAACTGGTGCCTCCAACGATTTTAATCTTCTCAATATGTCATTACTCGATATGAAAAAAATATATCTTTCATATATACATGAAGCCAAATATTCCTCGACATTCATGTCTCCATTTTTTTATTATTTACCAATATTATAATGTAATATAACCGGGAAAAATATATGTTTTAGATATATTATGAAAATAATTTTTGATGACTTGTTCCATGATGTTGCAAAATTCTTCAAGTGTTTTTCCTAATACAATTTCAATATCTTTGCCATATAAAGTAAGATCTGCATCTCCTCAAGCATCATATATTTGTATATGTATGACATATCTACCGAATTTAACAATGATGTAAAAGAAATCATGCCTCAACTAAGATTATAGTTAAATACCTAAAAGCTTCTCTTGTTCTATGGTTTTTATATCCCAATTAATTAAAGACATAGATAGTGTAGAATAAATCATTCCCTTCTTTTCATATATAGTTTGCAGATTACCTTCTTTTTATTTGAGGGTCAGGGATATTGTAACCATTGCATCTATTGTTTTTTTTCAGAATCTATTTTTCGGTGACACCTATTACATGCCTTTTATTGGTAGCCTTTATTGATGTAAACACATGAGACATTTGCATCTAAGCTGAAAAATTTTTCTATATAAAATTTAACAAACATATTGTTAGTTGTTCCAAGGATATAAACACAGATAATTAACATACCCCCGATATTGAATCATCTTTTAGGTATCTTAATCGATTAACATATATTCTTGTTAATCTATCAATTAGATTGGCAAAGAGTCCGAATTTTGCATAACAAGGAATGAGATATTGAGCTCTCGAGTCATTTTCAGACTTGATATTCATAAAGTGCAAATTAAAATGGACCCTCCAAATATATTTAAATATCAATATTCATTACTTTGAATTAGATATATACCAGTGATATAACTTAATGCTCTCCTTGATAAATGGATTGCTGTAGAATTTACTAAACATAATGGAGGCCAATCCATAACCTACAATTGTAAATTGGAATTTAACAAATTAAAGCTGAATTCAACATAACTCATATTTGCTGCAAATGACAAAACATTGTTTGGTTGTAAATTGGAATCAATATGCTGTAGAGAATTCTATTCTCCAATCCTTATGAAGATTTGAGGGAGCATTCATTGAACAAAAAATAATTAACTGATAAACAGATGAACATTGAAGAAAAACAAGAGTTAGAAACATAAGAAAGAAGAATGATTCCACAATTTCTCAAGCACATAATGGTACCTCCATACAGAACTCCAAAATGCATAATTAAGGTGACATAAATTGAAGTATGACGTGAAGGAATTTCCTTCCTTTGATACCTGCAGCCGTGATCAAGGGTGATGCACAACGCAGACAACATGTCCACACGGAGGGATACCAGAGAGTCGAGGTGCTTGTCAAAGTCCATCGTGGAGGAGCTCCGGCTCCTCCAATGCCATCAATAGATCATCGATCGAAGGGCGAGAGAGACAAAACAAAGAATGATATACCTTGTTAAGGCGATCGAGGGTGAAGGAGAGGATCTTGGAAATGTAGGGTTGTTGGGCAACGATGGAGAGAGGGAGGAGTGCTGGAAGAGGGAGGAGGTCTGAGAGAGGATCGTTTGTCTGATGAGAAAGACAACGCCCAAGAATTGTTTTAATCAGGACCTATAACGACGGATCACAATATCCGCCGCTATAGACTATGGTTATATTGAGGCGGATAATATTATCCACTGCTATAGATTGGTTTTAGCGGCGGATAATATTATCCGCCACTATAGACACCTAAGTGCAGCTCTCGTAGAGTCTTTTAGCGGCGGATAATAATATCCGCCTCTATAGACTATGGTTATATTGCGGCGGATAATATTATCCGCTTCTATAGATAGGTTTTAGCGGCGGATAATATTATCCGCTGCTATAGACAACTAACTGCAGCTCTCGTGGGGTCTTATAGTGGCGGATAATAATATCCGCCTTTATAGTGCATCAATAGAGACAGATATATTAATCTGCCGCAATAACTAGTCATGGATTTCAAAATCTACCGCAATAGATCAATTTTCTTGTAGTGCAAATAGACTATTAATTGGATATTTTGTTTTGTTTATTTGGATATTTTCGTCTAGGGTTACTTATGTTAATTAAACTATTAATAACGAGGAAATAGACAAAGGAAAATTATTAAAATGAGTTTGTTATCCATCTAAACTTATTTTATAAAAAATAAATAAATAAAAAATAATAATTTTTTTTGGTTTATGGGTATTTTTCTCTCGAGCTAGTAACTGAACTTGATTAAAACTCTAAACCACAAGAGCTAAGGTGTGTTAGTGTTGTCATTTCCTCAACTCGTTAAAAAAGAACTTTTTATCTTTTTATTTTGATTTTCAAAATTTTATTTTAAAATTTATAAGATTATAAATATAATAATTATATAAATAAATGTATTTTAGAAATATGAATTTATTTTATAAATAACTTTAATATTTTAATGACAAATAATTCTAAACAAAATACTTGATATAAAATTCTACAAACATTACTTAATAAATAGAAAAATAGGCGTTAAATATTCTTAAAACACTTACCTTAATCACATCAAGTCTGGTTTAATGAAGGATATTAAGTGGCCTCTTCAATGGCCTATGAAAAATATATATATCGCTCAGCTTGAGTTTGTTTCATGCAATGAGAAATAAGAGTGATTGGAATGGTGATGGTGCTCACATTTATCTACAAGTTATTTCAGAAACTTTACATTATAAGTTTGTGTTTGAGTTTGGGTTTTGTATTCGTAAAGGATATCAAGTGACCTCTTTAGTGGCTTGTAAAAATGTATATTGTTCAGTTGAGTTTGTTTCATGCAACGAGGGTATTTGAAATGGTGATGGTGCTCACATTTACCAACACGTTATTTCAAAAAATTATATTATAATTTCATGTTTGTGTTTGGTTTTGTGTTAGTAAAGGATACCAAGACCTCTTCAGCTCTTTAATTAAGATAAACAGGCTTTCAAAGACCATTTAGCTCCAGGGGACCTAATTAGCTCTTTGGAGCCCTATCTCAGGAGCGCTAGATGGTTTGTGAAACACTGTTTAGCTCCAAAGAGCACTAAAATAAGCTCTCTAAAGCTAAACGCATCTAACCTTCAACGGCCGCTTAACTCTAAACTATCCAGAGAGAGCACTATACTAGGGCCCTATATCTGGGACCCTATTCGTAGACCGTTTAGCCCCGGAGATAGGGCCCCTAGAGCTAAATGACATTTCAAAGGTCAAAAACCGTTTAGCTCCAAATCCCTATCTCTAGAGCTAAACGGTCTATGGAACACCGTTTAGCTCCAAAGAGCACTAAAATCAGCTCTCTAGAGCTAAAGGGCCTTTCAAAGGCTATTTAGCTCTAAACGGTCCAGAGAGCATCTAGGCTTTTTAAAGGTCGTTTAGCTCCATGACCCTATATCTGGGGCTAAATGGTCTATGACACACCATTTAGCTCCCGAAAGCACTTAAATCAGCTCTCTAGAAAGACTGTTTAGCTCTAAACGGTCTAGAAAGCAGTTAAACACCCTTTCAAAGGTCGTTTAGTTCTAGGGCCTTATCTCTGGGGGCTAAACTGTCTCCAAAACACAGTTTAGTTCTAGAGAGTAGTAAAATAAGCTTTTTGGAGCTAAAATGATGCCGTTTAACCCTAAACAGTCTAGGGAGCACTACTTTGGAGCTAAACAACCTTAAAAAGACCTTTCAAAGGCCATTTAGCTCTAGGGGCACTATCTTCAGGGTTAAATGATATGCAAATCACCATTTAGCTCCACAGAGTACTAAAATCAGCTCTTTCAGGCTAAAAGACTTTTCAAAGTCCGTTTAGCTCTAAACGGTCCAAAAAGAACCACTCTATAGCTAAACGGTCTTTCAAAGGCCGCTTAGCTCTGGAACTAAACGGTCTTCCAAAGGTCATTTAGCTCCGGGAAACTATGAGGGCTTAGTTATAAAATATTATATTTTTTTCATTTAAACCCTAAATTTTTTAATATAATTATTTTTAATCTTAGTTAACATTGTGAATATTGACTAGGCAGCTCCAAGGTCATTTTGACAAATAAAATGATCTTGGACTAAAAACAATATTTTCAAAAAAAACTATATTAATAAATTACCCTAATTTTTAATACTTCAAGTCAAACAATAATATTTGAAGTAAATTCTAATATATTTCAAATTAAAATTGGAAAAAAAACTATGGGAAATCTATACCAACCGTTGGATCTTCATCACGCGGTGAGAGAACACGCTGTATATAAATGATCACGATGATCTCGCGATGTTTTCAATCCACAGTCTCCAGTCCCTCCCAAGCAATCGAAAGCGATGTCGTATGTCCCTCCGCACCTCCGAGCTGCAGCGGCATCCCCAAATCACAGGAATGCCACTGCGAAACCCCAAGCTCAAACCCTAGAGCCCGATCGCAAGGCTCCCTTGACCTCCAGGAATGGCACCACCCCCGCCTTCGTCCCCCCCGGACGCCGGCCCAACGCCGCAGGGCAGCAGCCGAAGTCAGCCGTCGCACTGGAACCCGTGTTTGAGCCTTGGAGGCCTTCTGATCGGGTTCTTAGCCTCACCTCCGAGCAGGTCTGTGGTTTCTTTCGTCCTTGCAGTTCTTTGAGGATGTTCTCTTTGTTTGATTTGAGGTGATGCCCTGGTGTTGGTTCTGTGAAGCTTTCTAGGGTTGCACTTTTTTGAGAATTTTTGGGATTCATTCACCAATGCGTGACCTTGCAGGGGTTTTGACTGCCGTGTAGGGTTTTTTTGTAGGTTTTCCTTACTCTTATCTTGGAATTATGGTATTTCAGTGATGTGCTGCTCCTGGAAAATTAATTGTATGTGATTCTTATTTAGACTAGTAGGTCCCCAACATTGCACTACTGCAATTATTGGTGACTTAGTGCAATATTGCTGGTTATTTTTGCCTAGATGCTCACAGATATGACAGGAATCAATCATGGTAGGGATACTTGATAAGAATGGGAGAAATCTTTCCAGAAACTAACATCATTAATGTTGATAAGTTATTTTATCATATTTTAGAGTTAGCAACATCCTGTAGTAGTGGTGTTCAATATGGTTCTCTTAAAGATATTTAGCTGAGGATGCCTTTTCATTTGAAGATGTTAACAATTTCTCCTTGAGTATGCAAATTAAAATATCGAAATTTGTACTTTGTCATTTAATCCAGAGATAATGTATTTTATATCACATTCATCAACTCTTTAATTATTTTCTATTTGGTTGGTTGTATCCGCTTGTTGTTGAAAGATAAATTGTTGTGTAGTTTGTAACTGATGTTTTATTATGAAATAATTTTCTTTATGGATTTGTTCAGATCAATAGTTATTCAGAGTTAACATATGTACTAAATTGTCAGTGATACTCATTTCTCTTTATAAATTCTAGTGAATGACATTTCAAAATCTTTACTAGATTGAAGAGGTTCAAATGCGGCTTAATGTTGATGTGACAGTGGCATCTGATTCCCTCCTGCCCCTGCACCTGTTGAATCTTTTACTGATATGGTATACATCATCATATACAGTTTGTTGCTTGTATTAAAGTCAGCTTCAATAGATATTATTGGTTACACTGCGAATGATATCCTTAAGAAGTTTCTCAACAGTGTTTGCACTCGAGCATAATGAAGGACATCACCCTTCATGAGTATACCAGGCCAACGCCTATCCAGGCACAAGCCATGCCAGTTGCTCTTAGTGGGAGAGATCTTTTAGGCTGTGCTGAGACTGGAAGTGGCAAAACTGCCGCTTTTTCTATTCCCATGATTCAGGTTAGAACATATTTTGTTTTGTGCTAGGCACCTTTCTCCTTTTTATCTGATGGAACATAATTATTTCCTGTTTCTTCACTTATCATACAGCATTGTTTAGCTCAACCACCAATTTGCCGTGGGAATGGACCTTTAGCACTAGTCTTGGCTCCGACAAGAGAACTTGCACAACAAATTGAAAAGGAGGTCTGCTGGGATTTCCTATGATACACAGTCTATAGAGTAAAAATCATGATGAAATGTTTTGGGAAAAGAATGTTTCTAGTGTCGTTTCTTTTGAGTAGCTGTACAATCTTATCCTCATAGAATATGATATCACAATATGTATTGGCTTGTTAATTTACTTGCATAAGGTTGTATAATTTCTTTTTCTGAGCTATTCTTGTTACAGGTGAGGTAACTGGGTGTTTTTAACAGACTGATATCATTCTTTGTGAGGGGTGCATGTGTGATATGCTGACATGTATTGTCTGACAGCTTTTCTGTTCAAGATTTTGTATTGTTTTAACAAATTTGTGTTCAAGCTCAGGTTTCTTAAATTGTCATAATTTTGGTCTGTCAGAAAAAGAAAGTACTAGTGTACAAAATTGCAATCAGAGTTGAAAACATGTGGCAGATGGAATTTATTTTAGATTAGATATGCCAGAAGAAGTATTCTTTAAACTATGTATATCTTGGAGTGTTTGAGCTTATTGTTTGCTTGATGATACCTATGGCACTAGTCATGATCAACTATCTTATTGTGAAGTAAATACTGAAGTCCAACAAAATATCCCAAATATAATACTGGTTAAAAGGTTCTAAATACTTGATTATCGTCTCTCATCTATGGGATCTATAAAAAAAACGTGTGTATGTGTCATTAAATTTAGCATGTTTCTACTCATGCTTGCCTAAATTTAACAGATTCGATGCTATTTAAACTTCCATATAGTTCATTATGTTATGTTCTTGCTGCATGTGAATTATTCATACATACATGGCTCAAGAACTGTGTATATTTCATTTTTTTTACTGGAATTATATGAATGCTAACTTTAGTGTTGAAAATTAATTTACATTATACTTGACCTTGTTTGCATTTTATGGTCTCAATTATGGTCTCAAAGTACCAAATGTATCTTCCATATGAGGATATTTTTTTTTTTTTTTTTTTTCTTGATCGTGTTGTAAATCTTTTCAATGAGTTCAAATTCAGATCTAATTAATACTTTCTAATTTTTGTATGGCCGACGGATGATGACTTCCAGGTTAAGGCTTTCAGCAGATCTTCAGAAACAATAAAAACTGCTGTAGTTGTGGGAGGAACAAATATGTCTGAACAGGTATACCTTTCTATATTAGATATTAATTGTCGATTCTCATTCCAAAGGTTATATTTTTTTATTTTTTCATTTCTTTTGTGTGTGTGCACATGCGCACGCACACACAAGTGTTTAGCCGTTTAGCTCCTTCACATGTTTAACTTAAAGCTGATCTGTTTTGATGTGGTATATACATGTATTCAGGGTATTTTTTTTTACATTCAAGATGCCTTATTTTTTGTTACATACCTGCACATGCGTGTGTGTATATATGAATGTATGTTTGTTTCGACAGATAAGAAAGGTGAAGTTAAAAATACATATGAATTGTGTTTTTCAATAATATAGCCCATCCTCTAGAAATGATCATTGCTCACAATAAAAAGACAAGCAAGAAAGAGGAAGATATCTCATTATCTCATTTACATTATCAAAGAAGTGGAGGATAAATTCAGTGGTAAAAATACCTTGTATTCATTACTTTGCCAACCAAAATACAGGAAAATGGTTCTTCATGAAGGAGCTTGTGATGTGATAATGTATTGAAGCTAAATACATAATAAGGAATTTATTCAATTTATTACTTTATGATGTGTCATGAACTTCCTTAACATTACTATCCTAAATCATGTTAGTGCAGGTTGTCAATGGATTGCACTGTGCATACTCCTGCATCCTGTGGTTGCATATGTGGCTGCTATATGCAAACCCAATTAAAATTTGTAATTAGTTAAAAGTATGAAAAAGTAAATTGAATAATCTAAACCTGGGAGTGAAAAAATTTGGTGGCAGTATTTGTGTATTTAAATATTGAGGATGTTTTGTAACTCTATTATATCATTAAGATATTCATAGAAATACATAGGTAAGAAAAAAATCAATATTATGCAAATCAAGTATCATATATTTATTAAACATCAAAATCTTGACAGTCGGATGTAAATAGAAATAAGGCTGTGGCTAAGCTCACTTGAGTGCCTAATCAGCTGCATGTGTATTGACTGCATTTTGCTTTGTATCCTTAGCTAACTATATGCGCCATGTATAAGATCTGCAGCTGTTTCATACTCTCTACTCCTGTTGGATTCATATGTCATTTTACATCCCTTGTTAGCTCGTCTCCTGTTGTACTTCTGGTGGTCGAGATTACCAAGTAATTTCCCTCATGTATTTTCTGTTAACATTATAGTTATTTTCTCTTATTGATGATGCAGAAATATGAGCTACGGGCTGGAGTGCATATTGTGGTTGCTACTCCTGGAAGATTTATTGATCACTTACAGCAAGGAAATACATCCCTTTCAAGGATATCTTTTGTTGTTCTAGATGAAGCTGACAGGATGCTGGACATGGGTTTTGAGCCGCAAATCAGAGAAGTAATGATTATCTATTGATGCTTATATCTGTATGTTCTCTGTTTGATTACATGATGATAACTCTCTAAATTGTTAGGGTTGTTTTGCTATTTTGCTAACCTTGCCCTCTTCTACTTTTTTAGCTGAAAGTCAGCCTATGTTTTGTTTTTCCAAATTCTAGCTTACCTGATGTGCTTGTATCTGAGGGGAACATCAGTTTGTGATTTAAACTTTTCCAAACGACAGGCTCCTGCTTATTATCAGTATCTTCAACTGCTATTAGCTTCAATGAGAATTCCCGATTTACATTTTAATATTCATACATTGTTATCTATACTATTCTTGAATTCGGTAAGTTTGGTGGCCTTTGCAGCAAATGTTGTTGGCATCTGTTTTGCAGATTTATGCTTTATGAATTGAAAAATCTTTTCTCCTTTTATCTTGCAGGTGATGCAAAGTCTTCCCAAGAAGCACCAGACTTTGCTATTCAGTGCAACTATGCCAGTGGAGATTGAAACACTAGCTCAGGTAAAATCTAGCATTCTCTTTTACTTTTCACTGTTTTATCTCCATGTCAATGGTTATTTTCATACTGAAAGTTAAGGTATTTAGAATGTTTGATTGTTTAGGCTTGCACAAATGGCCCATTTTTATATCTTTTAAAAGACCAAATGTTTATTTACAATTTTATGAACTTCAAATTGATGGCCATCAGATTGCGGTGTTTACAGCATCTTGACATTGTAACTCTGAAACTATTATATTAATTTTGCTTAAGGCAAATTTATTGATGTTGATGTTTAATCTGAAAAATTATTTTCATTTCTTTTACCAGATTGTAGTCAATTGTTTTGTATGATATACTAACATGTGCGGTAAAAGTATCATTTTCTTGAGTCATTTAATGTGATTTGTAGGAATACCTGTGTACCCCGGTGCAGATTAAGGTTGGAAAAGTAAGCAGTCCAACAGCAAATGTCTCTCAAATCTTGGAGAAGGTTACTGATAGTGATAAGGTTAGCTACTATATATATGTTTTACAGTTTTTATAGACTAATGTGCTGCTGGGTTGCCTTCGATGCCAGCATGTCATTTTCAGAGTTGTATGGTGGTATATATTCCCATGTTTCTGCTCTTATATTGTAGTTCTGGTAAAATGTATCAGAGAATGGATTATAACTGAGATTTTGATACTCATAATAAAGTCTTTTAGCTAGCATCGCTATGCGTTTATGATTAGATTCATTGTCCTCTACTATTTGGTAACTCTATTTTGTTATGAAAAAACTGAGAGCTCTCCATTTTGATACCTGTTTTTTGACCTTGTTACACAAGGTAATCGAGGACATCATGATTTATTTGTTATTCTTTTGAGTTCAAAGAAAGCAGCTAGCTTGTGCAAATCAGTTGTTTCATGTTAGTGCTTGCTTGATTGGGGTCATGATTTTCTTATTTGTCTGAATTCTATTTCCTGTTGTTCCCTTTTCCAAATTAATCAAAACTGGATCTAAAATGAATTATAAAATTGTTTTATAGTTTTTCGAAAAATCCGAACAAAAAAGTACTGCTAAGTTTCTCAAAAATGTTGATGAGTATTATGTAGATCATAGCTATAATTATATTTTTTAGAGAAAAACTTATTCTTTATCTTCTTTATTGAAAGTATATAATGTCTGGTTCCTAAATAGATTGATCGACTTCTCTCATTGCTCGTGGAGGAGGCATCTCATACAGAAAATTCTAGCCACTGCCATCCCCTTACTGTAGTTTTTGTTGAGAGAAAGGTATTAGCATGTTCAATTCTTCTCTGTTTGATGTTTAGGTGTGGTGTTGCTTGTGCAAAGCAATTATTTGACTTCTTTTTATCCTTTTTCTTTTTGTTTGCTTTCATCAACACCAGGCAAGATGTGATGAAGTTGCAGAAGCATTGGTTGCACAGGGTTTGCATGCAGTTGCACTCCATGGTGGTCGCAATCAAAGTGAACGAGAAGCAGCTCTTAATAATTTTAGGAAGGGCACTACCAATATTCTGGTATCAGTGCATGCTATTTTCCTTTCTTCTTGTATATTCTTATACTTGGGCATGAATTCACAAGCCTATTCTTTGTACTTTTTCTTAGTCATGTTAGTTCTAATGTCTTGTACATCATGCAGGTTGCAACTGATGTTGCATCTCGTGGTCTGGATGTGACAGGAGTTGCTCATGTCATTAATCTCGATCTTCCCAAGGTATGCAATGCAGACTTCTTATATTCATGATATGAACTATGATTACACCTTTATTATAGTCATACTTGAAGTTGGAAGATAATTTTTTCCTTCAGCCTTATGAAATGAAATAAGTTCAAGGGTGATTTCTGTTTTGTTCCACATTTCAATTATGTATAGCCCTAGTTGTATATTGACCTGATCTGCTAGATGTAAACAGACTCATGGAAGACTATGTCCATCGCATTGGGAGAACAGGCCGTGCAGGATCCGTGGGTCATGCTACATCATTTTACACGGATCGTGACATGAAAAGCACTCTTTACTTTTTACACCGATTGAAACATGGAAAGCATTTCAATTTTTTCTGAAAAGAAAAAAAACTATTTTTGCAGTTCTTAGTGGCCCAAATAAGGAAATCCATTTCAGACGTGGAATCTGGTAACACCATTGCATTTGCTTCTGGGAAGGTATGCCTTGCACTTCTGATAAAATTTTACATTATAAAGTTTATTTTTTTGATATATAAAGTTGCATGAGCAATTTATTCCCCGCCGAATTTGACTCTTGTTAATGTTGAATCCTGTTCTTGTTCAAATGATGGTTTGCACAGAGCTGAAATAAATTGTTTCTTTGAATTACCCAGACTGCTAGGAAGAAGGAGAGGGAAGCTGCTGCCAAGTGCACAGCGTGAAGCAAGGGTCACCTTGTCCAAGATCTCACTAAATGATTCAACAATAAATGTGGGATGAAAAATACCGATACATGCTTCATCTCTACAACACCCAAACAGGTGGGTGTTGCAGATGATGCCTGGGATGATTAACAGGCAATTCCTAGACTCTATGCACCTCTATGAGCTAGAGCATCCTATCCAGCCTTTTTCTTGCAGACTTGTAACCGCTAGAATTTCGAACGACAAGTGACTTCCTTTCATTCCCGAAAACAACTTCTGAAGCCCCTCATTGGCTTCTTGGATCTCATTTTTGTCGAAGGGTGTTCCTGGAGACATCAAATCATGCGGAAGAAAGTCACGCTAAGCTTGGAATGAATGCTCATGAGGTGCGAAAGAAAGTTGGCTTGATCGGTGTAAATTTGTTCACATATTCAAGTTTTATTTCTAAGTGACATCGCTGATGGAGTTTTAGTAGAGTGTTGTGTGTAGGGAGGTCTATTTGATGCTTCTTGTTAGTTCTACAGGTCATTAATGAAATGGTTTCTCCAGACGATCTTATAATAGACTATTCCTGCCTTTCCAATGCCATGTGCTTGAAGTATTGCAAATCACAGTCCCTTGAAGGTTAGAATAAAATAAAGAGTTTTTTTACCTGCCACCCTTGAAAAATAGTTAAATTATTCATCATCCCCTCATTTTCTTTAATAATACAGTTAATATTTAATATTTTTATTTTTATGTTTATTTTACTTATCACCCTCTAAACTAAAAATTTATGTTTTATATGTAAAGTGGTAATTTTATCCTATATATATAATACCATTTTTAATGATTTTTTCCCCTGTTTCTTATTTTCTAAATCTTAAAAAACTTTAATTTAGTAACTCAAAAAGTTTAGAATGTACACAATTTTATTTTTTTATGTATTTATATTTTTTTAATGGAAATCTAATTATTTTGTTTTAAAGTATGTTATTAAAATTTAAATAAAAATATAGATTAATCATATTTTTTTTTGTATAAATTTAACATAAATTTACTTGTAGCCCCTTAATAAAATCATAATTTTCTTATAATCTCTTTTAGAATTTTTTAATTACTTATTAGTCTTGGATAAATATCAATTATAAAAAAAGAAGTTATTTTTTATCTTTTACTTTGTTTTTGAAATGGTTTTTTAAAACTATTTAAAAACTATTCAAAACCTTTGGTTAGATGAACTAACTCAAGGGGTGACAAGTATAATAAAAACAAAGAAATGGGTTATGGGGTATTATTAAAAAATAAGAGGATGACAAGTGATTAAGTTATTTTACCAAATAAAATATTCTAAAATAAAACAATAGTTTGAAAAGAAGCTATTTTTATCCAAAAAAGAAGAAAAAAAATTAGCCTAGAACTAAGTAACATCCGCTGATCCGCCTCTTGCTTTCTCTCTCCGCACCTCTGCTTTCACCATCTCCGAAAGCAGCGCCGCGCTAGCACAGATATCTTCCGGTTTCTCTCTCAATCGCTTCAGGTAACCTTCAGATCGAATGAAGTTCTGATCGTTTTCCCTTTTCCTTTCTTTGTGAGCGGTTTCTTTGTGGGTTGAGATTGAGATTTGCTATTGTGTTATGCTTGTTTTCTTGTTGCTTTTGTTGCCTGTTTGATTGGTTCTTTCGAAATGTTCATGTTTGGGTGCAGGTTTTGTGTGATGATTGCTGAATAGATCGTATCTGAATTTGTGTTATTGGTGTTTATGAGTTCTAGATTTAGGTTAAGCGAGGAGTGATGTTTGTATGTTGCTGAGAGTTGGAAAAGAGCTGAGGGCATGATATTAATGCATGGTTTAGATGGATCTTTGTGGTCGCTTTGATTTGTTGAGGAAAGGCTTGCCTTTTATCATTATGCATAGAGAAATCTGTGTTTCTTCTAGTATTCTCTGGAAATTAATGACTTTACTAACACTTAGTGATATGGATATGTGCAATGTTGTTGTATTTGTGCCTAGAGTTTTTATGCCATTATTAGCTTCTAAGTAATAGGTTCTTCAAGCAAGTCAATTGTTAGGCATCCTGATACTGGGAGTTCATTCTTTTTAATAGAATTAGTTGGGGAAGCAAAATATGGAATATGTGTGATTGGTTGAGATTGTGTGATTAGAATCTGCCACTTCATCATTGTGCAGTGTGCATGGTTCATTGTTGTTTGAGTTCAGAAAAGTGTTTCTGCTTGAACAATGGTTTTTTTTTTTTTTTTTTTTTTTTTTTTGGCTAAACATTAAATAAGAAAAATGCATACCTCACCACCCTTAATGGCTTTGTTGGCCACCGAAAACATGAAGCCTGTGCTATTGTAAAGTGCTTAGTTAGAGTTTCAATGGGATTTTTTTTCCGTATGTTTAATTGAAGTGAGGCTGTGTAAAACCTTTTTTTTCTAGCCTACATAAGCTTAGTGTACATGACCTTTTATTGTGTGGATGTCTCATTAGGATGTTGGGCTTGCCATTCTACTAAGATCTCAGTGATATGAGTTCCCATATTGCTATTGAGTTATATATTCATTATTTATAATATATTTTAGATTGAGATCCCCCTTTTTTTTGCCCTATTTTCTTCATTGATTTCCATCAGTAGATGAATCATCAGTAGCTGACTCTAGCAGATGAGTTATCGTGAAGCTTGTTAGAGTAATCCAAAATGCCCTAAATGAAAGTTTCAATATTGTTTTCCTATATCTATTATGTAGTAGATGCTACCATTTGTTGTGTGGAAGGCTTGCTAGGGTGTTGGGCCTTCTTATTATATTGGGATATAGGTAATTTGAGTTTCAATAATTGTTTATATTTTTTCCTTCGCTATAATATATTATTGGATTAAAATCTCCTATAGTGGTGGATATAGGTGTCGTTAACGCTGTGTTAAAGGCTGTAGTCTGAGACCTATAGCGGCGGTTATATTCGCCGCTATAGGTTGCAAAGCTGTAGCTATAGCGACAGATATATCCGCGACTATAAGTGGATTTTCCGCCGCTAAATTCTCTAGCGACGGAGGATCTAGCAGAGAGCAGTATCCACCGGTATATATCTATAGCACTGTTATATTTCCTATAGTGGAAGCACAAGGAAAAGAATCAACATATGATTCTTCTTTTCTTTTATTGTTTGCCCTTTATTTTGATTGTCTAATGAAGCATAATGTTCTACTTGCCAATGTTCTCGTCTTTCTCTTGTTATGCTTGCTTTTTTCTCTGTTCTACTTGCCAAAGTTCTCGTTTTTCACTACAACAAAACAGTCCGTTGCTGACAGAAAAGATTCCATTGGAAACTTCGACGGATTTCTAAGGGATTTTCAATGGAATTTTAATTCTGACTTTTTCCAACGGATTTTACACTTGTTTCTGATAGAAATTCTTTTGTTGGAAAAGTTTTTTAGCACCAAAAAGTTCAGTCCTGCTATTTTTTCCAACGGATTTCCAACGGTATTCCTTCAACAAATTCGGGAACTTTTCCCCCTAAATTTTTCAACGGAATTTTCCATTCAAATAAGTTTTTAGCAACAGAAAATTCCGTTTGTATTAATATTTTTATTAATTATTTAGTCAAATGGTATGAGTGGTTTTCTTTAATTTAATATTTTTTATTAAGAAAATTATTAATTATTCAAATTACGTGATCGGTTTTCTTACGGTGGTTGGTTGTTTTTTTTTTAAAAAAAAAAATTATGTACATCCATCCAAAATAGAAAAAATTGAGGGTTGTTCACAAAACAATTCAAGTTGTAAAAAGTAAAAACCCTAGCTCCCACCCATCCCAATCTCAACTCTTGTCTTCGTTGCCTCTCTCTCTCTCGCCTCTCTCACCCCTCACAACCCCTAAACTGCTCCGCCTGTCAGCTCCTCTGGCAGTCTTCTTCAAGCGGCTTGCTACACGAGCTCTTCAGGTAGGGAGTAGTACCCCTCGATTGCTTCTCTCCCTTTCTACATCGTCTCTCACTCTTTTGCTTCTCTATCACAGTGACAGAGAGAGAGCTAACGTGCAATCGAAGGGAACATGTGGTTTAGGTTTACAATCAATGTTCTCTCCATCATCAATTGCTTGCTTTCTTAAAGGTATCATTGAGTTGTCTCATTATCGAATTGGTTTGCAACATATATATGTCTTGAGAACCTTGCAGACTAAAAAGAAATTGGCCGACTCTAGAATTCTTGAGTCATGTGCGTTGTATCAAGCCATTTAACAACTATCTTAACGCATATACTATCTTGTGTCAACACTTGGCACCAAACTATGGTCATAATTCATTGGTATGTATGCCCATGGTTTTGCTACGGATTCACAAGCTTTGATAAGTTGGTTGCAACAGGTTAAACAAAGGTTTGTACAAGGTTACTTAGCTTTCTCCTTAATTATAGCAGATCAGCTCGCCAAATTTGTTAACTGAATTTGGTACCCTCAAACATCAAAGGAAAATTGGTTGCATTGTTTTATGGTTGGGTTCTCAATGTAAGTACCTTGTTGAACCTACACTATCTTTTAGATTACACACTGAAACTTTAACTATATTAAGTAACTAAAAATCGCTACAAACAAGAAAGATTAAAGGTAGAACAAGGAGTCAGTGCAAGTCTTAGAGGTGCAAAAACAAAGAGCAAGGTGGCAAAAAACAAAATCTTAGGAGCCAACTAAAGTGAAAAAGGCCACAATAGTAAAACAATACAAGCTGGTTTTTACATAAATGTACAATGTGTATGACTTACCTCATATTCATTTCATAACCTTGTGCATACTAGATTTTTTTTTTTTTTTTTGCCTATATGATATTGATCTAATATTTTTAAGCATATATTTTTTGTTCTTAGCTGCAATACTTTTCATGTTCACTTATTTTATTTGATTTTCAATGAGTGTGTAATCATTATTCAAACAACTTGGCCTTTTATTTTTCTTAGTACAATAGTACTCTACTTATATGTGTTAAAATATTTGTTCTCTATTTAGTTCAACTTTGATTTTGGAAGGTATTATTTGTAGATATCATTTCTCTTTAAAGGTTTCATAGTTTTGTAGATATTATTTGTAGATATCATTGAGATGAATTTGCTTGTAGATATAATTTCTCTTATTTTGCCCTTTTCATTGTACTCCATCTTTCTATGCTTTGTTCTTTGTTTACTGATGTTTCTAAGTTTGTTTCTTGAATCAGATGATGCAGACGCATTACTGTTTTGATATCATGATGTTTTTGATTGAGTTTGAAGCATTGAGTTTGGATCTGGTGGCATTTTCTGTGTGATGTTGGGTTTTTTAGCGTTCTAAGTTCAGGTCCATTTCTCCTGTCTTGATCTGATCTGATCTGATCTGAAAGTTGACCGACTTTGTGGGTGTAGATTTGACGCTTCGTCGATTTGGTTTCTTTTGTGGAAAATATGCAGCCTTTTTATCTAGTTCAGTGTTTGGTGGTTCAGTGTTTTCGTGTTGTGATGCACTGAATTTTATATAAAAAGATTTTGCCTTTTTCTAAGAGTTCTGTCGTTTTGACAATTTGGTTGTATCTTATGGTAAAGATACCATCTTTTTGGTTCTAGCGATGTGTTCTGTGCTTGAGTTATGCTATTTAAGTATAGATCAGGGAGCTCAAAGTTAACTTGCTGAGTGAATCTCCAGATTTATAATATTTTTCCTCTTTATCATCTGATCTTATGGTTTTATTATGTTTGAATTTTGAGCATTGAGATATCTCACTTAGAGAAAGCAAAACACTAACTCTCAATGAGCTATCTTCTCTTTGTTGATTGATATTCTTTGAAGTAAATAATGTATTCTTGTCCTTGTCACTAAGAGAGATCTCTATAATTCACATAATCTACAATTTGATGAGTTTCATCTATTATTCTGCCTCTTGCATTTTGCATTAAGTTTTTGGTCTTACGAATTGAATGTTTGCATGCTTGATGCAGCCCAGATAAGTTATGGCGATGAATATTGTTGGCCTTTCGAGGCGTATTGCCGTTAGTAAGGGTGTTATTGGTGTCAGAGGATTTGCTGCAGGTGGTGCCAAATCAAAGAAGGGATCCAAAGGTGGTGCTGGTGATGCTCCTAAAGCATCTGCACTTAGCAATGAGCTGAAGAGCACAACAGTATTTGGAGCTAATATCATCAAGGATGGTGCTGACCCAAAGATTCTGCCTGACACCGAGTATCCTGACTGGTTGTGGCATTTACTAGACAAGCGTCCTCCATTAAGTGAATTGCGCCGAAAGAACATTGATAGCCTTCCCTTTGAAGACCTTAAACGATTTGTTAAGCTGGATAATCGTGGCTTTCGAATAAAAGAAAACAATGCTATGAAAGCCAAGAACTGAGTTGAAACAAGTGGATGGTGGCATATTGTAACACTTGGATGATGGAAATTTCATCTTATCGGTATTCTGCCCATGTTACAGAAATTCCGTGGAGAATTATGTGAATGAGATAAGAAGTTGATATTGTAAGCTTGAGAAAAACTAGTTTTATGTAGCGATTTTTATCTATTTTATCTGAATGTTGTTCCATGAATTCAAGAGTTTGTTTCTAGATCTCCATTAAGTTATTTGTTGGTGGTTTCCGCAGCTTCTCACTCATCGATCTTATGGTTGAAACTTCAAAGGGACTTCATTGCACATTATACTTCAAAAGCCAATTATGACATGGTTGTATTAACCACTTACATTTGTTGTTATTACAAATTAGTGATTATATCACAGCATTTTACTTGATCTTGACCAATTTCTGTTGTGTTTGTGGTCAGAAACAAGAGAGAAATGCACTGTATGTTATATACTTCAAAATATGCAATATTTCATTCAATTGGGTGTGAGACTGGCAACTTCTCATCAATCAGACATGTGAATTCTTATTGCATTTGGTTGTTGATAGCTTTAAATGCAAAAGTTGCAGTACACTGGCAACTAATGTGCTAGATATAGGGCATGGGACACTAACATGCATTCTTAGTTTCTTGAGTTTGATTTGTTCAATTAAATTCAAGCCGAGCTTGAGGGTTAATCACACTGCTAACATCAAGCAAAGAAACATGAGAAATTTCTTGAAATATTTCAACACCCAAACAATGAGGTTCCTTGATCAAATGAAGGACCTTATATGAGTGAATAGTTTAACCAGTGACCCTAATGGCTCATGCCCCTAACCACCATCCAATGGCCATTAATGACCTGGAAACCACTGATGCCAATTAGGCAAATTACTAGCCTCTGCTAGGAATAGCTTAATGCCTGTTGATTCCAGCCCCAACTGACTTTCAGCTAGAGTTGATAAATTAGGGCATCCAACCATAAAATATATACTTATTTATGATTTTGCCTAACTTCTTCTTATCTAGGGTATATATATACGCACACACTGTCTTCAAAGAGCAGTTTTTGCATTATATCAATTTGAAAAGGAAAAAAAAAATTCTCTATGTATAACTATTGCCCCGTTTAGATCAGCTTCAAGGGAATTTTCTTTTTATTAGTTAAGCATTTTTGGGCCAAAAAAAAAAAGTTTGTATTGGCTTTTTGGAGAAGTTGAAAAAAAATAAAATGAAAAAAGTCTGTTTTTGAGAAACGGGTGGTTTAAAACTTCTAAAAAAACCGTTTTCCATAAGCTATTTTGGAATCATACAATTACCAAAAACAACCTGTCCATGGAACCGGTCCGGTTATGATGTTTTCCTTTTTAAAAAAAAATTATTTTATTATTAAAATAATATTTTAATAATAAAATACTATTTAAATCATACTTTTTTAGATTTTTTATTTAAAATTGGTTTTTTATAATAGTTTTTTATTATTAATATTTATATTGACCCGATATTGACCCAATTGACCCGGTGGTTGAATCAGTGAGTTGGACCTTGATCGGTTCAAAGACCGGTCCGGTTCTGATAACTATGATATAAATACCAAAACTTCCAAGTTATAAAAATACTTCTAACTTAGTATATCCAAACAAAAAAAATATACAAAAGCCCTTAATTAATTTACTTTGAAAAGCTTTTTTTTTCTAAAAATCCTTCTATCAAACTATAAAATAAAATAAAATAAAATAAAATAAATTCATAAATCAATCCAAAACGGGGCCTATATGTGTTTATGGTTTATGGCTTAGGGTATACTAAAATACGAGAAAACCAAAGACCAACACAAACACATGCACGTACACACATATATACACCATGGCCCATCCATGGCACCATGGAATGTTTCCCCTTATACATTGATGTAGGGTTTTCAAGTGCTGTTGTTATATATATATATATACAAGTATATATTAATGTTGTTTACTAGTCAAATATGGCAGTATAGCAATAACTTCTCAGCCTTCAGAGAGACATTGATGGAAGTTCTACCACCCAACTGCCTTTCAGAGCACTGTATATAGTAGTGGCCTCTCCATCTCCATTAATGTCTCCCTCCAAGCTTTCTAAGTACCCTTGAGCTCCCATTGCTTGCATGCATGCACTCAATTCTGGCTAAACAATGGCAGCAAACTTCAAACTCAAAATCATGCTCTACAGTAGTACTGCCATCACCTTTCTCTTCATCTTCACATCTCTAATTCCTTCTTTTCAAGCTCATGAAGTTGAAGGGATGTTTGTGTTTGGGAGCTCACTGGTTGATAATGGGAATAACAACTACTTGAGGAATTCTAGTGCTAGAGCTGATTACATTCCATATGGTATAGACTTCCCTTTGGGACCTTCAGGGAGGTTCTCTAATGGCAGGAACCCTATTGATGTCCTTGGAGAGCTTCTAAGACTTCCCTCTTTTATACCACCTTTCTCTGATCCTTCTACTGTAGGTCAGAGGATTCTTCATGGTGTCAACTATGCTTCTGGTGGCTCTGGGATATTAGACCACACTGGCTCCATCACAGTAAGTTCATCTTTCAACTTCAAGTACTTGAATTCTCTGTCTCTCTTTTTGATAACCTTAATCTTTATCAAGTATTAAAGAACCAAAATTCTCTCAATGATAACTTAATTAAAAAGCTAGCTAGTACATAATAATGAGCTAATTAATGTGTGTGAAATATATAACACTTTGATAATTTCATATCATTCAATAAAACAAATGTTTACATACATGTATGGAAGTAAGTTTAAGTTAGAGAACCAAAGGACCATTGCGAGTGGTATCTACCGATTCCGATGCGTCCGGGTAATTCACTTAATTTAATGAAGGCGTGCTCTTAGGTTCGAGTCCACTCGCCCGTAAATGGGGAGCAGTTTGTTTGAGTAGCGTAAAATTTACCGAGTTTGAATCCCATCTGTCATGTCGGTATGCGCCATGCAGTGGCGATTAAAAGGTGCGACTTTCGTCATCTAAGCATCACCCTTAACATCCCATACATGGAGGAGTTTATCCCATGTGTCAAAAAAAAAAAGAAAAAAAATTGAGTTAGAGATATATAAATAGTATATAAAGTTATAAACATAATTTTTTTTCATATGATTAAAAAGAGATGATGAATATATAGGGGGAGGTGACAAGCATGAACCAGCAAATAAGGAACTTTGAGAAGGTTACACTTGCAGAGATGCAAAGTCATGTTGATTTGAAGAGGAAGTGTGATCATTTATCAAAGTACTTGTTCATTGTGGGCACTGGTGGCAATGACTACTTGTTAAATTACTTCACTTCCAATAACAGGAGGACCAATATTCTAAATTTCACTCACAAACTCATTGCCACTTTATCTCGCCAACTCAGGGTAATATTTTCTTTGATGCAATTGTTTTTCCTATCTTTTTTTACAAATAATATATTCTTGTAAAACTAAGTTTTTCTTCTTGTTCTTCTTCTTCTTATATACATATATATTTTATAACAAATAACTATTGTTCTACATGGGTAAATACATTTAAAAAAAGTAAAATATTTAGTGAGTTAGAGAGGAAAATAATTAATGTATGAAAGTGTACTTTTTCACCTTTTTTTTTTTCATATTTACTGTTGTTTTTCATATTTTATGGTACATTTATATACTATTGTTTCTTTAATACCATATGGCCTATATGGCCTAGCCTATTTATCTTTGCAACCATATTCCTTTATTAATTGACAGAAAAGATAACAAAAAATATAGAACAATAAAAAATAAAAAATAAATCAATCACAGACTTGTTGATCTTAATTATTTCTAACAAACATATATATATATATATATATATATATATATATATATATATATATATATATATATTTGAGCATGCAGAGATTATATGATTTAGGAGCAAGGAAGTTTGTATTGTTTTCAATTCAAGCCATGGGATGCATTCCAGCAGTGAGGGCCAACCTTCATGTGAGCAATGGAAGCTGTGTGGAGGCCATGAACGAAGCTGCTCTTCTCTTCAACAACCACCTTAAAGCCCTTGTCACCAAATCACCAAACTCCTCCATGCCCCATGCTTCCATGATCTACATCAACTCCTACAAGATCATCAGAGACATCATTAAAGATCCCATAAGCAATGGTAATATATATGTTAATTTGTGTGTCTGCGTGTGTGTTTTTGTTATTGTAATTTTTAAATGATAAAAGATATTCTTACCAACAAGTTTTTCGAAACCGTTGATAGTACTTCAAGATGTGTGTTAATGATCTCGATGCACCATCAATGGTTTCGGGTATCATTTTTAGAAAACTTAGTCGGCAAGAATAACATTGCTCTAATTTTCTAATATGGTATCAGAGATAGTTTACATGATTAATAAAAATATACTCATAATTTTTTTTAAAAAGATTTAGATTCTTATATATGGCTTTAATTATTAATTATTGATAAATAATGAATGAAGATTACAGGTTAGTATATTAACAAAAATATACTCGTTTGGGGGTAGTGATCAGTCCTTTCCATAAGACTTTGTTTTTGACAAATGAGTCCATCGTCACATCTTGACCCGCTTAGTTGTGTTTGTTGCATCAAACCAAGACAATAATAATTTTTATTTAATTTGACAAATTACAGGTTTCTAAATATATGCATATGAATTGAATTTTAATTGCTACAATTAATTATATATGGATGTTAATGAGTTTTGTTTTGATTAATGTTTAGGGTTCAAGGAAACAAGCAAGGCATGCTGTGATTTACCATCAAATGGGATATTGTGTAGAAAAGGAGGGAAAGCATGCAAAGACAGGAATTCTCATGTTTTCTTTGATGGTCTTCATCCCACTGATGCTGTGAATGAGAGGATAGCTCACATAGCTTATGCTTCCAACCTCAAGTCTGAAGCTTATCCCACTAATGTCAAAAACTTAGTTCAAATGTACAATTAATTAGTGAAGCCATCATGACACGCAACTACTCCTAAGTTATATATATATTATTATATATATATGTAGGTCATGAATTAATGCTTCCAAGTTCACTGTAATTTTTATTTTACTAGGTTTTTATTCTTTCCGGTTTTTACACAATGTGCACTAATTTTATTGTCCGAAGGTTTCGCACAATGTGCACTTATTTTACCGCCCGGGTTACTACGATCCAACAAGGAGAAAACTTCCATGCCGCGTGGGTTGCCCCAATGGGTGGCCCAGGCCTTTGCACCCTTTATTTTTGAGGGAATAAGGGCAACTTTAATGGGAACTCACAAGCGCTCATTGAGCCCTCAACAAAAGTGAGCGGCCATTAGAGGCACTTGGTGAGGATTGAGCACTCAATCCTCACCTCGGCCAATCGGTGGGGGCTGCTCACTTTTGTTTTTATTTTTAATATATATATTTTTAAATAACCTATTCAGTGGCGTTACTTGATTGTTTCTTTTTAAAAGAAAATTGCTACTTGGTTTTAGTTTTAATTGACGTTTGCATTTGCAACAACAGTCATATATTTATTTATTTATTATTTTAAACTTTAAATTCCTATAAATACATCCACATTCTTTCAAGATCTTCCACCACTTCTTCATTCTTTTTCTTCCACTTCTTCTTCATTCTCTTTCAATCTCTCACTTATGGATAGAAATGCTTCCTCATCTTCACAAGATCCAAATTTTCATACTCAACAAAATTCACAAAATTCTCCCTATTTTTTTCCCCTATCAAATATGCAAAATTTTCAATATCCACCTGCACAAAATCAACCCTACTTTCTTCCAAATGTCCAAAATCATCCAGGTTTTCATATTCTTACCCTACTTTTTCGGGACCAGGTTTTTTTAATCCATTCATAGCCAATCAGTTTCCAAATGCAAAAATGGGTGGCATTCCAATATCTACAAACGAATCCACAAATTTGGATGAAGCTTCTCATACCGAGCATCAAAATACAATGAAAATAGGTTCATTTTCTGACTCTCAATTTCCTCCTTATTCCACACAACCAGGGATTGAGAATATCGTCATAGATGAAGAACAACATGAAGAGCAGCAGAAAATCATCAACCGTGGAGTATAGAAGATGATAAAATGCTTGCAAGTGCATAGCTTACAATTTCAAGTGATAGCATTGTGGGTACTGGCCAGAATGATAGGATGTTTTGGAAACGAGTAACTGAATACTTCAAGGGAAATCAAAAATCTAGTCTGAAAAGAAAACAAACTAGTTGTAAACAACATTGGTACTGGATGTTTCCAATTGTTAATGAATTCAACAAGGTATACAACAAATTGGAATGAGAGAACCATAGAGAATGTAGTGATGACCAGTTGAAGGAACATGCTCGTACTCTATATTATCATAATCGTAGAAAATATTTTTGCCATGAGCGTGTTTTGGTGATGGTAAAAGAGGATCCAAAATGGAAAACAAACACTCATCTTCCAAGGTCTTCAAAGAAAACAAAGATCAATGTAAGCGGTGGCTACACATCTTCATCTAATGCAGATACAAGCCTCAATATAGATGACAATGAGTGTGAAGTTCCCCCCATCGGTCAGAAAGCGACAAAAGCAAAAGGCAAAGGCGAAGAGAAAAGGGAAGTCAAGCATCACTGATAAAAATGTGGATGAAGAATTTGAAGAAAAGTGGGTTGAATTACAAGAATATTGGAGAAAAGAAAAATTAGCCGAAGTGCGGAGTTTGAAGGCATCTTTTGAAATGGTTGTTGATCATCAAATTCTCACCATGGATACTAGCCACATAAATGCTGAACAACTTGAGAATCATCGTCTGATGTGTATGTGGGATCGAAAATACCCGATGCATCGTTAATGCGTAGAAGAAGACACAAAGGTGATACATCAAGCACAAATATCATTTTTATTGTGTAGGTTCTTCCATTCCTAATAGAGGCAAGCCTCTATTATTAATTACCAGAGTCATGAACCTTGGGAACCTCCGATTAAGGGCAAAAAGTACAAGTAGAGAGAATGAATAAAACAAATTTATTTATTGCAGAATAAAATAATTTATTACATATATATGTCATTACATGTATACATATATATATATATATATATATATATATATATATATATATATATATATATATATTTATTTATTTATTTATTTTATTTAAATGGTTTTGTAGCCCTTGCCTTAGGATATGTAAGCTCGCCATTTGCTTGGGTTTCTTCAAGATCGCCAGACTTTTCGCCGTACGCCTTTGGGTTTTAAGTTCTATCGGCCGGCCACCTATATGCACGACACTTCCGCCATTTGGGATTTGAGTTTCATTGATTGCCTCAAGATGCTTATTTCTTGGTTTTGCCTTGAAGCTCATGCTTATTGAATTTATATCATTTGTCTCGAAATGAGCATTTTACACCACCCCGAGATATCACGCATTAAGTGATTGCTAATAGCCCATAAGTTCTGGGTGAGTACATCCCATATATGGCGAAAGCGTACCAAGCGCATCAATATGGGCCTCACTATATATGGGTAGAAAGCCTTGGATGTCTGGTTTCCGATGCCGTGAATTTCATCTCAATCGGAGTTTTCTAGCAAAGGTTATCAGCACTTGAATAAAAGGTAGTCAGACAGTCAAAACTACAGGAATTGGTCTTCTTTCCATCAAAAACTGTACCAACTGGGCCACTGATAGGAACTATGCTATACATGTTGGAAAGCTCTGGAAGCCTAGTTTCCAATGCCGTAAATTTCGCTTCAATCAGAGTTTCCTATCAAAAGCTATCGCCATTTGAATGAAGGGTGGTCGAGCTGGCAGAACTGCAGAACTGACTTCCCTCTCCCTCCTCAACTTTACATCTGAGCTCCTCTTCTCATAGGCTAAAGTCCTCACCTCTGGGAACTACTTTATGATAACTGTCAGTTGCAGCATGAAATTCTTTTTCTTCTTCTCATGTCACATCTTGAAGGCTTGCTCATAACCCTCCAATTTTCCATTGAACTCTATGAGAAATAGCTTCACTTGAGTGTTTGTATAATTTGCACATATATGGAGAGGCCTCTTGAAGGTTATTTGATTCAAGTGTTTATGATTGCACAGCAAATTCTACAATTGTGGTTAGGGGGCTGCTTTTTTAATATCTAGTTCATCTTCACCTTAGGAAGGTTCATATGGCAACATTGGTAGAATTAAATCATTATCTGCAACTTCTGATTTTAGTTCTTGACAAGTTAGCTTCTGAAATTCTGCTTCATATAGCTGCTGTCTACTATGTATCATTCATTTGTTACATGTTTGAAGTTCACTCTAACAACAAAATGCTTAATAAAGTCAACCATGTCGACTTACATGAGATTTATCATCCATTTTAGAAGGTACATTCTCTGCTGACTTATACAGCGAAACATCTTGAATAAACCCATCATCTACATCATGGGAATCATCACAAGCGGCTTCAATGTCCGGACTTGTTCATGTCATTGAACTCCCAATAAGAAAATTTTAGCAATGGAAGCGATTGGTATGGGATAGTGGATTATAGATTTGTTGATGCTCTCCTCATTACACTTTCCATAGACTTTGATCATTTTCCCTTTGGCACAAATCTTGATCACTATGAGAGGCTCGGATCGACCTTTTATCAAACAAGAATGAGAGAAATAGGTGTAGCGAGGTGGCACGCAAATCAACCACCACCTAAAGCTTCCTTGCTATTTATTCCCAAGCCTTTAAAGGTCAAGACATCACACCTTTTCATGGTAATCTCCACCACAAATCCCAAGGGGAGGGTTACATAAGGTGGCCTGCGCGTAAGACTTCTTCAAAGAGCAAATCACTATTTTATAGGAGATAACGCTGAATTAAGGGCTGCGATCATAGCCACCACACCGCGACATAAGGCTCTTCCAAAAGGCGAATCATCATAGCCTTTAGAATAAAGAGCTCATCGACAACGACAACACGTGACAAATCGAGCAAAAAGCCTCCATCTTATAATAGCATCAATGGCATAGATTGTGACAAAATCATTTTTTTAAAGTACCAAATGCAACAACTCCATTCCATTTGTAACAAAAATATCAACTAAAATAGCAAAGACAACTTCTCATTCAATTTATTACGCATATAGAAGTTTGACCATAGCATTTTATATTGATCAAACAATAAATTTCTGAGTCAAAATCTTTAATAGCAAAAGAGGTATTTTAAAAGCGGACAATAGCTTTAGTGTTTCTTTCTCTTGAGGCATTTCCTCGAACTTTTTGCGAGGCGCTTCATATAACTTAACATTTTATATAGCTTTGGAATGCTTTTCTTAACAAATTTTACAATCATTCATAACAACATTAATAGCATCTTTTCATCTTCATCCCTATGGTTCGGTAACAACTTCTCCATCTCTACGATTAGCAGTTCCATCTCTATAGCAACGGCTCCATTAAAAGGAAGGAATAATGAGGGCTTTAGAGAAACTTAAACTTTTATTAACTTCATTCATTTGCATCCATTTACACCAACCCATGACTGATTTGGTTTTATATGATCCAATGGTTCTTTGGTCAATTTGTATAAACAGATTTTCTTTTAAAGTTTTGAACATCCACATGATTATGCTCAGATTCATTGAAGCATTTCGCCAAACACTTAAAATGCATTTTAAATGTCATTGGTTTTCACACATGGATAAATATTGAGATGCTTTATAAATGTTTACAAAGACAAAAGCTTGTTTTTGCAACCCCAAACTAATAACACAAACTTTACTTATTCCACACGATGAACACGAGTTGGTAGTCCTCCTGCACCCCCGCCAGACTGCATACACATTGAAATCAAAGATCAAACAATCCATTTAACAATGCATTCTATGTCTTTCTTAAACTTCCTGGTAATTTCTCCATAAAAAAAATGAGGAAGCAAAGCTCCTTATGCCCTTTTAACCACCTCCTGTACATGATTTGGATATGGCATCAAGGTCAGCGCTTGGAGCTCATGGGGATTGTCCTTCACAGTCCTTTCCCAGTTTCTTGTTGCGGAAGTGGGAGAGAGAGCTTGATCGGTCTATCCATATGCTATAAATCATACTGAGAATTTAACTCTTTTCAACCCACAACCAACTATACAAGCTTCACCGGGTTGTCATCTAGAACCAAGATCTATATACACAGTTGCTCACACCGGGACGTGATTCCATGATAATAGAAACAATCTCCATAGGGCTTTTGGAGATTTCCTCTATAACTAGTTCGATCAATCGGATCTAGGCTCGTCTTAATCATCACAACCACAAGGGATGGACTTGATTGATATGGATGCGGATCAAGAAAAATATTGATGACATCGGTGCGATTGATCGCAAAGGGAATTGGCTAAGCGCTCCCCATACACACGAGTGTCCTCCATGGAGAAATTGGGCAGCAGCGATGACATTCTTCTCGATGTGGCCAGGGCCTGTGGTGATGATAGCCTCCACAAGGGAGGCCGAAGCTTGGTGGTTGGCGGCTGGCAATGGCCTCCCACAAGGGAGGCCGTAGCTTGGTGGTTGGCGGCGACAACGGCCAGCCTCCCACAAAGGGAGGCGGCTGGTGGCAGCCCGGCGGCGGCGGTTTCCACAAGGCGGAGGTGACTTGGTTTGCTGAGGCCGAACGACTTCCACTTCAAGGGGAGGCCAGGCTGGTATTTGGCGGCGGACGACGGCCTCTAAGGGAGGCGGTGGCTTGGTTGTGGCCGGTAATTTAGAGGCGGCAGACGGGGGGACAACGGGAAGAGAGATCAAAGGGAAAAGAGAGAATACGTTTTATGCTCTTTTTTTTTCTTTGTTTTTTTTTTTAGAAAAAAATCCTTTTTTTTGCTCTCTCTCCCTGATCTCTACTGATCCGTCTCCTTTTATAAAACTCAGTCAATGTTTATCTCCGGAGTTTATTACTCAGGTAAATGGCGGTCTCAACTATGATGATGAAGATATGATCAAATTTTTAACTTGATTTTAAATTTGATCCTATCTCCTTTTTTTTATATCCATATTTATTTCAGTTTTTTTTTTACTGTTACTATTTATTATTATTTTTGCCTCGGGATCAACATTCTTGAGCTGCCTTGGGACATGCACTTGAAAGAAAAAATTTATTGTATTTATTTATCTAGATCGCCTCGGGATATGTATTCTTGTGCGATCTTGGATTTGAGATTGCCTCGAGATATGTATTCTTGTGCGATCTTGGAATTCGAGATTTGCCTCGAGATATGTGTTCTCGGGCTATCTTGAGATTTGTATTTCTAGAAGATCGCCTCGAGATATGTATTCTAGGGCGATCTTGGAATCCGAGATCTCCTCGAGATATATTCTCTCGGGCCATCTCGAGATTTGCATTTCTAGAAGATTGCCTTGAGATATGTATTCTCGGCCGTCTTAAATTTGAGATAGCCTCGAGATATGTTCTCGAGGCGATTTTGGAATTAACGTCCCTAAGTCAATTAAGATAAGGACATATTTAAATTTTAATTCTAAATATATCAAGATTAAGATATACTTAGAATTCTATATTCTTTTTATTTTGGATTAGGATTTGGGTTCTATTGGGACATGTGCTTTATATTTTTATATATAAACAAATGCCCCTTATTACTTTTCTCACGAAATCTTCTTTATTGGAAGGTGAGAGAAGTAAGAATTCTAAATCTCCTCTTTCATTATGGCCAATCAATCTCAGAGTGAGCCTTTTTGGGATATTGGTCAAGACCTCAATGAGTTCCCTTGGTCTAGCTTTCAATGCATACCTGACCTTGTCTTTAGTCAGGATGAGCACTGTGACCGGATATGAAGGAGAGGAGCACTCTATTGGGTAAGCAGCGATCCTCCAGCCTATGTAGCTCGCAGCGCTAACCTTGAAGTGTTGTGTGAAGATGGCGGTATTCGATGCGGCATATCTAAAGCTGAAGGAGATATTTAGGATTTGACAATCTTCCAACCTCTTGGACATAAGATTGTTAACCACCACAGGGATGGAAAGGCGGGAGTCCGTCCGGGCGAATCGATCAATTCCTCGCATTCACAGCAGATTGGGCAAGTTTTATTGTCAAGAATTATTCGAAGGAATTATCTTATGTGGAGCTGATTGGAGGAATCATCTCTTCAGTCGGGCGTTATGATTTGGATTCCAACTTTTACAAGGCGTTGGTGGAGTTGTGGTGTCCAGACACCAACACTTTTCACTTGCTATACGGGGAAGTCGGGATTTCACTATGGGACATCAAGAGACTAGGAGGGCTTCCCATCAATGGTGACATGTATGATGAAGTTATTCCCAGCAATGCCGTTCTTCGCCAAAGAGGTACTTCCGAATTCTCTTTCCTTAAAAGCTTGTTTGACGTTTTTTAATGGTTGGCTTGGCGAAGATCCTCTTAACGCCACAAAGGCGTATCGTTTGAAGATTGGATAGAATTTTTTAGAGCGGCGAGGAGAAGCGGAGAGTTTGATTCCGAGGCACAACTCCGGATCGATGCGTCCTCAAGGAAACTCTTTCTTGCTACGGATGCAGGTGCCTTTGTGGCCCTCTGGATCTGCTACTTTATTATACCCAAGCAGGCGTAATGTAATGAACCCAGGGGTTTTTCCTTATGGAGTCCGATATTGTTCTTGGAAGGGAAGATTGCCTTTGCCCCGGTCGTGGCGGCGTATATACACAGGACTAAATGCTATGGCCAAACATCAGGAAGGTCCCGGATTCTCCATGACAGTCTTTCCTTCACATTTTCTGTATGCATGGGCCGGTAGTCATTTTCGTAGAATACATCTCCGGCGGCCGATTGATGAGGACACGTCTACTATCCCAGGTCTTTCAAGGATACCAGAAATGCTACATTATATGAATGTTTCTCCGACTCCATTCAGCCGTTCTTCAGAAGTGAGGCTATTCATTAGGAAAGAGGAGAACTTTACATGGTGTCCTTTCCCTTATTTATATCGTAATGATGAAATAGTGCGAGATTCCAGGCTTTTTGCGGGGCTAGAGGAGTTGGATTCCTACACTATGGAGTACGTGAAATGCCTTCGTTGCGGCGTCCTCCCTCTACGTTATGCTGGGAATTTTCATGCAGAACCATACAATCCTCATAGGTTCGGGCGCCAGTTTGGCTACGACCAGCACTTTGCCAAGCATATTAATGTTCCGAGGAAGGCCCCTACTCCTGGGGTTCTCGCAGGATATTGGTTACATTTTTCTCGGGAAAGGACTTCGAGTTCATTCTATATTCCTGATCATGTAGGAGTGGGAAACTTATACTTCTCTATGCGTGAAAATGGTTCAAAAGCGTCCAAGCTTTATTTAATCAGGATGTTGCAGCTTTAACTCGGGAGGACTTTGGTTACAAAGGATCCTTTACAAGAGATACGGATCAAGGTCAATCTTCAAGAAAACCTCTATTCATCTACGAAAGTATTTTTCTTAATCGTAAATGGAATCGTTCTCCATGGACTCTCCCGTTAGGTGAAATGGCTGACAAGCTCAAGGTATTTCTCTTTTTTCTTTAATAATTCAGTTTTTTTATATTATGAAAATTGAGAAATTTTATGGATTTTCACGAAACTCCGAATTTTTATATATATATATATATTCCAAAAATTCGGAATTTTTTGAGGATTTTTCTGAAAAAATCAGATTTTTTTATATTCTGAAAATTCAAAACTTTTTTGTGAACTTTTCTGAAAATTCAGATTTTTTATTCCGAAAATTCAGAATTTTTTGAGGATTTTTCTGAAAAATTCAAATTTTTCATATTGTGAAAATTCAGAACTTTTTGTGAAATTTTCTGAAAATTCAGATTTTTTATTCCAAAAATTCAGAATTTTTTGAGGATTTTTTCTAAAAAATTCAGATTTTTCATATTCCGAAAATTCAGAACTTTTTGTGAACTTTTCTGAAAATTCAGATTTTTTATTCCAAAAATTCAGAATTTTTGAGTATATATATTTTAGTCTGAATTTGTAAAAAATCAGAATCCCCATCTTAAAGTCTGAATTTTTATTGTAAAATTCAGAATTTTTATTTAACTCAAAATCTGAATTTTATTGGACTCAAAGTCTAAATTCTTATGGCCGACTCAAAGAGAATAAAATTTTTATTTGACTCAAAATCCCCGAATTTTATTTGACTCAAGTATTTGGTCAGCGGTGCTCTGGATTGATGACACTCCATTGGAGGATGTAAGAGCTGCTCCCAATCCCAGATTGGTAATTTTTTCATTTATTTATTTAATTACCATATATTTATATTTTTGGTCCCACTTTGCAAGTCTTTATACTCGTTTTTTTTAAAAAAACAGCCCTGAAAAAGATTGATGATACCTACTCCCATTAGGACTTAGGTAATACCTCCGGGATCTCCTATTGGTAAGTAGAAACACCCTCTTGACCAATTGCCTAGGTAACCATAAAGCGTCCTCTCCTCTCTCTCTTTTTTCAAAAAAAAAAAAAAACTTTTTGATTTGAGAGGTCAAAGCAGATTTTTACTTGGGATCTTAATATTGTGCTTAATTGATAGAATTTATTATTTGGAACCTCGTGACTTCCTCAATCGGCTACATAGGTATATATTTCTTCTTACTTTCTCTTCTTTTTTTGTTTAGAGCTCCTAGAATTTGAACTTGGCACTTTACCCCTTTATTCCCGATTATTCAAGATGATGATAGCTTTTAAGGTATTTACAGGACAAACTTATTACTGCAGACTTTATCGAGGGAGATGCTCCCAGAGGCGATGGGAAGATCTTTGTGTAGCGGATGCTCGAGGTTACTTCTTCCTTTGGAAGCAAGGTTGATAGCTCTAATGTCAATATTAGATCCTCCATCAAAACAACATAAGAAAGAGAAGTATATGAGAACTCATTTGAGGCATTATAGAGCTTCAATCCAAAGCAAACAGCAGAAATTTCAAATAGGATAAAAATTCCTAGGATGAGAAGAGGATAGAAGCTTTTGGGCAAAGAGAGTAGCTTGAAGACTATATAGAGGGGCTCAATATGTTGAAGCATTGAAGGGACTTTGTCATTTTTAGGTCGCACTTTATTTTAGTTTATTTTTCTACAGCTTTCTCTTTTTTTTCTCACTTGATAGATTTACTTTTAAGACATTTGTGATGAACTATTAGATTTTTGAATAAGACTTAGTCCTTTTCTCTTTCTCTTCCTTTTTTTTTCTTTTCTCGAGGTCCTTTTTTTTTTGGAACATAAGGGGTCCCAGTGTCGCAATTTTGCCTTTTCAGAGAGAGAAGCACTTTTCAATTGTGTGCGTGCATGACAACCCGGTCTATCATTTTCATGGAACAGGTGGACGTTCCGTACGATGAACAAACACATACCCTCTCACTATTTCACGTTGAATGAATTTAATACAAAATTTTTACATGAATTTGAGTACAAGAATGCATGAAAATGGAATGTTTTGCCTACAAAAGAAAAGAACATTTAATTGTACATGACTAGTGGCCACCCCTATAAGGGACTAAGACGCACTTGTTCCGTCCATGGGCAAACATTTTTTACACATCAAGCGTAGAGATTTCTTGAAAAATGCGACCATTTTATGGGTGACATCGGATTCTTTCTCCGTTAGGCGTCGATGAGGTGATATCGCGCCCCCCTTCATGTAGGCGATCTCCAGCTGACGTACAGGGCACTTCCCAATTTGCCTTGAACTTGCCCCGACCTTTTTTGTTGTTGTTGGTGATGATGGGGTCTTCTAAGGATAAAAGAACCATCTCTACCTTCGCTTGGTGAAGGTCCAGAAATCAGAGGCCCTAACTTGCTTGTTGTAGGCACAGCTGAGCATCTTGCGCCCTTGTAGACTTCAAGATTACATTTGTACCCCTAACCTTTTCTCTGCGTCAAGAGAGTTCAACTCATCCAGGCGAGAGCAGAATATTATCTTCATTTGAGATTTCGTTTTATGGCACTTTGCCATTCCTCAAAGGAGGGTATTTGGATTTCAAGGGGTAATGCAGGCGCTTGGGTTCCAAATACTAAGGACTATAGAATTGTGCATCTTGTGTTGGAGTTCCTATAGGTAGTGCAGATAAGCCCACATAGCATCTCCGAGGAGTCTTTCAGGCCAATCCTTTTTTTGTTTTTGGACCCGCGACTTTCTTCAACAACTTGAGTATTTTGTTGAGATGCTTACACGCCGACTTCCGTTTGCTCCTAGCGTTATAGATGGAGGTATATCTCCAGGTCTATCCTTATGGTCTTTAGCTGCATAGCGGAAATCTCCCAATTTTGAAGCCACGAGATGCGGGGCCCGTTATGCGAGATGAGGAGTTCTCGCCTTGGAGTCCCAAATGCGTATAAAGATGTTTCTCCACGAAAAACTTGATGATATTTCCGGTCTTGACTTCTCTCGATTAGGAATAGCCACTTACAGCCCGTCACGGAGAAATAGTCTACATTGACAACGGATATGGTCCCGATGTCCTAAAGATTGATGGAGGTTCGATGGGGCCAGATTACATGTTCCACGTATCTCAAAGGGCACATGAAGAGGCTGTGCCAGGGTGTAGAGGATTTGGATGTTGATGGATTGAAGTCTCTATGTATTTGGCACTAGATGGCACCTGCGGCATGAATTGATGCAATCTCCACGACCATAGTTGGCGGTATTAATATCCCAAGCGCTTAGATCTTGGAAGTCTACGTCACTTGGAGTGGGATTCGGTGTGCACTACATATCCCGGGAATGTACATCATCGCATGACTTGCTTGAACTTTCCCTATCATTTTGAGAGACACCGCATGAGTAGTTGATCATATGACCTGTTACCATGATATAATATGTGCATTTATGAGGGATAAAATCTTAGGGCTCTTAAACTTTAAGCGAGAGACCTTTTGGTTTGTCACTCACGGGAGTTTATCACTTATTTTAAATATTCTATAGCGGTTTGCCTCCAATCTTCCTCTGGCGTTCGAGGGTGAAGACTTGGCTCTACCCCGAGCACTTTCCTCTTACGACATAAATCAAAGGATTCGTTACCTATGGGCCTTCCTATTTCTTATGGTGATATAGATTTCTTACATAGATTCGGATTCGCCAACTCGCTTTTGCTACTCTTACCGAGAATAGAATGACGGCTTCTCCATTTTACGAGTACTTAAAACCCTCCTCAAAGCTGTACTTGGGGGATTTTTCTTCATCAAATCTTTAACCTTCTTATAATATCTAAGAAGTTGGGGGTTTTATATATCTTGTAGTGCTCCCCTATTGACTTGCTTCATGATGAGTTGTGAAGGTCTCCAAATATGTGTATGTGTTGGATTCCCGATTTTGATTGCCAATTCAAAACCCTGACTATAGAGAGCTTCATTATTACGCCTCATTGTTTTGTACATGGCTCCGTAAGGGAGAAGGCGTCTGAGGATTCCCCCATCTGTTATACTTGAATTACTGAGTCCTATCTGACTTTGATTTGTTGGAATGCAGGACATAAAGTCTTGCCGGTTTTATAGATGGCAGCTCCATCAAAGTATGAGTTAATACCTGCTGCTTCTTCCACTTTGTTAATGTCTCTTCATGGGGGAGATCATAATTAAGTGGTGAATCGTCGAGGGAGAAGGGATCTTGGTTTGCTAGGAAGATGCGCCAATGCACGCCCTTAATAATAGCCTTATGCGTGGAGTGTATGTTATGTCCAGAATTCCATCCGAGAATCAACGCCCATTTTGCGAGAGTCTTCACGTAAGCTTGATAGCCTTAACGTCATCGCAGATATTTGAAGTGGGTCAATCTTTGATATGACGAATGACTTTTATGTGCTATGATAATAGCTTCTCTCAACTTCTTGCAGCTACTTTGAACACGAGCTAGGCGCATTACCCTTCTCAATTGAGTGTATATTTACTCTAGAACTCCTATCAACATCCTTTGGGGAGTAATATAGATGCTATTTTTCTTTACCTTCCTTCAATTGTTTTGGACCCGACCATAGCTCCCAATGACCCTTCCAATCGTAGCGATGTATATAGAATGGTCAATGACTTTCAGGGGAGTTGGGGCCTTAGTAACATTTTGAGTGGATTGACATAAAATAGTGTTTGATGTCTTCAAAGGCCTTACGGCGTTCATCACATCCCACGTTTGAAGGCATATTTTTTCTTGACCACGGCTTGTAGAAGGGCTTGCATACTTCAGGAGAGGTTGGATAGATGAATAGGTCGATATACGCCAATGCATGGCTGGCCTTGAGAAGGACCAGCGGTGGCTTCGATTAATGCGGGGAGGTGGCATTTTCAAGAATTGCTTTTATCTTGGAAGTGTCTATTTCTACTCTCCGGGTTGTCTTACTATGAGAGCCTAAAAACTTCCTTAGAGGGAAGGGACTCAGAAAAGCACATTTCATGGGGTTCATTTTTCAACTTGTACAATTCTCTGAGGCGGTGTGGCTTGTCCTCAGGATAAATCAAGAATGTTTGTCTTTTGGAATTTTTTGAACAACAAGATGCGTCCACATAGCATTAGAAGCTTGACTTTGTGGATTAGATCATAAAATATTACCAGTCATGTAACTCTTTGATATGTTTGCCCCGACATTCTTGAGACTCCAAAATAGCATTACTGCAGTAACTTGTTATGTAATGCTAAATATAGGTGTCAGGAAGAGTCATTTGTATGTTTTTCATTATCGTGGATGCATTTTGAATTTGGTTGTATCGGAGTACCCATCCATAAAGGGAGAAACATCCTGTCGTGCCCTATAGGTGTTGACCCATCGATCATGATCTCCATATTTGGTAGGGAAAATCATCTTTTAAAGGACATGCTTTGTTCAAGGTCCACGAAAATCAAAGCTTGCATATCCCGTATTTTGCCTATTCTTAACTTTCTTCCGCAGGGGACTATGCTAGCTACCCAATCGGGATACTTCTCTTCTCTAATATGAAATTTGCTTCAATGTCTGACTTCTTTGTTTCTTCTATCCTTTGCTTTTCTTCGAAGTCAAACTTTTAATACTACGGCACTTGCTTGATGGAGTAGCGATGAGACTCAATGAAAGCCAATCATGAGCAGCCCTTCATCCTCCAACCCTAACATTTCATTGTAGTTTCGAGGAGCAAAAGCAATACATATACACCTTCATTAGGGCCTTGAAGGATGCTTTTCTTCTTCTTATAGCTGTACACTTAGAAAGGTTGGCACCAGGGTCTTCGCCGCTTTCCCAGGTTGACTTGACCGATTGCGTCGATGGTAAATGCCGCCCAGTCTTCTAACTCGAGTGTGAGTTTTCATCTTGATTTCTTCTTCCCTCCCTCTTGGGACATTGTCATTATAACGTAGATATGCGGGAGACTCGGGGTAACCTATTCCTCTCTTATTCATATGTAATAGGACTCCATGTCGATGAAAGCTTTGATTATGATTTCCTCGACCATTTAATCTTCCCTCGAAATCTTTCAGCTATCAACTTTGAGTTTCTTGGGGTAATTTTGTGGGTGGGGAAGTTTATAGGTTGAACTTCTTCATCTTCTACTTCTTCAATGTTTATAATGTCATCATTTAAGATCTTCACACTTTGGCTTTGTAGAAAAGGATGCCTCTCTCCTTTTTAGGTGTCGAGCCTGACATGGGGTAATATCTTCAGGAGTGCTTTCAGCCAGGTGATTTGACATTTTCAAGTAATCCAAGGATTTGTAAAGACCCTAGGGAATCCTTGTAATATGCACCGATGCATTTTCTTGAGCGAGATCTTGGCGGCTTATTGATCCTTATATTGGGTGTACATCATCATCACTAGATCTTACGATGACTTCAGTGTAAATCCCAAAGTGAGAGTAATCTACTTGGATTCCTTTCTTTATTAAGCAGGGAGCGGACTTAAGGTGTCTTAACAAGAGATTCTTCCTTTTGGACTTGTGACTTGCCCCTTTGGATAACACTGGCTTCCTTGGATAACGATACACTTTAGATCTGGGTAAGGGTAGTACCTTTGCATCTTCGTAATGAATCTCATGGATATAAAAGAATTTGGATTTCTCCGTCAGTCACACGAATTAACATCCACCATATATTTCACACATTGATGGAGTGTGGAAGGAACCATCTGATTTTCATGGATCCATGGCCTTCCCAAGAGGGCTTTATATGAGGCATCAGCATCAATCACATGGAACTTTACATCTGATGTCATTTTTCCAAATTTAATTGGGAGAGTGATAGATCCCAATGCCTTCTGGCTATGCTGATTAAAGCCTTGAATGATGATCTTCTCCAGAGATAGGTGGCATATTTCAAGAGCCAAGGCCCAGAGAGTGTTGAGAATCATCAGGTTCACAAAGGATCCTGGGTCAATCAAAACCCGGTTGATTTTCATTCCATCTTAGTGCCCCGTCACATATAATGGCCTATTGTGCTCTGAAGTTCCAAGCAGCAAGTCTTCATCTGTGAAGGATACTGAGGGTGCATGGAATGCATACAGAGCCTCCTTCATGTTGATTTCAGCGAAGTAGGCCTGATACTCCTCAGGGTTTTGTAGGGCATGTATTAAAGACTCCCTGACTTCAGTTGACATCATTAATGCATCATACATGCTGAGGAGTGCTGGAACTTTCTTCAAATGTGCCAAGATGTTATAATTTGGCTTTTTTGAGGGTTTTTTCGGGGAGATATTCTCTTCTTCAATTATCTTCCCTTTGTTTCTGTCGTTGGAGCTAGACGGCTATCTTGGCTGAAGTATTTGCCTAGCTCTAAGCTGCATTTGATGCACATGTTGTGGTAACTCATCTTCTTCATCTGGGAAGTTCAATTCATCTTCTGAATCATCTTGAGAAGTTATGACACGACATTCACCTTTTCCCTCAAAGTAGTCATCTGTGAGTATCAAATTCCCCATGGAAACTTGTTTCTGCAACCATTCTTGGAAGTTTTGGTATTCTTCTATGGTGTGCCCTACAAGTCGGTGATAGGGAAAATAATTTGGATGACTGTCAAGATGCATTAGGCACGCCCTTTTGGGTTTGGGTAGCTCTAACCCTTCTTCCGTAGCTTGGTAAAACAGCTCCTTTCTCTTTTCTTTCCTGACCTTGATATTTTGAAGGACGGATTTTCCTTTAACATGTGTTGCTTTTGCAGGAGGTAGAGACTCCACAACCTCTGAAAAATTTTCCTCTGATGATTCTAGAGGGTATACCCCGGACTCGTCCCATTGATCATCTTCAATGTGCAACTGTAGTAACCTATTTGTCGACTCTTCCGTTACTTTATGAATGAAGGCAAGAATTTCTTCACCAGGCATAGCTTTCCTCAAGACCTTGTATTTTGGGGTCTTTGGTGTGTAATATTGTGTCCTGGGCTCTTCTGGTTGGTGTGGTTCCAAGAGTTTGGAGTTCGCCTTCTTCACTCTTTCCCTGAACGCCATCTTCTTCTTACGCTTTTCTTGATGTATGGTAGTGGACGGTCATATGACTCTTCTGGTTCAGAGAAACTATCATCATCCGAGTCATACAAAGGGTATCCTCCAGAAATAACCCTGCAAGTTTCCACTTACACATCTTCATCATCCTCTTTGACTAGTTCCCCTAGTAATTCTTCGACTTCTTCAGGAAAATAGTCTCTGAGAGTAATTAGAACCCTTTTTTTCTGCTCATATTCGTCATAACAGTCTCAACTATGATGAAGATATGATCAAATTTTTAACTTGATTTTAAATTTGATCTTATCTCCTTTTTTTTATAACCATATTTATTTATTTTATTTTTTATTTTTTTTTACTGTTACTATTTATTATTATTATTATTATTTTTGCCTCGGGATCAGCATTCTTGAGCTGTCTTGGGATATGCACTTGAAAAAAAAATTATTGTATTTATTTATCTAGATCGCCTCGGGATATGTATTCTTGTGCGATCTTGGATTTGAGATCGCCTCGAGATATGTATTCTTGTGCGGTCTTGGAATTCGAGATTTGCCTCGAGATATGTATTCTCGGGTTATCTTGAGATTTGTATTTCTAGAAGATCGCCTCGAGATATGTATTCTTGGGCGATCTTGGAATCCGAGATCGCCTCGAGATATACTCTCGGGCCATCTCGAGATTTGCATTTCTAGAAGATTGCCTCGAGATATGTATTCTCAGGTCATCTTAGAATTTGAGAT